>JAOWBB010000001.1:3040746-3141709 GCA_028565995.1 Ricinus marginatus
GGGGGTTGGGGGTTGGGGTAAGGGTTGGACATCGCAGCGACGATCCCAAAGCTGCTGCCGCACGTTCCTTTTACGGCTTCCCCACAGAGTTTTTTTTTCCCCGAGATGAAATTTCCCGGCTTTCGCCTTCGCGATTGTTTTTCGTTTTGAACGACAAAATTTCCCGCCCGTCGAGATCTTCTAAAATTTCCTTTCCGGCGCATCCGATTTGCTGCCGGTCTTCTGCAAGTGCATTCGAGCTTTTCCCCTTCCCCTCCGGTTCTTTTCCCAATGGGGCGGCATTAGATTTTCCCGTTCTTGCGACGTAACACAAAAAGCCATATTTCGCACTTTAAATTAGGTTAAATATATTTATCAAGCGGGGCATAAATAATGCACCGACATCAATTCTTTTGTAAAAAGGATAATTTTAGTTTGAACAAAAAAAATTCCAATAAAATTAAAAACTTTTTTCTTTTTTCTAAAGCGAAAGGAACCATAGCAACATTCCATCCAATTTGTATAAACAAAAGGCTCAACTGACGTTAACTCATTTAATTTGCATAGAAATTTTAATGTGTTCTTGACTTTTAACTTCTAAGTTTTCTTCTTTGTTTTGCACCTCTTTTTGTGTCTTGAAAATCCCCTTCATAATTTAACATGTAACTGTAACAATTAAAGGGCAAAATGCAAACACTGTCAGCACCCAAAACGGCATCGGTATTAAGCGTTTGCCGACGAGCGATCCGGAGGAAATAACTGGATGAGCCCGGGAGCGGGTTTCCCCGATTTTTTTTATTTTTTTTTTTTTCCAAAATTCCTTACCGAACCGCGGTAACATGCAAGAAGCGCACGGACGGCACGTAAGGTTCGATGCATTAATAATGAAATGATTCTCACGGGGAAATCTTTTGCCGAACCCCCGAAAGCAGTGTGCAGGTAGACGGTGGATTTGTCGTACGGGGGATGATGGCGGATTAGTTCGAGCGAACGCGTTTTCGGAGGCGGGTCCGCCTTCGCGGTCCTCCGGAAACGGAAGAGACAGCGGATCGAGCGGGGCGATCGCTGAAAAAGTGAACTTTTTCATTTCAGGTATCACAACGGATCGAAGAAGCTGAGCCAGGCCCTGCGGGAGGCGATGCTGGCCGATCCGGTTGCTCCCGTCCTGTGGGAACCGCACCTTACGGCGCTGGACAGAAGAGTCCAGATCATCCTGCAGGGGATCAGAGACTGCGTTAACAAAAGCGATGCCAATGAAGTCATAGTTGATGATTTATCCTAGTCTTAGCTAATTATTAGTCTTTTTTTTTTTTTTCTTTTTTCGAAATTAAATAATAGGTTTATTAGGCTGAAATAATTTTACACTGAAGAGACAATGGGGTGGAAGAGCGCGGGGACGTGAGGGGGTGCGGAAAGATGAAAAAGGCGTTCGGGGAGAGGAAAACTCTCGGAAAACCTCTCGCTTTCCCGGCGCGAGTCCCGGGCCACGAACTCCTTCGAGGTAAAACGGCTTGGTGCGATGGAACAAAAATCAAAATAATGAAATTTTTAATATTTAATCGAAAGAAAATCTTCCGCTCTTTTGAATATCTAAAAACCTTATTCATAGTTAATGATAATGAGATGAAGAAAGTTTATAACTTAATTCGAATTTAATACATCGGCAAAAGAAAGTTTTTTTTTTTTTTTTGTTTTTTGCCGCGGCAAATGAAGCGAACCAATGAAAACCGCTGTCACTAAATGCATGCCGGGAGGGGGGGGGGTGGACGGGGGGGAAAAAGGAGGAAAATTGCGGAAAACCTCAATCGGTCTCGGACGAGCAAGGAAAAGAAAATTGCCGGAAAACTTCAAATAAGCAGCGCAGAAGGATCGAACGGGAACGGGCTCCGATCCCGCGGCCCAAGGAAAGCAATTTCGAGCCTTCCCACGGAAGGGCCCAATCGCAAACGCCACAGTTCGCCACAGTTTTCTCCGTCCTGAACGTCCCGCCGAGGTCCACGCACGTTCCTCCGGTTGGCTGCGCGCGTCGCGGCACAGGTCGAGTTCGTCCGTTTCCCCCCGTGGTGCGGGCGAGGCTTTCCTCACCTTTTTCGATTAAAACGCGTTTCCCGTAGGTGCAGTTCATCGGGCGTCGAAGCGTAAAAGCCGCGGACGCCGGAACCCGGAGGAAAGGGAAGCGTTGATTGACCGCAAAATCCATTATGGAAAGGCTCGACAGAAATGGAGAAGTCATTCGTCAAAGGAACACATGCGAGTGACTTTTCCCATTTCTTCTCTTTCTTTATTGTTTTTTCCACTGTTTCAGTAATTTTTAATCGGTTTCGGGATTGACCGCAAACCCGGGGATTTCGTCCCGATCGGGCAGGATCCGATCCTTCCACCGTCGGCAACCGAGTTTCGCGATCGCGGAGCTTTTCCGCACCCGGCACGGGTCGGGTTCGAAGCCCGATGGAACACTGGCAGAAGGAATGCTTCTGGAGAACGAAGTAAAAGCCCTTTGCCATCCGGGATGAGCTCTAAGCTTGTCGCGCAATTTCGCCTGAATGCCTTCCGGCAGATTCCCGACGGTGGATAACCTTACGGATGGGAACTGAAATCAAGGCGTATTCGCGACATTGCGCAGTCGGATCACGACCGGCAAACCTGCGACAACTTTTTAGCGCGTTTTTTCCGCATCTTTCGGTTGATTTTTATTTTTCCTCCGCCCGGCAAAACGGCGGTTTCACTTTTTGGAAACGCTTTTCTCCATTTTCCGAAGTCGATCTCGGATTTAGACGGAATTCTGGAAAAAGTAAATAGATAATTTTCAGAACCGATTCAAAATGCGCTTCCCGCATTTTTTCTTTTTCAAAATCTGTCGGTCAAACGTTGATTTTTTGAACATAAATTCCCATTTCGTTATTTCCTTCCTCTTTTGTGTTTTTCTTTTTATTATTTTCACGTTTTAAAGAGTTTTAATGATTAAAAAAAAAAAAATCCTTTGTTCCTAATATTATTGGTGCCTGTCATAAAAGGTAGATGGATATCGGTGCATACCTCTTTATTATCCACATTTTCAAATATCTGAAATTAAATAATTTTTTTTTTTTTTAATATTTTCCCCCGTTAACTTTTATAATTTTTCCATATCGAAATATTAAAAAACTTCGTTTCACTCCCTTTGATCGGCCGGTATACATTCTACCGCTTCATAAATATCGTATGTAATTAACAAAAAAAAAAAAAAAAGTTCTTGTTTTTCCATATTTATGTGGTTCATACACTTTGAATTAATGGTATGTTAGTCCTTCGACGCAGTTTAATCTGATTTTGAAATTTTTATCCATACCGGTTTACGATCATGTTCATGTTTTGTTTCGCGGGCTACAAATGCATTTCCTTAATTTCTGCAGAAGAAAAAACGCAATGTTGAAAGATCTTCAACCTAACGACACGTTACAAAGGATACAATGCAGATAACTTCCCAGGGAACAAATGTTAATGTTAATGTTCCTGCAGAGAAAAAGGAAATTTTCTTGGCAGACACAGTATGCGTCCGTGCATCCTATGTGTGTGAATGTGTCCGTGCGTGTTTGTGTACCTTTTCGGCCGACTCTTTAGATGGCCATGCAAAAGATATGACATTTCCCTTTTCTTTTTTCCCGTGTCACTTTTCGCGGTTCACCCTTCCAACTTTGAAAAGATTTCTGAAACATTCGGGAAAACGAAAAATAAAAAAAAAAAAAAAAAAAAAGTCTGTTGTATTTAAATTTATATAAAAGTGTATAGAAAGATTATGATATAAATTTATTTTAAGAAGAGAAGTAAATATATAAATTTATTATATTTTTATGTCGCTGAAGTTTTGGACTTCATACCCCAAGCTGTCCTTTTTAAAGGATAAGAAACCAAAATGTGCCCCTCTCCCTACATAATTTTCCATTTTGCCCGAACTGAAAGAGAGACGCGTTAAAAGAAAAGAAAAAAAGGAAAATAAAGTGGCAATTTGCGGCGGTTGTGGCGTGGAACCAGAAGAAAATGAAAAAAAAAAAAAATTCAATATTTACGAGCATTTAAATATGTTCCCTTTGCATTTTTCCCAATTTTTCCAGCCCCCGAACATCCCGCTGGAAAAGCTTTTCGGCGGCGCGGGGCCGTAACTTTAGTCAGATATCCGTTTTAATCGAGAATCGTGTTTAGATTTTGAAATTTATACCCTTAAAATTATTTCTCTCTCGGGTTCGTCATAAATTGTCGCCATTAAACCCATCGATTCCTTTCACCTTTTTCGTTTTATTTTCGCATTTCGCTGCGGCCTCGCCCGGACACTCGGCGAGAAATGTCAGCCGCGAACGCCGCGGCGCGGACAGAGTTTCCCGATCGCGGATTTGCCGCTATAAAGCCCACGGGCCGCCGCAGAAACAATTAGCCCCCCCCCGAGGGGGGGGGGGGTACTCGCGTGAGGAAAGCTGAACAAGCGAGTTGGAAAACGAGGATAAAAGGAAAGCGAATTCGAAATCAGTTCTGCAGCCTCGTTGCGTTCCCAAATATTGCAGGAATATTAAAAGCAGACTGGCAAAAATAAATAAGGACAATTGTTTTTGTCAGAAAGGGAAAATAAATAAGCGAGTAAAGCGAATGGTTGGGAAAGCTCTTCGGGAACTTTTTGCAAAGCTCTTATCTTTCTCGAAGTTTTTAAAATTCAGCCAAATCATTTCGACGTCTTCGATGCGTGCGGACTTTGATGTGAAAATGAAGATCCGAAAACAAGCACAGTCGCATTTCCATTGCCGACGTGTCGAGAGCCGAAAAGTCGGCAAAATGAATCCTCGGCGGGAAGGAAAATCCTCCTTTTTGCCGAAAAGGATCGGGACGCTCCCGATTTCCCTCCGGGATAAAAAGCGAAAATCGACCAAAGATGCTCTTGTGCGGACATCGCGCTGCGGATGGCGGAAGATGGCTCGGGTCTGCGATGGATGCTTCCGGTGCCTTCGCTCGGAAGAAAACCCCGCCCCCCACCCCGGGGGAGTTCGGTTCCCCGTCGGAGAGGTCCTCCCTGAAAAAGTGCAACCAAAGCAGCAGGGGCGAGGGAATTTGTCACTTTTACCGTACAATTTGCCCCTGTCGATAAAATTAATCCGACATTAGGCTGAGAAATTAAATTTAATCTGTGCAAATCCGACAGCGAAGTGGTACGAAATTCGAATCGGATTAACTTTTGGGAACTGCCGCGGCTCCGGGGGTTAAGTTAACCTTTTGATGTGAAGCCCGGCGGAGGAGGAGGAAACTCCGTCGCTTTCCGGGCGGTAAAAGAAAGCGGAAACCGAAAATTCGGGGCGAAAGGAATCAAGAGCGAGCACACCATCGGGGTTCGTCTCCCACGTCCACGCTTCCGGTTCCGTGGAACAAAACAGCGGAAGGAGCCATCAGACTGCACCATGAAAGGGCCGCCCTGGCCCCCGGGGGGGCTTTCGAACGGGCGAATTCCAAGTGGAGAACGTCGCTTAAATTTATCGCCGGGCAAATGTAAAGCGGAGGCAAATGGCCGGTGATTTGTGGGACGTGCACATGAAAAATATTTACTTTTTTTCCCATTATACCAAGAAGTAAATCAATTTGTCTTTCAATGGGTTTGCGCACGAAGTGCCTCGGCGGGGATTCGCGGGCACCCGCGAGAAAACCCTTCGACAGCCTCATTCGCGTCAGCAGCATGCGGGGACGCCCTTTCGCGAGGAGAACGGGCCAGAATTGCGATTCGATTCCTTTTCCCTCCGCCATCTGAAAATACACTTTAAAGATCGGCAACTTTTTCGTGCAGTTTCCCCAGGTTCGGAACGTGCATTAATAATTCCCTTTGAAATGAAAGGGGATCCAATTAATACGTTAAAACGCGGAGATGTCTCGGTCCGAAAGAGTCGGAGGATTACCTGAAAGGATGTTGAATGACCTGAAACATCGGCTATTGATAATTAAAGCACTTTGATTAACTAAAATGTCTAAAATTCTTATTAATTATTAACAAAATTGAATGTGATTCGCTTGTCTGACTTGTCACCGTAAGGATGTCCTGGAAGAATTCAAAATTTTACCTTTTGCCGGGGCGGGATCCGTCCTTTTCCACCACCTTTTTCGGGGATTGGCAAATTCGATTTGAACAACCTTATTCCCGGCTCCTGGGTCGGGAGGTTAACAAACTTGAAAATTTTTGCTTTTTTCAAATTTGCGCCATCAAGAAACGGATTTTCAGTTTGCGCATAAGAACAAAAGGGATAGTTTCGGTTAATGAATTTTTTTTTTGCTCATCTAAAAGAATTCGACAATAAAATTTTTCCTTTTTTTTCAGGCCTCTGTCAGGAGCGGAATCCTTTCGCCTCAATTTACGGCCGTGTCTGTTGATTTTCTTCCTATGCGAGCTTTGAAACTTCATCACGGCAGCTTTGCATTATTTATTTTTTCCTCTCGCCCGGAAAAATTTTGAAAATACAAAAAAGAAAGGGAAGAAACCCGCGTTCGATGCAAAATAAGAAGGTACCCCAGAACAATGGGAAAAGCGCGAGAGAGAGAGAGAGGGGGGAGTGGGCGGGGAAAAAGGAAAAAAAGAACAAGAAATGTGAAATTCCAACAGGGAATATAAAATTTGGATATTATTTGGCGAATTTTCGCTGACCATCCAAGCACGGAAAATCCCGATCTCAAATTGATCTTAAGGCTCCCCCTAACCCTCGGGCCTTACTTTAATATGAATTTTTCCTTTGCCTTTGAGCACGCCGAGGATCTGCGGCAGGTTCAAGCGGGAAAATTAAACTTCAAAAACATTTTGGGAAATTTTCCGACCCCATCACGGGGGTCGGATAAAAATATGAAAAATAATATATTCTAAATTAATTAAAAACCGCGAGACAATTTTTGATTCCGCAACCGGGGCAAAGGGCTCCTCGTTTTTATATTAAATTCAATTTTGGGAATTTTTGAATTGAAAATGAACCTTCTTCGTCTATGAAAGGGAAGAACTTTCTGTGATTCTGCCAAATTAAATAGAATTTCTCAAATATTTAAGGCAATTACATCAAAGGGTGTAGAAACTGCATCGGCCTTTGTTCCTTATGGAAAGTAAATTGGGATTTATCCCGGCGCGAAATCCCAGATCCGCATAATTTCATAAGATGGATTTTAAAATGACGAAAAAAAATAAAAGATAAATAAATAAATTTTTCGCGGACAAGAATATTGAAGACGAGTAAAAAGAAAAAAAAACCTGCTTTACTTTCAAGTAAAAATCTAACAACAGAATGTACGGGAATTGGAGCATCTTCTTAAATTACACTTCTTCCTGAAAAAAAAAAAAAAAAATATATATTCATGAGAATCAACAAGGAATAAAATTACATGAGTTTGTTACATGGAAAATAATACTTCAACAATAACCCAACATCAATTAACATTGTTTGCCGACCACTCCAGTTCAGTTTTCCTGAATTAATACGTCGTTAAGGAGAAAAGGATGGCGAGAAGAAGCGAAAAAGGCTTTATTACGGTTGTACACGGGAAAGGAAGTCATCAAATCAGAAAAAAAAAAAAAAAAACCTGATGGAACCAGACAGAAGTATCTGTTCTTTCAATAACATCCCTTCCGAAACAGAACGGAACGGATCATAACAAGGTGTAGATTTTAAATTGCATATAGCAACGCATCATGAAAAGAAATCCGAAAGCAAAATAAGAAGAGCGGAAACATGAGAAAAACGAACTTCGAAAACGATAATTTTTTAATGTACATTTTCCATCCAATACACACAATGCATATATTTCACAGATCCGCAGTCTCGTTACATTTAATAATACATTCAAAGCTGCACGGTTCCCGTTTACATAAAAGTATTTTTTTTTTTTTTTTTGCAGTTAAAAGTTAAGAAAAATGATATTTCATACGTATTACTGTCGGTTTTGAGTCGCGGAAAAAGATCATCTGCGCTGAAAACGATGCTGGACGCGCAAATCTCCTCTGAAAAATCATTACATGTTCTCGTTTTATTATTTATTACTAAAAAAAATCATGATTTTTTTCGCTTTGCGACGACGTTTCGTGTGTTAACATTTAAAAAAAAGGCATTTTGATGCACAATTTTCTTTCAAATCAAATCCCTTTTTTTTTTTTTTTGCCCGCTGAGAAACCCGATACAAATATTCCTTATTCACGTCATCTAAAAAGCAATATTTTCCGGAATTTCCTTCTTCATTATCCTCAAAATAAAAATAACATTTGTTAGCCCTTGCAAACCCGAGCGTGAACCGCTCCCTTGCGGTCGTGCCTTCGCTAAAATTCGATTCGTACCTAAATTTTTGTCCCACGATCGATAAGTGAAAATCCCCACGTGAAAAAAGGTTTTCCGCACTTGTTCGTGTTTATTGTCGTTGCTGTTATATCGCATGCGGGTGCAATCCGGCCGAAGTCCGTCTCTCGGAGCGTTTCTTCCGCGTCGGAAATGCTCCGGTGCACGGCCTGGGCGGGAGGGACGACGAGAAAATGAGAAGGTAAAAAAAGCTCCCGACGTTAATGTTATACACGGACAATATTAACGCCGTAAACTTTACATATAGATGAATTCCAAAAAATATTGGCCGTAAATCAATATAAGAAAAGCTTTCTATTTCCTGGATAGAATGGAAATCCCGAGAAAAATATGAAAATTTCCAATTTTAGATAAACTCGAATGAATTATTATGATTCATTATTAATAAAGTCATTTATTTAATTTATGTTCTTTTAATGTGCTTTTTAAGTCTTTTTACCATTTAGCTTTCTAAGGCCCAAGCAGATTATCCTATTTTATTGAATTAAATAAAAAAAATGAAAATTGAATGATTTTTATTTTATTCTGCATTTTATGCATTCAACTAAAATCCTTTTTATTTTTTCCGCATGTGCTCGATTTCATTTGACTCGTAATTTCCGAATGGTGTAGGGTCCTTCAATAAGAGGAACACTTTTTTTCATCTTGAGATGGATTTCCACGACATTGTAATTGTATATATTTCCCGCGGGAAATATGAATTTTAAGATGCTTTGCAAGGGTCCATCCTCCGTAACAATTTAATGGAAAGCGCGGCAGAGTAAAATGCAGGAGGAGCAACGGGCTTTTATCCGATTTATTTAAAGAAACTGAACCTTTTTTAAACTGCACAACGATGTAAAATTTAAATTATTTAAATATGTTAACGTTACAATGAAGGCAGACTGCATAGAAAAACGCAAAGATCAATGTTCGGTTCTTCTTTAATGCTTACCCCTACCGTTGCATTTTGCATAAACATTTTATTTTTACTTTAATTTCACGTGTAATACAAATGGTGAAAATTAAATGAGCCGCTGTACATGTAAATTTCATTAAGAATGATGCCACTTCTCTGGAGAGTGGTTTTCATTATCTCGGATATAAGTAGCATCATTGTGTTCAACTAGACAAACGGAAAATTCGTAAATGTTTCAAATAACAAGCAATAAAATATTCGATTTATTCACACTTAAATTTAAATTTAAAATTTATTCATAATTACGTATCGAACGTACTATCCACCGTATAGTTTTATATACTATCTTCCATAATAAATTCCTATGGAAGCGGATAAAATTGGATTTACCTTTAAACCAGATGAATTCTCCCAATCTTTTCTGTAACGACGATGGGAGTGTGGTTAAAACTTAAAGATAATTCACTGAAAACTGTAATTTTATTACAGACAGGGAATGAAACTTTTGCATTTTACGAATTTAATTTCAATTTTACATCTAAGATTGTACCTGAGAGTTGTACCATTAGGAAAACTGCGAATGTGATTCGAACCCCGCGCATTTTAATTTCCGCTCCGCACATCGTGAAAAAAATATTTAACTGCTGCCATCAATTTTGCATTAGTTTTCTTTTTTTTTGCTATATTATTTTTGACAGTTTCAAAAGAAATCATTATTCCGCCACTGGTAATATGAGAAAGGATATTTATATAGAAAACAATGGGGAAATGACGAAAAAAAAAAAGGGATCCTGGGTTACGTTTTCAAAAGGGATTCAAATACGTAAATAGGTGAATGAACGCATCGAATGCTAAAGTTGTTTCACTGGATATCTTAAGATGGTAGAGAATTGAAATTAGACCGGGAAAATCTAACTAAAATTAAACGATGAATTAGCTGCAATGAAGATAACAAATGCGTTTCGTTAAATGAGGTACGCTATCCAGTGTAGCGTTAAAATCCAAAACCTCAATTTGTGAAGAAACCCCATAAACCAGTTCGGAGTTGGTACGATTTTCCAACATAAATAAATTTCATTTGTTTGACATTTTCTCCATTTTCAAAGGCTGCCGGGCGAAAATGCTGCAAATCCGATACTTTTGAAACCGAATGGAAATCGTACATTTATGCGAAAAGTGCTCCACTGAAAATCCGGCTGCAAAGGCATCCCTTTCAAGTGCATACTCTTGAGCGGCACCGGGGGGTGCATCCACCGCGATCCCGCTCCGAATCGGGTCGGCGAACCGGCCAGGGATTGACGCGATAAATGCCCCGACCTGGCGGTCGCCCTCGGACAGGTATTATTGCCGGAGAGAAATGGAAAATTATAAATTGGTGGAAAAGTAAAGCGGGAGGACGGATGAGGTATCTCAGGAGACATATCTCCGAAGTGAGAGACTCCACTCCCTGGAAAACAATTCATTTCTGGAGCCTTCAGCCAGTTTCCTATTCCTTTCCTCGCGGGCTGTTTTAAAGGGAAATATCAAAATGAGACCGCTTTGTATTTTTCAGTTTATTTGGAGCTGTTAAATGCAAATTGCCAGGCTGACAATCGCCATCGTCGGGGAAATAACTGAAGAGAGACCCTCGGGGGATCGAGGCATTTTTGATCCTTAAAAATCAGCGAATCCCTGTGCCAACCGAGGGGCAGTTAATTAGATCGAGAGCATTTACGAAAATGTGTGTGCTCACATATAGCACGGTTCCTCTGTGAAGTTCCTTAACACCATTTTCCTGACACATCTATATTTCGGCACAATGCATTTACGTTTCAAATAGATTCTTTCTGAACGATTTGTTATAAGAAATTAATTCAATAAATGTTTTAAATTTAATCAAATTATCATAACAATTATTTTTTTTACGAAAAAGACTAAGTAAAAATAAAGAAATATGGGAATTTACAAATAAGATGAGAGTTCATTGTGTGAACATTATTATGGGCCTTGTTTACACTGACTGGTTAAAAGGACTCAGCAAAATCTATTTCCGGTCCGTATCAGGTTATATTTTGCAGAGATGAAAAGTTTAATGCTTTACATTACATTAAATAATTCTGGAGTCAAAAAAAAGAGAGGAGACATTTTAAATTTTGGTATATATTTCAAAAGTCAGAAGAAAGGAAAAAACAAAAAAAAAAATGAATTTTGTACAGAACGAAAATAAATCCTTTTGCATTTTCTTGTAACCCTAATTTTGCAAATTATTTTACATTAACCGAAAACAGAAAAGTGAATTTTTTTTTTTTTTTTTTTTTTGTAAAAAAATTTCCTTCTGAAAGATCATCATTTTCTAATGACAATCTCTTTTCACTTCAAAAACACAATGATTTTTCTCTGCTGTGAAACCAAAAATTCAAATCAGGAAAAGAAAATTTTAATCACAGAATAAATTGAAGCCTTTTTTTTCATTTAAAATAATGACACTGCTGTTAGTGCTTCACCATTTGTAAAAGAGGATAAGAATCAAAGGCAAATGTTGCATCTCAAATTATGAACAAAAAGAACTGCATTTATAGTTGTAGGTACTAAACCTGGGAATTTTCTGTTATTCTTTTAAAATTTGATTGAAATAAACTTTCATTTAAATTTGTTTCTGACTTCAAAAAAATTATATAAAAAAAATGATTAGGCAATTTTTCAGTGTTTAAAATTAAATAAGTTGAAATTAAATTTAATAAATCAAGATAAAAGATTAAAATTAAACAAAACTTTTTAGAATATTCCGAAGCAGAAAAAAATTATTATTTTAAACTCTACTACATGATTTTGTTCATAATTATATTTAATGCATTTGGATATGCGTAATTTATTGAACGTATAACTGACATTCACATTACAAGAAGTAACGTAAAATGTGAGATGTCAGAGTTCCTCAATACTGCTTTTAAAAATCCTATGAAAATATATTCTTTCACGGTGTCGAAAGAAGCGTCAAACAGTGTCAAAAGAAGGAAATTCTTTATTGTTCGAATTAAAAATCCCTTGTTTTCTAGAGAAATTTAAAAAAAGATTTGACCCTAAAGACAAACCTCAAAATAATATCTTCGTCTCATATGAAAAGGCTCGGTGCGTAAAAATTTACTGTAAATATAAAGCAATTAAAATTATTCGAATAAAATATTCTTGGCATATGAAAGATCATTGGTTTAAATATAAACGTTTTTATTCATAGTCAATTTTAAGATATTAGAAACTTTATTCAATCCAGGAGATGATGGGAAAGCATTGAAATATCGAAATTCCGGAAACCGGTTAAAATTAAGCGTCACGACAATTTCAGACCTCGGAGCATCATCGCCATATTGAATATTGACCGCTTACTTATTGTAATTTGTATTTTTGTATTTGTAGTCGATTCAGTTGTATTTCAGTTTTGCAGCTGTTATTTTAGGGTTTGCTAAAGTTAGGAAAGTTTTTCTGTGTATATTTAACATAAACTTATTGATTTAAGAACCCATTATGGGTGAGGAAACCAAAGGAGGTAGGGATGGGAGAAGCAAAATAATGAAAATTGAAACGTTTTCAAATTTTTATCTTGTACGTTGAATTTTCTTATAAACCCTGAGGTTTGTTTTCCAATAGATCGCGACAGAGATAAGGATAAAGAAAAAGATCGAGATCGTAGGAGACGTTCCCGATCACGAGATCGCAAAAAAAGATCAAAATCAAGAAGCAGGGATAGGAAATCAAGATCTAGAAGCCGTGATAGAAAGGATAGAAAAAGAAGTAGATCAGGGTTAGTTTCTTTTTTCATTAAATTTTCGAAATCTTATACAATTTATATCAGATAGATGTTTCATTATAGATCACGTGGGAGGGATAAAAGGAGTAGTCGAAGAAGAAAACCATCTTTGTATTGGGATGTGCCACCTCCTGGGTTTGAACATATTACCCCTCTTCAGTATAAAGCAATGCAAGCTGCAGGTCAAATACCTGCAAATGTTGTTGCTGATACTCCGCAAGCAGCAGTACCAGTTGTAGGATCAACTATAACCAGGCAAGCCAGGCGCTTGTATGTAGGAAATATACCATTTGGTGTAACAGAAGAAGAAATGATGGAATTTTTCAATCAGCAAATGCATCTAAGTGGTTTAGCTCAAGCTGCAGGAAATCCTGTATTAGCATGCCAAATTAATTTGGATAAAAATTTTGCATTTTTGGAGGTATGAAATATATAAGATTACATGTATTATACACATTTATTGAATATCGAAAAATAATCAAAGCAATGAAAATTATAAAATGTTATGTTGAAAACAAAATTCATTTAGGTTTTAATCTATAAAATTTGTAAATTTTACATTACATTTCCCACATTTAATAGTTCAAATTATTATTTTCCAGTTTCGTTCAATTGATGAGACTACTCAGGCTATGGCCTTTGATGGAATAAATTTCAAAGGTCAAAGTTTAAAAATTAGGAGACCACATGATTATCAGCCAATGCCAGGAATGTCTGAAAACCCATCAGTAAATGTACCAGGTATAATTTCATCAATTGTAAAATTATCAATTTATACTGCAATTTATATAAAAGTAATTATTTATTATTTTCTTTTGTTAGTTATTATAAGGTTTTTTTTTGTCAATTGCTCTCTGAAACTACTTATTATAAATAGTGTTTGGATTGTTAGGGATTTTGACTTAATAATCTCATTAATAAAGATTTAATTGTGTAACTTAGCAATATGTACTTTATGAAATTCCATTTAATTGATTCATAGTAATGCAGTAGCATCATATTTCTATTTGTGCTTTAATTAGTAAATATTCTTCTATTTTGAACCATATTTTATTCAAATTCACTTCCAATTTCAGTATTATCAAATTCTTTCTGAGTAAAACATGGTTCTTGATATTTCAATATTAAGTCTTTGCATATTAGTTTTTCTTACATGAGCCTAGTTCTCTATTATTTCACAGGTAAAAGCTTAAAAAAATAATTTTTAATAATTAAAGGTCTCATGTTAAACTTTCGAACATCTAAACAATTTAAATTCTGATTTCCTTTTTTACTGGGAAGTTCACTCTCTACACTAATAGTTTCACCAGGATGTCTTTAAATTCTAATATTAAATGTTGATTTTTTTTTTTCAGCTGGTGTTATTAGCACAGTTGTGCCAGATTCTCCCCATAAAATTTTCATTGGAGGTCTTCCTAATTATTTAAATGAAGATCAGGTATGGTTGCAATTTTTTGCTTGGTGTTACATAAATATTGTATGTACAGAATCTTTTTTAGTTCAGAAAAAAATTTTTGCATTGTTCTGTACTAAATTACATTTAATTGATTCCATTTTTTAAATATTAATACTAAATTCAAGACAGTTAAAAGGTCATGAATAATTAAAAGTATTTTAAAAGATTAAAGAATTATTTAACAGGAAACACATGAAGTGACTCATTTATTGAGGCAAATTTATTATTTCACTCAAGCTGCATTGTAACACATTTTGCCAAATTTAATTTTAGAATTATTCACACTTTTTTTTTTTTGAGATTTTTAGATTGTCTGTGACTTAAATTGTCATGTTGCAAATGTTCCATTATTTCATTGAAATTATATTACATTCAGTTTAGACCAGGATTAAGCGCTCGCTATTGCCGGACACTGTGAAGAATTTCAGGCCAAAGATTTTAATTAAAAAATCATAAGGTTAGATTAAGGAGAATTTATATATTCTTTCATAACATACATTTATATTTTGTGTATGTATACTTTCACAGTATATATATATATATATAAGTTGTACGTTTTTCTATAGTATATATTTGACAACTTTTAAATCTAAAAATTAATTTGATTTCCATGTATTTTCTTTTTTCTTCCCTCTTTTTAATGTAAACAAAGAATTGACCAGATAAAGCTTTCAAATTTATGGTTTTAATATTCTGCTATCTTCTTCCACATTTTCCAAATTACCTTCAATTTGTGGCGAAATCATGCATTATTTAAAGTCGAAACAGTTTATGATATTAAAAGTCTATAGAACTGTTACAATCAATCGTGACAAAAATTCCTGCAATAGAAATTTTATATTTATTAACTTCGGTTCGAGACTATGAACTTAAATTCCATCTAAAATTTTTACTTGGAAATATTACGTACATATTTTGTAGACTATCGCTTTTTTTTCTCTTACGAAATTTTTCACCGTGTCTTATACAATTTTAACCTCAATATGATGTATAAGAATTTGTATTTTTAAAATTCTGAAAAAAGCATTTAAGGTACTTAGTGGTTGTACAAGTAATATTTTTGATTAAAAAAGTTCCTTAATCACGGACAGTCGATAAATTTTAGTTCATAGGTTTCACTGACCCCGAGGTTAGTGATGACTAAAGGTAAGTGTTGGCTTTCACGGAAAATTTTGTTGGTACGTCGGGCGCATTGGGACCATCGACTTTTCAATTTTTATCAGGTTTTTAGTTTAAATTAGGGCTGTGCCAACTTATCTGAGCAAAATGAAAACATTATTCCATTCCAATCCTGAGAATAAAGTAAATGATGCATTGACAACTATTATTCTGTACAGACAAAAGGCGTTATTGTTTTTTAATTTCATTGTTATTTTTAATTCTTTACCAATAAATGATATCATATATTTTTAAAATTTCACCAACTTGAATTCACTATCAGTTATATATTTTGTAATTATAAATTTTGGGGTAAAGATTAAGTGAGTTGACCCCCAATAACGTATAAATCAGAATACTTATAACAAAAAATAATTGTATCTGTTTGTTATTAATTTCTTCAAAAATCTTAAGACCAAATTTGATTTGGAACTATTAATTTATTGCTTTGCATACTTGTTCGCACAGTCCGTTACAGGTTCTAGGTTGTTCCGTTAACTCTGTTGGCTGAAAAGGTGGAAACAAGACGTTCAACAATGTTTTTTCTTTCCTACTCAGAAAATTTTTTTTAGCTCGGCTCTATAGGGTTTGTCATCATGGCGGAGTATTTTTCCCTTTGTTCAACTATCTTCCCATTTTTTTTCAGCTGAAAGAATTCCCGGCTTTTTCAGGCTCTTTTCTTTTCAGGGATTTTTTTTTCAGGTTTATTTTTTTTTCAGCTTATTAAAATTTCATTGCAATATACCATTTGAGCATAAATAATTTAAATATTTTTCACTATTAAACCTCTTGTTTGGGGGAAGTCGGGCAAGAATCAGTAAAGTTCAAATAACTTACACAAAGAGCTACCTTGATAATCTGCATCTCATCGTAATTCCTGAGTTCTCATGGCGTGGGTATTCTTTAGCATTCATCCAGGTACATTATATATATATATATATATATACTTATATAGTAAGTCGATTGAAGGTAAAAAAAAAATTTAAAATATGATTAATTTCCAGTTAACGTGAAATTTTTATATTATTCAATTTGCTGCTCTTTTTTATATTTAGATCAAAAATTATCTAATTAAATTTTTGAGTGAATTATTATGAAAATTTCTTCTAAATACTGAAAAGTATGATAATTTAGAAAGTATATCGTTTATTAAATATATAAAATTATATATTTGCATTTTCTTGCTATATAAATAGAATAAAGTATAAAATTTCCAATATAAATTCAGATCAAAGAATAGTACATATTTTATTACAGTGTACAAGTTTTTATTTAAAAATTAATTAATATATAAATTAGTCCTGAATTAATGTGATTCGCTTAAATTGAAATGAAGTTTGAATAATGAACCTGGATGGACAATTGGTTTTATTTATTTCACTAAGATATGTGATTACTGATGAGTACGTCTGTTTCCCCTTTGTCACAGCCAAAGGCGGCTCACCCCGGCACCTTGGTCCATCTGTGGAGATTCTGTATGGCTTCTCTTGTTGTTGTACTCTCACTGCTAGCCAGGCAAGTCTAACTTTTTAATCCTCACAAGACAGACTCGATGCCAGGATCATTAGAATAACCAATCCACATAGGTTTCGCATCTTACATCTTAATCAAACTTCTTATTAAATTACTTCAAATTTTAAATCAATTGTTTCTTTTAAAAAGCGAATTTTTTTTTAATTTTCTTTGGCAATTATAATATGGAATAAGGTATATGCTTGTTGTCGAATTTATGACCTTAGAATGGGAAGGGGGAATATATAAACGAAAAAGGATATCAGTGTAATACGTACAATTAAAATTTGGTTAGGAATATCTTCAAAAATTTCAAAGGAACCAATTTTATTTTGTATATCTTCTTTTTTTTTTTTTTTTTTTTTTTGAATTTTCGGTAAAGTTTAAATTTTACTTAATTTGACAATGAAATTAATTAGCGGTCTTTAACAAAGATCTTTTATGGTAAGTATTTAAACATTGACAATCTTGGCCGATTGGTTATTCTAAAACGCTGATTGAGTTTGCAGAGCAATATTCAGATAATAAAGTTCGCAACGTTTAGTGTGAGTATGAAATAACTTAAAGTATAATCAGTAAGTTTGCGGATCATTAATTTTAGTAATGAAAAATACACAAATTCTTCGTGGTGCAAAATAGTTTAAATATTAAAATAACTGTTTTCATTCTGTCCAGAAAAAAATTAAAATACTATACATTGTTGTATTTAGATATTTAAATAATTGTAGATTTTTAAGATCATTTATTTTCAAATTCACTTTCCACCAGCATTTTATTTTCAATATATATATATATTAAATATGCATATATAATTGAAAAAAAAATTGTTACTGCTGGTACAATATGATATTTTGCTCATCAAATTTTTTTGCTATTTGTTATGAAATACTGAATTGTAATGGTTTTGATGATTGTTATTTTAAGCATTAAAACCAATTTTAATGATCTGCTGATATATTTGACGTTTAAATTAAAAATTCAAAAGGATTTTAGAATATTTCTTATTTATTTTTCAGCTGAAGGAATTATTAATGAGTTTCGGGCAGCTAAGAGCATTTAATCTGGTGATGGATTCAACTACCGGATTAAGTAAGGGCTATGCTTTTTGCCTTTTTGTGGATGTTAACATCACTGATCGGGTAAGATGAAAGAATGAAATAAAGATTATTTGCTCGAAATAAGATCACGAATCGCTGTATAGATATATTTGAAAATAATTTGACTGCAATATTTTTACATATTATTTTTATATTATTTTATAATATTTATAAAATTATTTTTATTATATTTTTACATATTTTAGTCAATTAATGTTCTCATATTGAAAAGTAATTTTTAAAATTCTCATAGGTGCATGAGCTTCACATAAAAAACAATAATAATTCGTAGGTGTTTTCTTTTTTTAGGCAATAGAAGGCTTGAACGGTATGCAATTAGGAGACAAAAAGTTGATCGTTCAACGAGCCAGTGTCGGTGCAAAGAATGCGGCATTAGGACAACAGGCACCTGTACAAATACAAGTTCCTGGTTTGACGAGTGTTGGGAAAGCCGCACCACCGACCGAAGTATTTGATTATTTTCTATGTTACTTCATTAGTCAATTAATGTTCTCGTATTGAAAAGTAATTTTTATACTTCTCACCTGTGCTTGAACTTCACATAAAAAACATGCAATTCTGTTTTAGGTTTTATGTTTGTTGAATATGGTAACACCAGAGGAACTGACAGACGAAGAAGAGTACGAAGATATTTTAGATGATATTAAAGGAGAATGTACCAAATATGGTGTAGTTAGGTCATTAGAAATCCCGAGGCCTATGCGAGGGGTTGAGGTACCCGGATGTGGAAAGGTAAATAAGTAACTTTCATCAAAATTAAAGTTGAAAAAATCAGAAATAAAGAAAAGAATTTTTTAAATAAATATCTCATTTTATACAGGTCTTCGTCGAATTTAATTCAGTTTTGGATTGTCAAAAAGCTCAACAGGCTCTAACTGGTCGTAAATTTAATCAGCGTGTAGTAGTGACTTCTTATTTTGACCCTGATAAATATCATCGAAGAGATTTTTAAAAATGGAGAAATATTCTACAGAGAAATATTGGGACTGAATTTACGGTAATAATTTCATTTTTCAATTTCACAATGAAAGTTCTTTTAACAATAATAATTATAGTATTGAAAAAAATAAAATATTGTAAATTCTATCTTATTCAAATTAAAAAATATTAATTTTATTTATATTTGTCAATTTCAAATGTGAATTTTTAGTTAAAGCATGTGTTATTGACCATACAGTTGAGCGATTTTATACATATTTGAAGAAATTCATATAACATCTGTAAATCATAGGTAGTTTTATACATATGTTTATATTTAAATTTTTGATTAAAATCAACATATCTCTTAAAGCAATATTTTCTAATTTTATTTAATTTCATATTCAAAAAAATTAAAATTTTTGAAGATTTTAAAATTGCAGCTGCAAAATTTTTAGAGAAAAATATAAATATGTAAAAATCTAGGAATTAAGATTTCCGTTAATTGTATTCTTTATATTAGTACTTATAACACTACTTTTTTAGTTACTGATTCTTAATATTCCATTTTAAAATTTATATAATAATATTAAGTTAATATTATAGCGTAAACTTGTGAAAAAAATTATATGAAATTTATTTATTTATGATTTTAAAATTTTAAATACACTTGAATGAAATGATGAAGGACTCAGTTTTCGATATTTGCGATGCTATACTTTGCATAATGTTTTTCGTCGTGTAGATATATTTTGTGCAAAACGATGTACAATATTCCACCGAATATTAGTATTCCGATTCCAACTAAGGTCACGGTTGCCCAAGCCGGTATTGCTGGATCCTCTGAAAAACAAATATAAAATAGAAAAATTTTTTAAGGAAATCATTATATAAAAATTTCACATTTACATCGGTTAGGTTTTAATTAGTAAAGTATTAAATTTGCTTCACAAGAAAAAAAGTAAAAATTTCATACGCGAACGCTTTTAAATCCAATTAATGCGGCTTTTGAAAGTTTAAATCTCATCAAAAAATGTTGATAAGATATATCAAGGGAGGTTACATCGCAGTTGAAAATACATGAAAACATTGTTTTAATTCGATTAATTAATTATTGAAAAATGATTTTTTCCGAAGCAATTTACTTGATTATATATAATGCGCTTTTTCTGCACCTTAATCGACAATGAAATTATTTCAAATTTTTACTTTCAGGTATAGCAGTTCTTCTGCTGAAGTAGTTTTATTTAAAGCTGATAAAAAAGAAAATTTTTAAATTTTCATAGCTTTGTGCATGCGGGACGCCAAGAAGCAAGACGTTGGGCTGTTCCTGGAACGTGATCGTCGTGACAAATTTAAAAATTTTATAAAACAAAATTTTTTTATTCATCATTTCTCATCATGAAGGCATAGACATTTACTATGTTTTTAAAAGATTTAGACATTTGACGTGTGTCGATTTCTCTTAGTTTATTTTAATCAGTGAAATAAACTTTTTATAATCTGAATTAGCTATTAACCATAGCAATGACCTCTAGGCATCTTGTAAAGTTTTATCATCATAAAAACATGGGTAACATTAACTCCTTTAAATTCCTTCTGTCGATTTTGATTGTTTCCCATGTTTTATTAGACAGAGAAAGTTTTGTTTAAAAATTAAAACGAATTTTTTTCCAAAGAAAGCAAAACAACAAAATATAAATATTATTTATCATATAATGAATGAGTAATTTAATTCTATTGCCAATCATTTTTAAGATATTCTAACCTTCTTAATTTTTCTGTATATAAGAGAGAATTGAATTCCGATGTTTTTATTAATATATACATTCACTGTCTGCAATCAAAAATTAAATTTTTCTTTCCTGAGACGTAAATAATAAGAGTGGACCGTGAACGCGTAATCTAAAAATTAATTTTGAAGCAATATTTGGCTTTTATCTTAATTTTACTTTCATACTTACTATAGTAAGTTCGAGTGATTGTTTTTCTTCCCATTACCAGCCTTGTTCGGCATTCTATTTCTGTTATTAGGACCGCGCTTAAAACTGGAATCAAAATTGAAAATATACTTTTTAAAAGTAAAATAAAAAAATAATTCAAAGGAGAGTTATTAACTTTTATTATACTTCATTTAAAGCCAGTTTAAAGGTTTTATTCTTTTTCTAATTGTATTTGACTTTGTGGTAATATAATTGAATTTTTTTATGCAAACAAAAGTGGATAAAAATTGCGCAGCCTCACATCAAAAACTCCATGAAAAGATCGATCGACCGAATTCGCTACAGATTTCGCATGATTTCGCGACAGAAACCGCTCCCAGAAGGCTGCAAATGGAAGCTTCAGACGGAGATAACCCGGGAAAAGGTTTTCAATCTAGATAGATTTTATCGTTATCTTTGCGAAATCTATCAAGCGTTTGCCGTTGTAAGCTTAAAAATTTTTTTTTCCTCTGTCGTTATGTTCCAACTACAAGAACGTCAAATGGGATGAGAGAATGCAGCATTGAGCAATAAATGATACAGATTACGTTGACGGACGGATTTGTTTTCGCAAAAAATAATTTGTCGCAGCTTTTGAGGGCTGAGCGCCGGTTCGGGGCAGACCGAGTCGGGGCACGAAGGCGGTTTCGATGCCTCGTTCTGGAGATGCAAACGGGGATCAAGCACACAAATTTACTCACGGATCAGCAGGATTCCAGCCTCGGATGAGCGCCTGGAGAGCATTTTCACGCAGAGACAAAATTGACGAGTTTTCTGTGTACCGAGCGTTGAAACGATGACGGACGTTGCCCGCACTGAATTTCGTCTTTATCTTTTGTTTGATTTTCTTATCTGGTTGCGCTCATTCGCTCACGCCCATTTATCGGCTGCTGTCGTTCGGGGCTGGGCGAGGGATTTCGCAGTTGTTGCTCATTTTCCCGAATGGGGAAGAGCTTCGGTCGTTGCAAACCTGCAATTTTGCTCTTCTCCGCCCTCCCAGGTAAACTTCAAGAGAAACGAATGACGAATAATGTGGCAGTAGCTTCGGAATGATTGATTTTTGTAAAATGTCAACGATGCATCCCGAGCGATGTTCTACTAGAGAACGGGATAAGGCTGAACCTGTGAACATCACTGATCCGCTATCAATCCTCGAACTGAACTTCGATATATTTTGACCATTAAAACCTGATAAAATTCTATATGTTGTTTTAGAATTCGCATAGATTCCATCGATTCCGCTCAAAATTGTTCCCGGTTAAGGATGGATGAGCGGCAACTGTTCCGGGGCTGATCTTTGGTCCCCGCTCTATTCCAACGGACAAAACCTTCCTTTTCCCAGCAGCAATGTTGCTCCAGAACACCGGGCGTCTTCACAGTGTAAGGTGTGCCGCATATCGAAAAAAAAAAAAAATGGATCATCTGAAACGCCACCTGATCGCATTAAAACTATTTTTTAACATAAATTTGTTGCGGTCCGGTCACGATGTTACGAACCGTCAGCCCATGGTTAAATTTCACCGCATTGGTCGATTATTTTCGTCATCAGTGCAACGAATAAACAGGGGAAGGGAATTTCTTCCGATTAGAGCATCGGAGCGGGAAAAAAGCATTAGGCAGCCAAGAGTTGGAAAACGAGAACCTCATAGATTAACAAACGTAAAAAGAAACTTTGAGCAAAAGGTAAATTATCACGCTCGGTAACAGAAGGGAAAAAAAGTCAAAATAACGATATTAAAAACTGCTTAATTTTAAATTTTTCCTTACCGATTAAAATGATTTTTGAAAAGCTTTCGCGAGAAACAAAGCTGTGAAAAAGTAAACAGACGCCATGAAGGTTTCCCACCTCGGTTAATGACTCGACGTGGCAGCAGAGTCGTTCAATCAACATGTATCCGGAAGTACTTTTCCGATCGTCACGACGGATGCGTCGTCATACGTCACGGCGCATCCGCCGTCCTTGAAAATTTCGCAGGTGCTTGTATTGCGTCGAAACTTTTTCTCACCAAAAAATTTTCATCCGATTTTACGTAACTTCAATAAAAGCACCGCGATCACGGTGAAACGTCAATTTCTTCCTGTGATGCCCCCAAATTTTCATTCCCACCCGTGTCGAGCATCGCCACGTGTCGCTTCCGTCCCTCATCTCGTCGGCCAGTGTTGCAGCGGAGGACACGCACAATGAGCACACGCAGGGGATCTAATGCGATGTCTCTGGAAGGATTTTAAAACGTCTTCGGGTTTTCATTCGGATATTTGTCATTAATGGATTTTGTCCGAGGCAATGCAAGATCCCAGTTTAAATCGGAAATGCGTTTAAGTGAAGTCAAATTGATTTGTTTGTGAACGTCTTCCGTCGCTGGCAAACGCTGACGATGGCAGTGCCCAAAAAAAGATTTTCCGAATTTCATAACAAAGCGATATATTGTAATGGAGGATCGAATTCGACACGTCACTAAATGAATCATTAGCATCGGCGCAATCTGCAATAGCATTGCATATATTTATTTCAAAATTATAACTGAACATGTACATAATGATATCTCTAATAATGTGAATATTTTATCAATACGTTTCTTTTATTGCTTCCGTAATTGATGAGAATTTGAAATTAATCAATTTCTGCATCGGGAAGAGTGAACCGGATCCTGCCTCGGAGCCGTTTGCCTTTACTTTTTCTGATATTCCGGAGCGTGCTGCACGCGCTGTCGTCGCCCTCGACGCTCTTCAGCGCAGGCGTAATTTTCGCTGCCGGAACGATCCGCTTTGATGCCTCGCTCCGCATCCCTTTGCTGTCTCCGACTTGGTTTTCTGTTTCTCGTCTTCGGAATCCTCGACGGCGACGCTCGTCGCATCGCTGAGCACTTCTCCAGAGGGAAAAATCCATCTTTTTGGATTCCCGCAACCATGCGGAATTTTCCCTCGGTTCCCGTCTCCTGATTCCGTTTCCTTTCCTCTTCCTCCGGGATGGGAGTCTGCCCGACTTTCTTTGCTCTTGAGTCTTTTCCTTGCTCTTTCTTTGCTTTCTTTCTTTCTTCGAGTCTTGCTTGAGTTTCTGGTCTCGTCCTCTGGCGTTTTCTTCTTCCTCTTCCGGGCCCTTTTCTTTTTTCCACCGGAGTCAGCCCGAAGAGCTTCCGATTTTTCGCAAAAACCGTCTGAAAGTTTAGCCGCATTTTTCGGCATCAAGTCGATGACGGCGGAACTTGCCGTTTACGGTTCTCTCTGACGGGTTCGATATTTCCGTTCACCGCCGGCTTCTGCTATTCGTTGACGTGATTTGGACTTCTCTGTTGCCGCCGTTGTTTATTGATGTATTTTCTCAATTTCTTCCATATTCTGGGGGTTACTTTCGCATTGTGCCCTTCCTCACTTTCAGTTTTCTCGTGTTCTTTCAAACACTGCTCCGGGTTGGCATAAAAAAATCGAGGGCATTCGTCATTTTTCCGTTCGCAGTCGATTTCCTCTGGATCTTCGAGGGAACCGCAGCTTCGTCGCTGTTAGAACTCTGTTGGCGGAAGACGTCTGATTTTATCTTTACATTCGGATTAAGCAAACGAATTGGTCTAGAAGACTTTCATCGACTCTTTTTTCCTTTTGACTCTTCCCTTCTTCTCTTTCAACGGGTTTAGGTTTCTCCCTTAGGTTTCCATCCCTTGTTGAAGATTTGCCCTGCATTCAAGTCAATTTTAATCTTCCTTAACGCGTTCTTAACATATTTCATGAAACCATCCGTTTGAATACGATTTTCCCAACACTACGAATTCCTTTCTCGACAGAGTTAACTTCATAAGACACTTTCCGCATTCCTTTCATCAGACTCCATTTCAATTTGTGTTTCTCCTGACGTTTCTTATTGTTCTTTCGCAAACGGCAAGAGCTTCTCTCTCTGTTCACTTCTTCAAACTGATTTTCAAGTGATAATCAGAATTTGAATGCAGTTTTTAAATCGGTTTAAGCTCCGAAGGCTTTCCTCTCGTGCTCTGCCATTGGCGGAAGTTTTTCCTTAGTTCTGTCGGTGTTTCTGATCTTGTTCAGAATGCGATCTTCCTTTTTCGATCGCTCCTCTGCCGTGAGTTCCTTTTCTCTTAGCAGCTCTGTCGAAGTGTTATTTTGACATTTCGTGCAATTCTTTCGGACATTCTGCGACTTTTAAAGTCTCTGCCGTTTGCGTTTTTTAGTTTTTCGCAAAGTTTTTCTGTCATTTCCATAACTTGATAACGTTTCACTTAATGGAAAGGGGAAACATGCTCCTCAAGTCTTCGACAGGCTCGTAGATAGATTTTGAAAACTGCCTCCGTCTGCAAATCTTTCTTCTGAGCATTTTTTTCACTTTCAGCAAAACCTTTCCGAAACAGATTGTCGCAAAACACATCTTTGATTCTAGCCGTTATTATCAATATCATTGCAGCATATGCTGCGGAAAAAGTTTTATAACAAAAAGAGTGGACTGTGCCACAATGCATGCAGTGCAACAAGTCGAAATCACATTATTCTGTACTCTTTTGTGCTTCT
Source organism: Ricinus marginatus (assembly GCA_028565995.1). Taxonomy (NCBI): domain Eukaryota; kingdom Metazoa; phylum Arthropoda; class Insecta; order Psocodea; family Ricinidae; genus Ricinus; species Ricinus marginatus. The sequence continues at coordinate 3,066,394 of JAOWBB010000001.1, forward strand.
TTTATTATTGTTCGATTCTCTTTCCGTCTCGGTTTCATATCATTATATCCGTAAACATCTATTCTTCATTTGTGCGAGCTTTTAATATATGTATTATGGGTTGCCTGAGGCAACCTTATATATGCACGTGTACGGGAAAAAGGTAAAATTTTTAGCTCTGAGATTGCGGCCGCTTCCATTTTTCCTTTTTTGTGTGTTTTAGGTTTAACTCTTCGTTCACTAGTCTTCTTCTTATTGTTATTTTTACCTCTGTCCATGCTAAGATGGCGCTCACCGTATTTTCCGCATCATTTTCGTCAATCCTGCACTTTGGACGGTTTTAATTTGCGCAGAATGTCCCATTCCCCTTTAAACATCAAAACGAATTTTCTCATCTTATCGGTCAGCAAGTATACCTGATATACCCGATTTGCCAAAGTGGTTTCAGGTTCCCCTAATGTTCAACTCGTGACTGCAGGAGTAAGCTTTAGTCGATAACAGTGTGGGCAACAAACGGATGTTACCGCCATATCCCAAAGGCCAGAAAGATTTTTCGACTAAACTAAAAGTAATAATAATAATAATATATATAACACAAAAACAATGAATATTATTATAATTCTGTACAAATACCTCATTTATGTTTTTTAAATTAAAATTCAAGCACATCATCAAATGAATTTGAAGTTCCTTTTTAGGGTGTCAAGTTTGGCCAACCTTTTTCCACCTTCTTTCGGCGTTTGCCTCCTGCAATGAATTTCTGCACGGTGCAAAGTATTAGCGAAATATCCCTTTCGATCCGAAGATTTGCGCCATTCCATGCTCAAAACTGTCCCATCGAAAGGCAATTAAGAAGGTGGAACCTTAGGTTCCGTCTCCGTGGTCCTCCGCAGTCTCCCGACAGCGCTCCTCGTCAGGAATCAAAAATTTTCATCTCGTCGAAGTGAGATTTCTGCTTGCTTGACTCTTGTCGGCCCACACTTTCTTAAGCTTCCTGCAGACTTGCCACTTTTTTTGCGTTTCGGATGCGTGGCATCTCTCGGACCTGCCCGAACCGTCGGTGAATTTCTCGTTTCCCTGCTCCCGAATGCTACCCGGTACTCAGTTTATTTCGCTGCAGCAAGAGACTCGTTCCTCAGTCTTTCACTCTCGCGTCCCACACCCTTCCGCGACTGTGTTGATGTTCTCAGTGTCGCTGCCGCAGACTTCCTCCGCGAGTTTTTTCGAGCTATCCAGCCGGTTGATCAAGACCGAGACAATGTCGCCAACGGCGAAAATTGGAGAGTTTCAAATTTTCTGGACATCCAGTCGCTTTGCCTCTCGGATAAGTACCTTGCCCCCCCCTGCGGCATCCTTTTCGATCCATGTCAATTTTTAAGTTTCAAGTTCCTTAGAAACGCTTTTGCCATTTTTATTTCCTTTTTATCTGTTTCCTTCGCTGTTTGCGCCGCGCCGTTCCTGGGACCTTTCCGGACGGTGAAAATTCAAACCTTGGCTTAATCCTTTCGAACCTTTTCTTGGCGGTGCTCTATGGCGACGACTCCCTCGTCGCACGAGGTCATTCTGAATTCTGCATTCCGAATTTTTCCCGGCGACTCTTCCACGTAACCCATGGTCATCCATCATTGCCAGCCTGGCAGTTCGGGGTGCCTGACAGAGCTTTTGCTCGATTCCCTTTCCAGTTTCGGAATCGGTTCGCCTCTTTTTCCTTTTATCGGCTTTCCTCCCGCAACTTTGGTCACGAAAAAAATCATCGGTGTTTGGTGCTCTTCAAATCTCGCGTCCGATTTTCATTCTCCCATCGCGGTAGCCGGGCCTCCTATTTGACTGCCGCCGAAGAACTTCCGCGTGATTCCGCTATCTGAATGCCTCGCGATTTTATGCTGCTCTTCTCGTTGCTCTGCAAAACCTTTCGATTTCATGTCCGATGCCGCTCTCTTCGCTGGCGGTCCGGCGAATTTCCAGCGGATTCACCGCTTCCCGGGCGTAAGCCTGCACCTTGCTTTTCCGCTTTCCAGCCCTGCTAAACGTTTTTGAATGTGAAACTGGTTAAAACCCGTGTGCGGAATGTTCCTGGCTCACTTTTTTCAACGGAGCTGTCTCTGCATATTTCCTGTCGGACGACATCACGTCTTTGACTCCTTCAGCTTCGGAAATGTCCCAAGCTAAAGCTGCCGTCGGGGGGGGGCGGCTTTTTTTATCTTTTGGCGAAACTTTTCGATTTGAGCAGCTTCTGCAGCCATTCCATCGAGCGAATTGCGTACCTCGACTTTTCCAGTTTGCTCCACATGGGCCACGTCTGGTGGTATTGATGTTGATGGTGATGCTGCTCCGGCGAAGGCACTCTTTTTGTATCTTTTTGACCTATGGAAGAAGTCGAAAAAAATACGGTGCAAAAATATATTTTTTTGCATTTTCTGTGGATTCCCATAATCGTTTAGCAAAATGAAAAATTTAACATTTGAATTTTCTCTTATTTTTATTAAGCTCATTGCTCTTTGCTTCGGTAACAGCAAATATGGTTCTCCTCCGATTTTTTGAATGTATTAGAAATCAAGTCAAGCTGAACCAAATATGTTTTATTCAAATTGACATAAATTCGTTTAAAATGAACCATTTTAAAATTTTTTGTTCACATTTGTAAAAATTTCAAAAAATTTTTTTTGATATTTTTCATGAAATCTTTATAATAATGATAATAATAATAATAATAATTCTACACCTCCATATTTTTATAGTTTTCAAAGTATTCGAAAATATTCACTCATCGCTCCTAAGTTTGTTGGTTTTGACGTTATTTATTAGAAAAAAAAAAAACATTTTTATCATTCCGCACCGACAGGTTAGTCATTCGAATCATTCATTCGTTTAATATGTTTGGTAAAAATACAAACTGAAACTGACTAATGAAGAAACTTTTCATTTGGCATTTTCATATTCTTTAAATTCATTCTTCGAGCGATTTCGTTAAAAATGAGATTTGAAAACTTTTTCTTTTTCGGGTTTATACTGTACAACGCCTTGAGACGACGCACCTCGAGGAAGGAAAATAAATTTCCAAACGTTACTAAATTGTCCTTCTGCCTTAAGTCACTGGCGATGAGCACCACTCGGGTGTATCTTGGGATCAATCGCCGCGAAATTGCTCAAATATTTCACGGATCATTCAAATGAAGCCACTGTTACGGGAACTTTTGAGAAGCGCAATGCGGAAATCATTCAGTGCCACAGACTTTTTTTGTCCGGGCATTAAAAATGCGAAACAATAAGACAATAAAGTCTCCAAACACGTGAACAGAAATTTAAATAATGCGGAAAATTTATTAGGCATTTGGTGTCGCCCGAGCCCTTTCCCTTCTCTCCGTGGGAACCGAATTGGGTGTCGATTCGATTTTTGCACTTTACCGTTCGATTGCGAGCCATTAAAGGTTGGAAAGACCATGAAACCTGATGGCGGGCAATGACGCGATGAAGGAAGAAAAGAAGAAAAAAAGTCCGAAATTGATTGACGGCCTTAAGCTGCGGCGGAGGTCTTCTGCATTGCTCGAATATGGTGACTTTGTTGTCGGTAAAAGCGTGAGAAATAATAACGTCTACAAAACTTAAATTATTCGCCTCCACACTGCATCGCGACAGCGAATTCCCCCGTGAGAGCACAGAAATTGTACCGGGTCTGGATTGTGAATGCTGCGGCATTTGTCGGACCCTTAACTCGATCCACCTTTTCGAGGCTTCAAAAACAGTTTCGCCTGGAAAGCTTATTCGAAAAATACGTGGACAAGAATAATAATGCAGCAACGTAAACACTGTAAGAGAACCGGCGCGTACATTTCCCTTCCGATCGGGAATCGCTTTGTTACATTATTTAAAAAATGTCAAATGATAAAATGTTAAGTCTGTTTTGAGAAAAAAAACCTGAAAATTCAGGATCGCTGGCCTCACCGCGCACACGGTGGTGACATGCACGGCGAATTAGCGCTTCTTGTGGCTCGGTTTTTAGTCCGTCAATTCGCTACCCGAAATCTCAGCGATAATAATTTTAGGTTTTGGAATTGAAGGAGACCGACAGGATTGGGACGGGGGTACGCGAAGCTCGAAGGAGCTGAACCTGTCGGGATTCGGGGACGCGAAATGCGGCGAATAAAATACCTGCGAAGGGATTCGAGGCGGATTTGTAGCAACGTCCGGTAGGCGCAGGTACAAAGACACTTGCAAAATGTGTTTAAAAATCTCAAAAATAAATCTACGGCCAATTCGTCGAGTTTGCCGGACAGGGATGCAATTTTAGCGAGCCCCGGATGAAGGCAACCCCGTTCGGCATTCGTCAGGTTTCCAGGTTGCGGGTGCGTTATTTGAAAGCGTGGAACTTCCAGAGGATTGCGAGTTCGTCGGGGCTTGGGGGGATTTTTTTTTTTTTTTCTGTCGCTTTTGGGGATTTGCTCGATGCCGACATCAGAATTCTCCCGACCGAGGAAATTCTAACCCCGGATTTCGAGAGCGATAGAAAAATTCCGAACGAATGGTGGAAAAATAAATTTCCAGTTTCAAGCTCGCGGTGGTCGCTGGAGTCCCCGCTCGGTTAGCGTCCCCGGCAGTCTTGTGCCGGAAAAGGACTGATCCTTTTCTCTGTTTTCGCCCTTTCCCTCGGGGGTAAGGAGCCTTTCGCAGTGGCGTTAGAATCGAGACTTTTCTGTCGCTTAAGGTGGAGCTAACCTGTCGCCGCGGAGGTTTTCACCGCACTTCTTCGACTACATTATTTAAGCATGATTGATACCTCCTTCGGACATTTTGTCCGGCGCCTCTTTCCCATTTTCCGGAACTTTTTGAATAAAATAGCTTTTCACGTTCTGCTGGATTTTCTCGAACAGGGTTAGGTCCCTGGGAACGTCCTCCTTTTCGAATTGCTTTTTGACGTTTTCTTCCCTGGCGTGATCGTCTATATGGACTTTGGACGATTTTTGCGGCATTTTATTCGATATGTGGTAGAGGGAACGAGACTTCTTCGCTGCTGGCGAGTTCATTCGAATCCTCGATTTCGACCTGCTCGGTTTCCGTTCCACGTCCACCATTTCTTGCTCTTCCCTCGAGGAGGAGGTTCTCAGGATGGACTGCCTCGTCGAGGACCTCGCCCGGCCCTGCATCTCGTCTCCGGACTCCTCGAGGAGTTCCTCCTTGGACATTAACCGCCTTGCTTTGGAGAAGCGGTCGGCTGATAAAGAGGGACGTCTTCTCGGCATGGGCGGAAGGTTCGACTCCGTTTTCCGCAGGGTGGAGCCAAAGGCAGTCACCACCTTGACTTTTGGTTTCTTATTTTTGCCGTCCAGCGTCGACTGATTCCTTGGTTCGTTCGACTTTTCCAGCTCTTTCGACTTCCTCCTGAATCTGCTGCAGGTGTCGTGGTCCGAATTCCCTTTCAGCCTTTTTGCTTTGGACGGATCCACAGACATGTTCGAATCGTGCGGAGTGGAGCTCATTGCGGGATTCGTCTTCTGCTTGTTGTTGATTCCGTTGACGCTGTTGCCGTTTCCGGATCCCCTTTTCAGGTTGAACTTTTCCACCTTATCCATGATGCCTTTCTCCAAGTTTTCTCTTTTTTTCAGCATTTTGTCCTTATATTTACCGGAAATTTTAACGTCGTCGCTGGATTCGTGATAGCTTTTCTTCCATCCCATGCGAGCCGCGTCAAATTTTGAGTCTTTCGGACCTAAAATATCATTGTATTCTCTTCCGAGCACTTCGTTCGGTTTATATCGGGTATTAGACTTTGATGAAGAAATATTTAGGTTCTCGTTTAACATTTTATCTTCCTAAAGATCTGCTTGCTCTGAGAAAATAGAAATATTAGCCATTACTTTCCTGTAATATTTTCATGTTAATGAATTCAGCAATGTCAGTATTACAGTTTACAGATGCTGAAGATCGGGAAATGGTTAATACTCCTGCAAAAATGAAATATATATCTATCTAATTAACGGCTTGATTTGAGAATTTGATACCAAATAAATGATTCGTCATGTTTTTTTTTGAGGTTGCACTGAAAAATTATTTACCCTAATCTGAACCTTCCACCATTATCTTAACTTCTTAAAATTTATTAATCGGTCCGGATCTTCAATGATATGTAGAAAATAAATTTAATCTACGCTGATTTTAAGCTGCGTTCTATCTACCACTATAGATATTTATATTAATTGAAACGTTTAAAAATTACAATCTCTTGCATTTTTTTTTTGTTTATCGTAGCTAAATGTTATCCTTAACTTCGCATAAGGTATCACGCGATTTGTCTGCTACAGCGCTTGTGGTTGTACTTACATTTTCCGAAAAAGGACGGAAAACGCGAGGATACCTAAAATCCTTATCTTACCTTTATGGTATATATTTACGACTTGTTATCCGAAGCAACTTTCCTTCAGGACGTATCTCTCACTATATCAGAACATTTTTAAATTTTTTTTTAAAACTTTTTGCTTTTCTTTTTTTTCTTTTTCTTTTGGAAAAATAATTTTTTATGAATGAGAAGGTATCACAATAAATTTAGATGGAACTGAACCAAAAATTAAAGATGGAGAACAGTTGAATGAAAAATTTTTAAAAATTGTCTGCTTTTTTGAATATTTTATTCCGAAATGGAATGGAAAATTCAATAAAAGGAAAATCAAGTTGATGGCAAGGCTTATCCATTTCGGATAATAATAAAATTTATCGGCGCAAAGTTAAGTAAAAAGTTATGCCTAATCATAATCGAGTTTATGAAACCCAGAAACGCGTTTCCATTCGGCCTAAAGACCGGCGCAGGGAAATGAGGATCAGGTCGAAATTTTGAAATTATCATCTACGATTTACAATGAATTCGACCGGCAAATGGATCTACTAAGTAAATTCAGGTCTCTGAACAGAAAATGTTCAACAATGAAAAATTTGTATAATTTTTCAAGGAAGGAGATTTCCCTTTCCATCCAAATGCCTCCTTTGTCTCGCAGCCGTTCCACGATGTTGCACTACCAGAATACATATACATATATATATTTTTCTTGTTTCATTTTCAGATCTTGTAATTTTTTAATTTTCCATAGCAGACCAGACGATAAAATTTCATTCTTTTTTTTTTAATTTTCCAACACAATCCTGAATTTAACTGGATTATTCACTATTTATTTTTAAGTAAATTTTATCCATTAATACATTTTGGAGCAACCGTAAAAATTTTAACAAATTCCACCATGCATGATTTGTTTGCAGGAATTGTGCAGAACATTTTACATGTTATGTACATCACTCATTTTTTTTAAAATGTTTTCCTGACTTCAGGCTGAGTCAGGGAATATTCGGACTGTAAAATGATGATAAATAATAAATACAAAAATAAAACAATGATTTGAAGAGAGTAGATTTGGTGCTTCGCATCATAGACATGGACAATCCAGTAAATCCAAGTGATGTTCATTAATCCATTAAAAAAAAAAAAAAAAGAATAAAATTTTAAGAAACTTAATGATAATTAATAAAAATAAAAACAGGGATCATTAAATTGAATATTGTGCAATTCACATCAGAGAAAAGTACTGTGGCAAATATTCCGTTAAGATACGGACTATAACCTGAAATTTCAGAGTTTTCCAGGACTCATGAATGTGACAGTCTCTCTTGTTAGGCATTAGTATATGATAATAAATCCAAATTCAGTTTTTATTCAAATTCCGCTGGAAACTGTAAAAGCAAATGAGGTTTCCAGCGAGATAGTGATAATGTCAAAGTTACATATCGATGGGTGTTCATCAGGTGAACCCATCCTAGGCTTCCGAACCTCATCAAAGGGATCCCTTGTGAATTATTTCGGTTATATCATATTTCTCTATGATTATATATGTAATTTATATAGTTAACCATTATCTAGATAGATTTCTTTTACGGCCGGATAATCAACAACTGCTTGCCAACCAATTTGCATGTGGGTATCAGTGAAAATTCCAAAAGCCCGGTTGTGCCGGAGGCTCGGCTATGTTGTGCAAAATATCTCCAAAGGAGCTGTCCCGCATGCTCCTGGACAGAACAGCCTAACCTGCCGCCAAAAAGGGATTCGCTCAGCTGGAATCCCGACTCCACACGCGGGCTCCTGCGGAGAATCCCATTTCGAGTCGCTTCGTCGGACGAAGAACGTCAGGTTCCATCTGACGACGCACTTCCCTAACTGCCACAAGGTACACTCCCAGAAACGGGTGATGGGACACGCATCTCATCTGGTCTTCGTCACGCTGACGAGAGCAGGGTCGCCAGCGAGAGTGTGCTGTCGGTACCCGGCCGAGGTAACGCGAAAAAAGTATGGTCAAAACAATCGATGACGGAAGCGGAACGGAGCGACTTCTGCCATTCGTCCGAAAAAAATAACTCATTCAGCATTTTTTGACCATTTTCTAGAGGTATGTTCACTTGCACAGGTTGTAGCAAGACAAAGGCTCACCGACTTTGCTCAGAGCGTTCGAAACAAATCGGATGAGGAAAATGAGGAAAGATGAGAGATCAATCCTATCTTTGTGCCAAATGGGCAAAATCGCTGCACGACCAACATTTTGATTTTTTCCGATATTTTCGGAGCCGCATGAATGCTCTCGAAAAATGGCGGAATTCACAAACCTAGCACCTGAAGGGAACAAAGGAACAGAACAAATTCATCCGAAGTGAAGATGCAAAAATAGTAAACGTGTAGAATGGAGGAAAAAGAAATCACGAAATGACACCTTCGAACGATAAGAATAAAGGAAATTTATGCCTAATATTATATATAAATAATGTTAACGTTTATAAGTGGTAAATATTACATAAATGATGTAATCCATAGTCGGTCAGTATCATATGGCTTGACTCTTGAATGGTGCATTCGGTTACGTAAATATCTCCATAGCTTAACGGACAAATTTTATACAGGTACGATTAGACCAGTTTGCCACCATCGTACATTGCGTATGTATAACGCACGATTTATAAGAATCCCCGATTCAGACGGTCGCTTCGACGAAACCGGGAGTTTCGCTTTAAGGAACATGATGTCCGGAACGAGGATCAAATAAAATGCGCAGATACGAAATCCATTGCACGCCCGGAAAGTCGACCAAAGAAGAAGAAAGGCACTTTCCTGTCCCCGCAGGGTTGCTTTCGCGCTGCGGCACCGCGCATCAGCTCCGGAAAACCTGAATTTGCGACGAGTTTCATCGTTTGGCGTCAGGCGGACGGGTCCACGTTTCCCGCTGTCTCAAAATTGGACCCTGGCGCGGAACCTCGGAGCCGAAAACATCCCTTTTTCGAACTCCCGGCTCGGGTGAGGAGTCGGCTCGCAGGCAGCGACGGTAATTCGTGAAATAAGGTTCTTGGACCCGGCAACGGACGCGGACGGTTCCGGCTCGGGGTGCTTCGCCTCTGCCAGGGAAACGAGAGACGGCCGAGGGCCATCCTTCCCGTTTCCTTTTCCGCTGCGGATCGCGCTCCCACCGGGGGAATCCGAATCGCGATCCAGAAAAATTTCGGAATTATTCTACGGGAGGTAGAATTAACGAAGACCGAGTGATTCATTCATAAGATTCCTCTAATTGAGCTCGTTAGGCGGAGCGATCAGTGCTAAAAGGGAAGAACAATTGGCCGATCCAGGACCAGGTACCGGCGTTCCCCCCCCCAGTGCTCGGGTTCGAGGGATTTCGGGATCCGGGACCCGTCCGAAGAGCGTTTCCGGTGCCCCGTTCGCCTCCGGCGTTCGGGCCCCGGGTAAGAAAATCGGCGCCCGATGGCGGAGGCGACGACGCGGAGGGTCCGGCGCGAGCGTTGCCAGGTAGACGAAGCGCGGGGCGCGAGAACGGAGGCATCGCACCTCGGCGAAGGCGTGTACCTGGCAGGTCGGCGATGCCTGATCGGTTAGTCCGTTCTTCCACCGAGATTCAATTTGTACGCATGTACTAAACACATTCTTGGGCAGTGTTGCACCGCGCTGTGACAGAGAGCTCTTTGTCTGCCTCGAGTGGTTTATAAGAGAAATGTTGAGTGTGAAAATTTTTATTTAAACTTCCGATTGTGGTTTTGTTTGGAGCGATGGCTGTGACCAGCGACAGCGGCAGGGCGAGGTTAATGTCGAGATCATCCATACCCATAATATGTAAATTTATCGAGCTGGTAAGGATTTTCTTTTACGTAGCTTTTCATTTAACCTGGACGAGGCGGCTCGGGCCTGGAAACCGGTTTTCAGGCAAATAAAAAAACGCAATCTCCGGACCCTGGGATGGAAAAATGGTACGAAGAATCCGCTTCTCGGCTCGTTTGCCTTTCAATCGTACCTGCGCCTCGGAAGGCGACGAAGGCGGATCACGTGATTCGAGCGTGCGGCGGTCTCTCACTGCGCACGCCGCGAAATTTTTGCGGGTGGCTTTTCCGCGCCGCGCTTTTCATACTCCGAAAATATCGTTATGAAGCCCGGGATGCCAGAAAAATATCGCCCGCGAATTATCTGATTACCCGGCTTAAATTGTCCGCCGGTTTTCAGGTTCAGAGATTCGCTTCGCTCAGCTAACATTGTTTTCGAAAAGGAAACGAATCCCGGACCGATTATTTAGCGGAATCTTCCGTCCAAAGAGGGATTTCAATCGCTCCGTGAAAAATGCCTTGAATATTTTTTCCTCTCTTAACGCAACAATGGAAAACCACGCCATTATCCGAGCCTCATTATTATGCACGTTCGAACCCATCAAGGCGAGCGATGAACGCGGGTCGAGACAGTTTCCTTCGTTCGCCCGAAAGAACGAGCTGTTGAATCCCCCCCCCCCGCCCCCCCCAAAAAAAAGAAAAATGAAAATTTTCGATTCTCGATCTCGATCTGCGACTTCGGAACCTTAAAAGGCAAATGCAAGTGCGTGTTGCCCTCCGGTTGGGAATTGCCGGATGGGGAGTCGAACCGAGAGTGATCTTTCATGATCGCGACTGTGATCTGAAGATCGGGGGCCACCGGGCATTAAAGGACGTAGACATAAGGACTAAGGTATCGATCCTGAAATTGAAGTCATCGGCACTGGAGCTTGAGGGCTTTGCATCAGCGGGCGCTCCTTCGTGCTCAACGTTAAAAAGGACAAAAAAAAAAAAACACCCGAACCTTTCTCAGTCTGTCGGTACATTAACGAGCGGTCTCTCAAATATCTCATTTTTCGATCTTCTTCCAGTGCCTTTCCATTGTAATTGTCGGTCTCATCGTCGATCCAACCAATAATGGAATATTGGCATTCGATCAGAACCATTCGGGTATCGTCTACGTATCCTGGCCGGGATATATAATCATTAATACTATATTAATCATCACTCATTTGGCGGGAGACAGAGTGCCGAAACGAACAGTAAGTATGACACACTCTGACTGCATGCACGGGGTACACAATGGAGATTTACGGGGAAGGAAGGTGTTTAGTTTTTTCATTTGGTGCAGGGAGACACCAGACAGTCGGGGATTCTTGAAGTTAAATTGAATTATTTAATTGTTGCTTTGTTAATACAGCTAGATGACAAGGTTGGGAGTGGTTATTAAGGCTGCGAAGGCTAAAATTTAGTTTAAAAAATCGATTCCCCCTGGCGAATGTCTTCCGGAGCCATCGTCATCGATCCTACGACCAATATCGGGCCACGAGATTGAAAAATATTTTCCGTTAGAGCAGTAAGATGCTCCCATATAATTATGATTGTGATTCGCAGCAAATGTTATTCGCGTTTGTCGGGGGCTGCTTATACGTGGCAGCAGCGGGCGTTTCACTCGAGGACTGGAGACGACAGCACGGCGGTTCCCTGGTCCAGAATAATGTACAGCAGTATAATGACCAGACCATCGCCGCCGGCATTTTAGCCCTGTTCTGCGCACTCGCCTTTTTCGTCGATATATTCATAACGAATAAATACGCATAGGATGAGGAGGCTAGGGTAATTCTCAACAGGGCACACGTCGAGGAGTGCGTCATCAGCGGGGAAAAAGTCAGTCCCGGACCGCAGACGATGACCCTGCTTGAAAAGAGCATCCAGAGCGAGTAACGGCAGAGCTCTGAGGAACCAGCCAATTTAGCTTAACGGAAAACGATTTAGAATTTTTGCTCCCCTGTAGAAAAGTACCTGGGAAGACGGCTCCCGTGACCAAACCATTTTACCTCGATAAACCTGAAAAAGAAACCGGTTTCTGAGGATGATTGCTGGCCCCGACTGGTTCCCATTTTAAAAAGAAAACTGTGCTGAGAATTACTTTAGTTCATCATCGGAAGATTACGTTTGCACATGTACTAATCGTATTATATTAATATTAACTCTAATATATATTATTAGTTATTTAAAAATTGATTGAACGCATGTTTGGTATCATTTGCATGACTGCTATTAACACTCATTATGCGGTATTAATTGTATTCTCTCTTTTTTAAAAAGCTAAAAGTTATATTAATCTTCAAGATGAATATATTTTTTAACATTTGAATGTTATGAAAAATAGTTTGGTATGTTTTTAGTCCAAGGAAATTTTTCATGTTCTTCCGTGTTCATATTTTTAAATTTAATAAATATACTAAGTTATGTAAGTTACCCTAATAATGGGACATTGCTCTAAATATAACGTAATTTTTATTTTTAACTCTTGTTATAGTTTTAAAAAAATTATTTGTTTTCAAAATATAAGAATTTTTAGTTATCAAAGAGTTGTGGGTTGATATTTGATAATGACATATGGAAATATTTTCTTTTTATATTTAAGAAAAAAAAAGGGAAATTTTAATATTCAAAAAGAAGAATTGTGTGTGAAATTTCAATAATTCCTGAATATGTTTCCCATCATGTTGCGCCACAACATAGCGTGTAACTCAAGATAAAAAGGAACAGCCAAGGCCAATTAGTATAAGAATAAACATTGTTATTTCCTGATATAAATGAAGCTAATGGATTATGTCGCCTTTTTTTTCGTAAATAAAAATTTCACAATTGTAAACGAAATTCATTAAATCCTTCCTATTTTAATTATTACACGAATAAAAATTGTTGGAGATTTTTTTTTTTTTTTTACAATCTTTGATCTTTGTGAAACTAAATAATTGTAACACAAGTGTCGAGTCTGATCAGATTCCTTAAATACAAATAACATGAAATTTTTAAATTTAATTTTCCCCTTTTTTTTTGTGGTCTCGCTTCTTTTGTCGGAGGGAAATCTTCTGGACAACCAGCGAAAAACCAGAGTCCGCAAAGTTCAACCGTGACGTTAAATATTCGTTCGGAGGTATCGCGCTCCTGCAGGATTTGGACCGCAAATAGGTCCGGAGACGGTGACCTCTGAAAAACAAACATGTACCAATTTGTGCGTAGAGTTGGATGGAAATCACAGGGACTCGTAACTGCAAAACGAACGTTCTGCACGGAATTCAGCCTGTTTCCTTTAGGACTTGTACCATGTGTTTCCTGGACAGGATTCCAAACCCAAGGATTTGACAGGATAAAATCCTGATGTAGGCTATTCTTTACGCGACAGAACTTACTCGATGGCCCGACACTTTTCATGCCTGATATAACCTTACAAGCAAACGTAAAAACTGTCGGCATAAAGATTGTTATTTAAAAAATTTATATTAATGAACAACAAAAGATTCTCATAGCAATAACCATTTGCGTCCCAAATTACTGGCTTTGATGCTTCACACGAGAGCACGAATAAAATGATGCATATTCAATAAAATAAAGTTCTTTTTAATGCAATTTAAAGTTCAAACTGTTTAAATATGGACGGATGCATTGTTCCGATTTTAACAAAAAATTATTTTTAAAATCAACTATTTTATTGAAAATGGCCATAGTTTCCACGCCAGCATCAGGCAAAAATGCACGGCAGTTCTAAACCCATTTTAAACAGCCTTGTGATGACTTTTTTCCCTTTATTTCTAGTTGATATTATTTGCAATTGTTGGCGGAGTGTTGTATGTGGCAGCCTCCGGTGTGGCGATTCACGACTGGCGGAAAAACAGAATGCGACCAACTGCATACCATTCGAGCAAACAGTATCAGGACATGACCATTTCCGCGGGAGTTTTCGGGCTTCTCACTGCCTTCATAATGTTTGCCGAGGTCTTTTTCCTACTGATGGAAGAGGACGATGAGTGAATGTATGACAGTTCCAATATAATAGGTTCTCATTGGAAACCAAAGACGAATTGAAAACACAAAACCTTATTAAATACGATAAAACTGCATAAAAAAGTACAAATTTTTATTGAGAACTCGTGTTAAAAAATCATTCTGCTGCATTCAATTCGAATGAAAAAACTGAAAAATATTTTTAAAAATCAATCAAAAATAAATTTAAATATTAAAAAATCATTTCTTTAAAAATTTAGAAAAACAAAATCATGAACATTCAATCAAAATTAGATTCATTTAAAAATCTTCAATTTCTTGTTTCAATACACATATAAAGAAAATTATCTAGAGCTGAATTTTAAAAGTTTGATATATTGTTTTAAAAATATTCAAATATAGTGTTTACATAGCATATATTTTTTGAATTATTAACATATGCTTAAAAGTACCGTTATGATTTATCCTTCAATGAAATATAATTATCAATTGTTACAATTATAAATTCATTTTTTTTTTTACACCAGGTTATCACCGTTTAATGCTCATTATTTATATGTTAAATCACAGTTTATCGTAATAAAATAATATAAATAAAATTTATCGTAGATTTTTAAGAAATGTGTGATAAAAACTTGCGAAAAAGCACCTAATTTTTTTTGAAAATTATTACAATGTAAAAAGCCTCATACATTACTACCTGATATAAACTTTTTCGCAAAATTTTTTTTCCAGCAGTTGGGTGGTGAACTTTTTAGTTGTAACCCTTTATTTATGTTTGTATTTTATATAAATATATATGTAGTACCAAAATAATACAACTCACATATTGATAGGTGCTCGGTCGAAAAGCCTCGCTTTTCAAGAAAATCTCCTTCGATCACAATAACATAATCCATTACCAAAGATTAAAAATCGACAATTGGTTTTCTTTTTGATTTTGTGTTCTGCAGATATTTGATTGAAATATTCTGAGCTCAACAAGATGATCCTCTTTCTTTTGACATTTGTTCCTTCTTTTAAAAATTCGGCGATCAGTATTGTCAGGCAAAAGATTAAAAATTGAGTTAGGAATGCACGCCATCTTTGCTTGTCTGAAAAAAAATTTCTAAATTTGCTGTGAAGAAAAATTAAAGACGTGTGTGTGGCTTGCCTGCTTCAAAAAAGGAATTGATCAATAAAACTACATGAAAAAATATAAATTGGGGTTAAACTCACGGGGGAAAAAAAAACATTTTGCCGCAGTTTAAAAAGGAAAAATGTGCGAATCTGAAAAAGCAGGTCAATAAAAAAAAAAATTCCTTTCTTTAACGGCAATTTTTAAAAGCATAAATATAATATTTTCGTATGAAATTAAATTTATTTATCAATTAATATTCAAATTATTGCCAAAATTTTTGACTTACTGGTTCACAATTTAAGCGTTTACTTCTTGGAGTCGAATAAATAACGTTTATGATGAAGATGAATTTCCAAAGTGCCCGATTTCTCCTCACCCTTACCTTTTTGAGCAATTAGATTTTGTGAAGACTCTTTCATGCCATCTAAAGAAATCGTTATTATTATACATTTGGTGATTGTGAAAATCGTTTAAGAAGAATTATATTTTGGATCAAAAATTTTTATGATATATAGCATGATTAAAAAAAAAAACCCAATGATTTTTGTTTTTTGGTTCATCTTTCAACAACATGCATGTAGACAATCAAATTGCATTCTTACCAGGGATCCAAACTTTAAATTTTCCGCTCTGCCCAAAGGAGCTTTTAATAATTCCTTCTTCTCCACTTGACAGCTTAACTTTCATTCCTATGAATTTTTGCAAGTTTGTTTCTTTTTTGAACATATTTCTGCCAATTATTTCATATTCATTAACCAATCTGTCAACTAATCCTTTCTTGTACTTCTCCTTGTAAATTTTCAAGTTTTTCAAAAATTCAGTCTGGTAATTCTTTGCATTAATGCTACAAATTATATTTCCATAAAATGCTAGCCTGCAAGTATTTGAGTAAACAGGAGAATCTAACTTTGCACAAATTACTAAACTGTGAGGTGGCACCAATATTGGTTTAGAAAATTCCAAAAGCACATAAATCTTCATATTATTCAAGGATGCTTGTTCTTCAATTTCCTCAATGTATTTATATTCTTTTTTAAGATCAAATTCATCAATATTTTCTGTAAAAATTTTTGTGCTTGTAAATACTTAATATATATACTAAAATAATGAAAAACATTAAGAAAGTAACTGATATTTCCTTACCAGAAGAATGTTTGTCATCAAAGCAGCCAAAGAGTAATATGTTTGCAATTAAATTCTCATAACCAACATTGATGTGAAAGGTTGATTTGGATTCAATTTTATTTTTGTAATATTTTACTTTATTGAAGTTCATTATCACAGCATATATCTTTTGAATGTAGTTCACTTGATTTGCTATTCCCCTTTCCAATAACTTAGGATCAAACTGAGTTACACAAATTCCAACTCTGTCACCTTGCATTGCTGAATCAACAGGTTTTTTAAACATCTGTATTGACTTAACCTTTTTAATTAGATTAATAGATGGAATTTCAATATCATCATTTATTTTAACACAACCTTGAAGAACAGTTCCTAAAATAAAAATTGAAATCATTATAAAAATATTTTCTTATAATTTTAATAAATTGCAAATATGCTTACTGAAAAAAATTACTAATTTCATTTACCTGTTAGAATTGTTCCTTTCCCTTTTATTCCAAAGCAATGATCCACTGCAAACAGAAAAGGCTTAGAAGAATTTCTCTCGGGCACAAATGCCTCTTGGAGAAGGGTATCAAGCAATTCCTTAACATTTTTTTGTAAAGCTGAAGTAGTTACTATTGGAGAGCCTTTAAAAGCAGTAGAATCAATTGTCAATCTCATTTTCTTCATTAATTTCTCTAAGAGTCTTTTCTCTTCTAACATATCAATCTGGAACAATAGAGTTTTTCATTTAGCAAGTAACACAAATATAAATTATAAAAAAATTATGAATTCCTAATAGAATCTTTATTACAACTGTAACTTAACCTTATTCAGAACAACTATCATTTTCTTCTTTGTTATTTCACCAATTATTAGACATTCAGAAGTTTGTGTTTGAATTCCTTTTGCAGCATCTATTACCAATATCATCATATCAATTATATGAGCACCACCAATTATTGTTTTAATGAGTGAAGCATGACCAGGGCAATCAACTAGTGTGAACTGTAATTTATCATACGCTGAATTTTTTATGTGAGAAGGAAATTCTGTGATAAAAGAACTGAATCCCAAATCCAATGTAATTCCTCTCTCTTGAGATTGAGGATCCTTATCAAAAGCTGCTGTACTGGAAACTTGGCTTAAAACCTTAGCCAATGAGGTTTTGCCCGAATCCACATGGCCTAGTAATCCAACATTTATGTTTAGAATAGCCATATTTCATATCTGTTTAAAAATGAAATTAAAATCTTCAACAAAATATTTAAATAATGAAAAAAAAAATGAATTTTTGAATATATAATGCTTCATTACGCATGAGAATTACTTTACTGCTTAAACCGAAAGCTTTTTGTCTCCCAGAAGGGCCTTACATTTGTTGTAGGAAAACCTGCGTAACGCGTACAAAAAAAAACTGAAACTTCAAAGGTTGCATTCAACGAGAAAAATTGTCATTTTGAAATGACGAAGAAAAATACGCCAAATCAGCCATGAAAGATAAACAATATTCTGGTTACACGTCTATCGCCGGTTTTCTAATAACACGTTACAATTATTTATCATGTAAGAAGAATTCGTCTACGTGACATTCATCTCTTTCATCATTCGTTAATTTGCATGCTTGTTATCAAATGAAACAAATTTTCAAGAGATTACAATCATTTTCTTTCTTTCACTTTCGATGAAGGTAAAGCAGCTCTGTTGCGAAGTAATATGGCAACTAGGGAGGAAGGTTCTTTTATCTAATATTTATTTAATGATGAACTTTATACAGTTCGTGGCAAAGGTTAAATAAGCCTGGCGTTTTTTGATCAGCTTCATGAATTTAATCAACGAAATTTTGTTTGTACATCCTTGTATTACAAGCCTGTTTTGCTAAATATAGATTATTCAGAAACTGACATTACATAATGTTTGATGTACATAATGATGCGATGATAAAATTCATGCATTGGATCGAACTCATCATAAGCGACATTGAGCTTTTTTTTTTTTACTTTGACTAATTTTTTTACTTCTATTAAAATTAGTTAATCTATCAATTATCCTAAAGATACATTAAATATTTTCATGACAGTTTTTAAATTTACGTCTAATCTGGAAGATTATCAAGCTTTGAGGCGTTTTTTTTTTTCATGAATGATATTTTCTTATTTAATACCCTTTTATATTCCTTTCAAATGTAACACGTTAAAACAATTCATTCATCAACTGGAGTTAAAAATGATCGCCATAACTTAATTAAAATATAAATTCATTTTTAATCAAATTTTATGCTATTTTCGTATCGTTGTCAAACAAAAGTTTTTGCTTTAAGAATGCAAAATTCTATAAAAGATGGATGCTAATAAAAAGTTTAGTTTTTTACAATTTTTATTTATATAAACATAAAATCTACATAAATAATCAAATCAAACAGAAACTACTGACACTAATAAATTGCTCTACGAAAGCAGATGTATAAAAAGTATTTTTTTTTTCTTTACATATCTCTTGATCTTATCAACATCTTTTTTTTTTTTGCGGTAAGTTGTTGGTTGTTGATTAAATTTTTGCAGTTCATTTTTATTTCTCATTCCAGATCAATTCAAACCATTGATGTAAGGCTTTATATATTTTAAAAATCAATGTTAAATTTCTTATTCAGTATGTGACAATACATGATTGATTTTTATAAATAATTTTATTATTATTTAAATTACTTGAACGGTTTAAATTTTTAATACAAGTAAATGCAAATTTAATGAATAAACTATGCTCTCGTGACACTGGTTGATTGTAGTCGGGTAGGGTCTGGGCTAGGTTTAATTTAATGACTTTGAGGTATTAAATAGTTACAAGTTATATCGCCATTTTAACAGTATTTTCTTCAACTGATGGCAATAGATGACACCGGAGATCGAAGCTTATCCTTACCGTTACAAAATGGGATATATGTATTGAAAATGTCTTGCAGTCTTAAGTTGGAACTACCTGCACATCAACTGGATTTCGTTCTGCTCTGTTCTATTGCATTGTTTTCGTCAATGTTATTTAAATATTATTACAAATGAAAAATTTACTTTAAAAATAAATTGCCAAATAATTAGGGTGATTGTCATTTATTTTAATAATATCCGTATACGGGATATTTTTTTCTAATCGAAATAAAACCGCATGCGAATAAATATTTTTCCAGCAATATTATCCAGTCTGATTTTTTCATTAGCTTCAAGATTTACATAATTTTCTCAATGTGTGAGCGTCTGAAATGTTCAATAAGGCACATGAATATCATCATTCGATCGCTTTTGACAGCAAGAGCGACACAGCAGCACAAGGCAGACGATCGCAAAACCGATGCCTCCCGCAGCTCCCAAACCGACAGGCAACCAATTTGCCTTTTCGGTTTCCGAAGGCGTGCAGAGATCCGGATCCTCGTCTCCGCCGGGTTCGCCTGCAAGGTGAGAAAGTGCGGTCAGAGAAAAACGCACGACGTCCGAAGGGGGTAGAAGGTTCGACCGTTACCTGTGATGTTGGGGCAGTTGGTAACTCCGTTGCACACCAAACGCGACGGAATGCACAGGCCCGAATCGCCGGGGCACGGGAACTCGCAAACGTCTCCGGTGGCCTGAAAAAAACGCAGTTAACGCCACAGGTCGTCTCCGAAGGTTTGGGTAACCCGGGGTCCACCCGTCGTCCTTACCTCAGGTTCCGTCAACCGCGATGTCAGTAATCCGGCGGCATTCCTGTCGACGTGGAAGAGTTCCGTCCACGCTATCTTAAACGCCGCCCTTGCCGGTGTCCCGCTGCCTTCAAATTCAACGAAAACGGCCCTGTGGTCCTCTTCTGTCAGCCCTTGATTCAGTTGACCCGAGGTCAAAATGGGCATGTCTTTGAGGGCGCTTACATTTTCGCCACACACGGTCAGAATGGGATCTATTTTGCCTGCAAGTGACAATGAGATACGTTGAAACGCGTAACGAATAAGCAGACTTAAATTTTTCCGTCAGAACTTTTGAGGACTCACTGGGCAAGTAGACACGAAGCTTTCCGTCTTCGCAGCTCCTGGACGTGAACATAAATTTATCGAAATGGAGCCAAATGTCTCGATTTTCATTCACTCGAATTTCCCACAGGCAGCGAAGATGCCGGGGGGGCTCGATGAAACCGAGGGCCTCGTAGTGAGGAAAATGAAGTTCGCCATCCGTTGCGGGCTCCAGAACTGCCGGCCCACACAAAGGTCCGTGAACGAATTCGTACCTGAATTTGAAAAATTTCCTTCCACGTTAATGTCCAGCGAACTCTCGTTTGCCTAAACTCGATTCGTTTTTACCTTGCTTCGAAAAGCGGTGCCGAGTGCTTGAAATAGCTGCTCGCGGCATGGGCTCCTTCAACGATGAGCTGCAAATTCAGGTTTTCACCCTTCGAAATGACCGTTTTGACCCCGGCAAAGGAGCGATTCGTGGAGTTCCTGCACAGGCAGGAGGCTCCGGGTGTTTTGAACACCGAAGTGTTGTTCTTCGGCTCCCACAAGAGAAGCTTGTCCAGCCGTTCCTCCCAGCACTCCATGCAGGGTGCAACGTTGTAGGGGTGGTCCTGCGGGAAATAAAAGTTGAAGAATGCGTTCAGCGTAAGAGCACAAGTGCTTCGTAAATAATTTAAACATTTTTTAATTGCATACTTTAAAATTAATGGATTCTATTGTTAGAATAATTCGGGCGAATAATCTTTTGTCCGTGATGAAACGGTAGAGACACGTAATGTCCTCCGTGGAAGAGCCCTGCCTTTTGTACACGAGGGTATTGTGAGGAGACTGGAGCCGTCCTTTCTGCGATTTCCAGCTGGTGAACACCTCGTCGCATGCCGTGCCCTCGACTCTTTCCCCGGATGACGTGTTGTTGAAGAAGTCGTAATGCGCCCAGTAATAAAGAGAGGATCTGCAAACGGGGAAAGAATGAGAGCCGGGAAGCACGCTGAGAATTCCAGAGGAAAAGAGAAAAATCAATGGAAACTCAGTTATGAATCAATTACGAAAAGAAACACTCAGAACTGCAGCAAACGAGCCATTAAAAATATCATCGTGGATTGGTATCGGTGAAATCCGCAAACGGCTTCTAATTTATCGGGTCATTAAATGTCTGGGCCGAACGGGGCACTGGGAAAATGTTCGTTTCGTTACCCGGAATAGCTTCCCGTCTTGCTTTCGAAGCGCACAAAGAGGGAGTTTCCGGTGGACACGAAGTCGTGCTTTTCCATGGCCCTGGAAAACGTGTCGCAAAACGTTTTGATGATCCTGGAATCGTCCGGCCAGGACGCATCGTACAGCGTCAGGGACTCCCCGCAGTCTCCGTCTATGGGAGTTATCGGCGATTCTATTCGATTTATTCTGAAGCTGAAAAAAGGAAGTACGTTCACATACAGAGGAGTCGCCTGGAGAGAGAGAGAGAAAAAAAAAAAGAAAAACCGCATTTTGCTAAGCGCCAGTGTTTTCGGAGACGACAAACCTCGGGAAGTAAAGTCGAACAATTTGATCCTTTTTTCCCTGCATGAGGTAAGTACAGGACGTGTGAGGCGGATACCAATGGGCAACAGACAGAAAAATCCCCTCCGAATCCCTGGAAGTCGACAAAGCGTCGCTTGTCAGTATCCAGTTGCAGGTACCGTTTTTGTAACCTGAAATGAAAAGCGAAAACTGCAGCGTCTGCATCATTTCCCGGAGGAATCCTCGAATCGTTTTCCGTATCGTTAGCCTTAATTAGAAAAAAAAGATATTAATGCATATTTTTCACATTTTTATAACTTAAACACTGGCTCTAAATACCCGCAAGAAGCTTAAGCAAAATTATAGTACCGGAAACTGCAAAACGGGAGTTTTGTCAGAAACCGGAAAATGAAGAGAGAAAATTTTCAAAGTGGCGGATTCCATATCTGTTTACACGCGACAAGACCGTCACAAATGCAACAAAATGATCTGCGGCCCCAGTTGTTTGATGTCTCTCATTTCTGCCGGTCCTTTATCAAAGGTGCATTTTTTTTTTTTTTTTTTTATAATATTAAATTATAAAAAGGTAGTCATTATTGATTTTTAAAATATGGAATCATAATTTTGCTGTTGGTTCTCTGGGCGATGACCGCAATTTGCAACTGTTGCTTTTAAACCGGGAAAATTTCAATTTCTTTTCCCAGGGCAAGGCCCGAAAGGAGGAAGCGCGCGAAATGCGCAGAAAAATAAAATTCCGAGGGAATTGGGAAAAAGTCGCCCTTGTCGATCCGGGGGCATTTCATTACGTCGAAAAATTTTCAAGAAAATCGCCGGGCTCTTTGCGGATTTCCGACCCCCCCCCCCCGACTGGTCGTTGGGCATTGCGCTGTTGGACGGCCACCTTCCTGCGGGACAGATCACGGCCCGTTTTTCATAATCTTTCACCTGTCCTGTCGGTCGCGAGAAATTCCGATGTTTGAAGCGAGGATCCAGCGGGGAAGAATCTTCCGTGGAATTAGAATTTTTTTTTCTCTTTTCCTTTTTTCCACCCCCCCCCCAAGGTTTGGAAAATATTTTCCCTCATTTTCCATCCCCGTGCTCCATCCGGACGTGCCACCTTTTTCTCGCGTTCCGGCCCAGAAATGAGATTTATTTCCCACTTTTCTATTTCTAAGCCTGTATAAACGATAGGATAATCGGTTTAAGGGCTCCGGTTTTTATTGCGCCGTGAAAAAAAAAAAAAAACTTCATTTCTAGGCGCGAATAATTTTTCCCGGCATTTTCCGGAAATCCATCACAAACGACAGGATGTGGTGAAGGCATCCAACCGCTAATTACGTCGGATTCGATACATTTTACCTTTTAGTTTTACAATGGAAAATTACGTGCTTTTACAATGCGAACGTTTTTCGTATTCTGATGGACGATCCGAGGGAATCCATAAAAAGAGTTATAAATCTGAAGTTATGCCCGCAGAACAACCCTCGAAATCTTCCTGCCTTCGGCTGAAGCTTCACCATTAAAAATCCGTTTGGAGCGAGCTCCGAAATGTGTCCTGCAATCAATAAGGGCGCGCAACGTCCGCGTAAATTGTGCGGAATCGTTCTTTTTGGGCGGCTTTTTGGTCTTCGTCTGCGCCCGGAACCGCGGCGGAAATTGCGCGTCAACGCGCTGTTCCGAAATTCGTTAAGTGGGCAAAAGAATGGGGGGAAAAAAAAAAAAGAAAAATTTTTCTTTTTAAAGAGTATTAATTTGTCTTCGAGAAATTTTCATAAAACGGGCAAATATTGGAAAAAGAGATACAATGTACGTTATGTAAATTATTATTCAGCCAAAGAATGATTCAGAAACTTGAAAATAAACTTTGCTTCTGAATATTAAGTGCGATCCATGTTGAGTTTGGGGTTTGGCGGAGAAAGAGGAAAGGAACGGGAAATTGTCATGGAAATTCAAAATTTTCGCCTTTTCTTCCAAATCGAATGGTTTTATATGTATATAAAATATTTTGCGGGAAAATCTTATTGCTCTCGATGCATTGGCTTCTGCTTTGCACTCAGGTTTGAAACATTTTTAATAAATGTATGAATGTATTTGCTCTTGAAAACGAAATAATATTAACTCATTAATTGAACGTCAGAAGTGTCCTTTTATAGAAAGAAACCTTGATTGATGATTAATTTATTAGTGGGAGCTATCAAAAGGTTCGCTGTAAAATTTAGAATTTGTATAATTAAATATATATATATTTGAAGTGCTTTTTTTTTAATGACTATTTTACAATCGACAAATTGAATTTTTTTTTCATTTCTTACATTTTGAAATTTATACTTTTAAAAAGTCGAGAAAAAACTTAAGAGATGGAAGGTTTTTGATCCACGCAAGGAAATTAAAGTAAATTTGAATTATAAATCTGAATAACAATAAAAACAAAAACACTTAAACTCCTCATGCGTGTACGCATGCAAATGCATAGGGCAGTCATACCGAAGACACGACACGCAGTCAGAAAGCTCTTGAAACAGTACGGCCAGACGAATTCTCTTGCTGCTTGGTACCAACAACCCGCAGGAAGAGGAATACGAACCAGGTATGAACCAGGCGCAAGCGCCGTGAGATCAAAAGCGATATTGAACATGTGATATGTGCTTTAAAAGTTACCATGGACCGTGAATGAAAAAATATGCTGCGATTAGAAATTTTAATGTCTGTAAATTCTATTCGGTAACGTTTAAAATAAAGGCTGGCACATTATCGGTCGGTCGCTTTTGTATGAATAAAGTTATTTTATTACGCGGTGAAAAGTCGCGAAAGGAAGTTGTGTGCGGGTCATTTTGTTGGTCTGGTTACAAAATGTTCGGTCGCAGTTCGGAGGCGCCCGCCCGGTTGAACGGCAGCAAAATTTTAAGCAAAGTTTAAGTATAAGAATCCAAGTCTGTTCCAAATGCCTCTTACCTGCCGTTTCAACGTGACCAGGCCAGTTTCCGACGTTGAAATGAAAGCCTGTGTTAAGCAACGGTCCGGCCGGGGAACTGATGAATTCGACAAAAAGGTCCCGGCCAGTACCTATAATGGAATACGGGAATTTTCCCATCCCGCAGAATGTTCCAATGACGGGACTTGATTCATTGGTTCCGTCGTATATCTTTATGTAGTCGTATGGGCAGTGTCGGGCGCCTGAAAAAGTTTAAGCAGAACGCGTGAAAACCGGAAATGCGGTCTGTGGCGGAAGGAGGCAGTCTTCGATCGCAGTACCTGAGGAAATGGGTCTCATCGGACAAGTCATGATGTTCTCGCATCTCTGTCCGTCGATGTTGAATTCCTCGTTTTCAATGTACAACTTGATGAAAGGCAGTCTTGTATTCAGGTGATATTTACAATGAAGATTTCTGGGATAGATGCCGGGATATGCCGGGGATTGCACGTAGCAGGTCTGAAGCTTGCAGTCTTCAAATCTTCTCTCGCAGTAGCCGCTGCACAAAGTTGTTTCGTGTTAAGCATCAGCAGAGTGCCCGAAACGTTTAAACTCTGGCATTAGTCAACCGGTCTCAACGTCGGCTTTGCAGCGTGCATTCATCTAAACTCGGGATTTATTTTGCGGTTCGGTCCAGATGAGGAAATGCTTCGTTTTGTGTGCACAAAATCTCAAGAATTCTCCGGATAATTAATAAGAAGGGAAGCTGCTTGGAATCCCGCAGAGTGACATAATTTGGGATTTGAGTTTTCGAAAGCGGGATGAAGTCTAAATTTACCGAGCCAGAGAATCTCTCTGGCACCTTTTAAAAAGGGCGTCCCGGTCCTCAAGCCCGGGACAAGAGGACAACCTGACGAATGCACCCTGCAGGGTTGTGGGAAATCCACGACCGCGAAGAAGCGCGTGGTTTCTGGCAGCGCGGAAAGCTCCCGAATGCGCTTACCCTCCCGTGGCATCGATCTTCCCTCTTCTGTTGGGATACAGTTCCGGGTGCTGCCCGTAGCGTAGATAAACCTCGTAGGGTTGCTCCGTCCTGGTATCGAAACTGAAATACGTCTGGTCCGTGAAATTATCCGTGTAAAAGATCAATTTGACGAACGACGTTTCCGAAATGAACGTTTGCGGCTGTTCGATCTCCCCGCAGAACAAACCCGGCTCCTTCCGGTTCGAAACATCCGTTCTTTGGTTTCCGTCGACGATCTGAAAGTTAAGAGAAATTTTATGGGCAATAAAACTTAGGAAAATGCCCGATCTAATTTGAGAGGCGATGTATAACATTACTCCGCTGCACCGTGCAAGCTCCTTATATCGGTTTACGGTGAGGGAAGAGGTGGCCAAAGGGATGAATGAAATCTTTTCCCTTTTTTCCTCCCTTCCCCCCCCCCCAACCCGCGCCACGCTTCGAAAGAGTTGCCGCATTTCGCGTTTCTCGACTTCTGCAGAGCGAGCAACTTCCGCCGGAAACCGAAATGCAGCGCGAGAGCCGCACGATGAATGCTAAAGAGGAAATTAATGCGTTAAGAATGGATTTCCGCCATAAGAAACGTGGCAGAAATGATTAATACGGACGATTGTGGTTCTGACCGTGGAAATCACTCGAGGGAGGAAAAGAGAGGGTTGCAAAAAACCGAAAGGGTGGGAGAGAGAGGGACGTCAACTTGTAACCGATTTGTCAGGAGGCTTGTTCCTTTGACATTCCTCCGCTTTAATCAATCTCTTAGTTCGTGTCCTTTGTGTTCCGCTCCCCTGTGCCAGACGTGATGGATCTCATTTATAATCTTTTCTTTCTAATCCCACCTCTGTATCCAATTTTCTACTTCTTAAGTTAAAAGTCAATTTCTGCGTCTATATTTTAAGGAGAATAGTTTCTTTTTCCCTGCCCGCTTTTCCGGGGGTCCTCCACCTCCCCTCTCCCCCGTCAGGAGCCGACGGAGGTGGAAAATTTTCCTTTTCTCGAATTACGACACTGAAAGGAAAACAAGTTTGAGAACGTCGGGGACGTTGTGGCCCGCACTTCGAACAACCTCGCATGCGGCCCAATAAAAGGCGAGTGGCTACCGTGTAAAAAGGATTGAAATTCTCCAGTGTTTCTGCCTTGAGGAGATGTCCGGTCGAGAAAATGAGAACGGCCGGGAAGACAAATAAAAACAAATTTATCGGCACGTGGATTGATCCGAATTGCTCTTTGCCACAACCGCGTTCGGCGAATCAAAAAGGAACGGATTTTCCCGGCGCTCTTTCCCGGGGAGGAAAAACGGCGTGGAACGGGGAAGCGTACCCGTTCGACCGCCCTCCCCGAACGCCGTTGCAAAAGCCGTTCCAAGCGTCCGACGTGACCGTTCGGGGATTTCAACTCGGAAGCCGCAGCTCCGCCGAAGACCTGACCGACCGCAAAGGCGGCGTGCGGCGGTCCCCGAGGCGCGACGGTTGGAACAGGCAAATCTTGGTTTACTTTGTTTTGGGAAAGTCTCAAAAAAGGCGGTGGGCGCGTCGCTTTATTAAGGAGGCGGGAAAAAGAAAATTTTTCATTTCGCCGATGGGCTCGACGCGGAATACGTAAAAAGCAAAGTTAATTCGTTGCGTGCCGAGAGCTCATTTTGTAAGTCAAATAATTGAAAGGAATTGTTCAAAATTGCCCAACGCAAATTATCCGCCGAGTTCGCCCAGGACGGAGTTTCGGATATTGATTTCTCGGGTCGAACCATCCCTAAAAAGAAGGCTCCGGGGGTGAGTTCCGCGTCGGATTGGAAGAGACCCGCACGCCCGGGGCGATAATTTAAGCATGATCGGCGGCAAATCCTGTTTTGAAGGCGGTTCGAACCGAAGCCGTCCAAGGAGGAGGTCTTATTTCCGGTCGAAAAAAAAAATTTTTGGGGTTTTTTTTTTCTCCCTTTTGGCTTTGTGTCCCGCATCGAAAAATGAATAAGCTCAATTCAGTGCTGACGACGGGATCGTGAGTGGCATTCATCGAGGATGAATTGGGAAACCTGGTTCCATTTACCATGTTGAGCCCGTCTGGATGAGCCGGAAACCCGGGGGGGGGGGCGGCAGGAAAACTGGAACCGTCATTTACCTGGATCTGGATTTATCCACCCGTAATTCCCCGCTGAAATCGATGAAGAGGATGAAAAAAACGGCGGATTCGAAGCTCTGCACCGCAATCTTTGAAGTACAAAATACTCCATACAATTATACAGAAGTTGCATATTTTGAATTGCTGACCATTAAAAGCAATCTACGTAACTGAATTACAACTGTTGTGGGATTAAGATTTAAACGAATAAACTTTTCAACTAATCGCAACCGAAGATCCCTGTAGCAATCATCCCGTGAATTAAAAGCTTAGCGGAATCGTCTGCTAGCCCGATTAATTCTGTTTAATTTAATTATTTATTAACTAATTATTAATTTACTATTATTATCATATATATATATCACCGTTGACTTAATAATCGGTGCCAATTTCCGATCTGAGTTTAAGCTAACGAGAAAAAATTCATTTGCCCGAGTCTGTCTTTTCCAATGCTGACGCGCTGTACATCGTTCATTGTTTTCGGTAAAGTTTGAGATACTTCGTACGCGACCCTACAGTAAATGTGTAGAGATCCGCCATCTAACGTTGCGGTAGTTTCGGCTCCGAAGATGAAGTTGTAGCACATTTCATGCATCGGCAATTCAGTTTTGAATCAACCGCAGCCCACTTTCAGCCTCCCGGAGGATGCCTTCCCAGTTGCGAGGACAACGAGAATTCGATTTGCGGTTTCTTTCGGCCTCTGATTTTCGAAAACGAGGGCCTGATTAGGGCATTTTCCGATCGGTTCCCGAACCCCGGGATACGCGGCTCGAAGAACGGGGCGGAAGACGCGGGCCTCGGTTTCGCGGCTGCTGGCGAATTAAAAATGCTGACGGGAGCAAAATCAGTCGTTCAAATAAATCGTTTCGCGATACCCTCTCCCCCTACCCCGCCCCGCCGGGGGAAAATTCTGCACTCAGCAATTTACATCCTTTCGCGTCGCACCCGGGGAAAGTCTAATGATGTAATTGCAAACAATTATCATTGCGCCGAGCTCACACATCTTGAGGTGCCTCACGACGCTCGTCGTCGGTTAATTTTCCCGGTTCATTCCTGAGGCACCGCAAGTTATCGGTTAAGCGCTTCCCTCCCGCCTGGATTTAGCCGGAAACGGAATGCGAAGAAGGCGCGCTTCCTCCCGGTCAAGATGCCGGGTTCCCCGGTGGAAGAAGAGAAATCTCGTCCTGCCGGTCCGGTTCTTTTCCCCGCGCTGCTGGATCGAAGCCGGAGACCCAAAAAGCAAATTCCCCTTCGTTCTCGATGTGAAACGGCCGAAGAAGGGATGACGATCACCGCCCTCGGGGCGAGGGCCGAAAATCTCATCAAGGGTTTCGCCGGCGCTCAATTCTCCGGTTGCCAGCCAGGAGGCCCACATGCTCCTCGTTCGTGCCTTTACTGTTAAATCTATTATTTCGCTCCCATTTCCGAGTATGAAAAGGTATCAGAAACTTGAACCGTTTTATTAAATAATCTTTGAAATTCATTCTCCCGAAGGAAGCGAAAGCATCCCAAAGGAATGCCAACTCTCGGTCCGTTCCAGTCCTCCCGGAATTCCTCGGCTTCTCTCTTGCGACTCCACATTTGAAAATTTTATTTTAAATTTTGGACAAATTAATACGGAATAGTCCTCGACTAAATTTCCATAAAGAGCCCCGTAAAATTAATTACATTTAAAAGTTTATTATGCGAAATTATTTTTAAAAGGGACTTTTCCGAACGAGCGCCGGGAAAGTCCAGGTATAAGGAGAAAGAAAGAGCGGGAATCGATCTAAAAATTTTCCACTTGAGAGTCGAATGTAAATTTCGAATAAATAATCACCTTTAGGGGAGTAAATGCCAATGGATTTCTTTTTTCATCCTTTTTAAACAGAATGAAATGCAATTTCATATCCCATTCCGGGCGGAAAAGCGAAAGTCGGAATCCATTTACGGGCGCGCGCCCGGAGGTAGAAAAAGGTACGCAAGGAGGAGAAAAAAATGGGAAGGAAACCGAACAGAAAAAGTGCAAATATTTGAGGCACAACAGTCGAACAGTCGGAAATGGGACAGACAGGCGGCAGGCTCCCTTTGCACGGGTGGAAGGACTCAAAAACGGCGGCAAATCCCAAATTCAAAATCTTTCAGCCGAGTAGCGGAAAGTAATCGAAGATGCAAAGGAAAGGGCTTCTCATATCGTCACATCAAACGGGAAATATTGCGGGGACGCTGCGGGAGGCTCACACCAATATGCGGGAAACATCTGAGGGGCGTCTTCCGGGGGGCGGCAACCGGGAATCTCCTGCGGGCTGCAGCCACGCCGAACGACGTGGCGCTCACGCTGACGCGTGCCACGAGCCGAGAGGCGAATCGAAGGCCGGACTCGCTAATTTTCACCTCGTCTGCGAGGGCGTCGAGCCCCCGAGGACGTCGCCACGTTGGAGGCGGATCCGCGGGAGGAAATCCCCCGGCGGAAAAGCTCAGGGCCCGGGCGCGGTTCAACGGGCGGGAGCAAGTGCTCCATTTTATTTCTTTTGGACGTAATGGGAAATTGGAAAATTAACCGAATCGACTGAGGAGGCGCCTTCCTCCGAAGAGCGACTTGGCGAACCGGAAGGAAGGAAGGAAGAGCGCAGAAATTAAAAATGGCGATCGAGACGTCGGCCTGGAGAAGGAAAAATAAAATTAAAAAAAATTTTTTTTTCTTCTTTCTTTTTTTTTTCGGAGTTAGTCAGGATTAATGAAGGTCTAATTAAAGTGGAAACTTTTAGACTGAAGCAAAAGACTCCCCCGGGGAGAAATCATATAATCAAAGTTAGGAAACCTCATTTCTCTGGGGTGCAGTTTCTCGTTTACAACGATTGCGACATCGATTTCCTTATACATATTAAACCTGCGTTAAACTGATCGAATTATGGCCCGCAACTTCTAATGCGAAAACTTCAAAATGCGAACCGTTCTCCGTGCAAAATGCCGGGGAATGGCGCTCGAACATCAAATCGAAATGATTCACGAGCGATCGAATCAATCCGCCGAGCGCGGAGTCGCTCGGAGTGAGCCCGTTAATTATTTATTCACGTTTTCGCGACGCGGCTCCGGACGCGTTTAGCGTTGCGCACATTCCCTGCCACGTTGGAGTTTGAGCACGTTTGGGAATGTTAAAAACACGTCGAACTTCCTTTCCGCAATCGGAATCGCGACCTGGTCGCTTGTCGCAAATGCAAAATTTCTGCCTTAAAAACATGCCAAATTCTCGGATTTGCAAGATTTCGATTTATGTACGGCGAATTAAGCAGATTATTTCGTTAAACCGATCGCTGCATCGGCAAGTTACACGTTGTTCGTGTCATCGCTCGGGGGATGCTGGAAGAACTTCGAATCTGAATTTTTCGACACGTGCAGCTAACCGAAACTTCTATGTGAAGCAGTTTAATTTATGTATTTTGATAGTGAATAAATAAAGCGGATAAGTTTCTGGAGGTTTTTTTCCTTTTGGGCCCGACCGTCAGTTTTTGCCGCCGGAACTGCAAAGGACTTTTTGTCGTCGTCGTTCGATGACGCTTGAGAGCTTTGTAACCGTTTCGCTGCAAATGCATTGCGAACTGCACAAATGAAAAACAGTCGCTGAGCAGCACTGTGAGCGTTGCACTATGAAGAGGTCGAAGTCATATTTCTTCCGAATGGATCGTTCGTAAGGGTGCATTAGGTGACGTACGCGTGGAATCAACCCTTGCAAAAGCACCTTCTGCAGATGCCTTAATTTATATGACGAATGCTCTTATCGACGGCGTGGGATTACCAACGCCCCGGCAAACTCTTCGCCCATGTAGCTGACTTGGATTTTGGCAAATCCATAAAACACACTATTTGCCGGTTTAACATTGGATTAGAGCTCCAATCTTGATTCGAATCCCGAAATTAGGAAGATGGGTTTTGGGAAATTGCCATCCAAATAATGCAGAACGTGTAATCAACAGAAAGTGGAAATGCAGTTACGTTTAAACCGTTTGAACAGGCATCGGGGGACTACGAATCAGATACAACATCCCTCATCGTTGTCGAAAGCTTCGGCCACCATTTCTGAGGGAAATGCTCCCCGTGGATAAGCCCGGCCGTAAAAGAACGGGGAGGAGTTCCGTGCAGGAGCACTTTTCAAATTGCCATTTGCAGTGGGGCAGTGCGGTGCGGTCCGCAAAGTGGATCGGCAGTCAAATTGCGAGACGGATCCCGGGGAACGGTGCCTTTTCTTCTTTTCCCCGTCGAACGCGTATCCGTTCGTGTGGCAAAAAGCCTTCGCCGAGGGCGGAAAAACCCGCCCGAACGCCGCTTCCCCGGTTTTCATTTCCCCGTCCGCGATTTGAGTCCGCGCCCTACCGAGGCGTCACTCCCATCCGAGCGACTTTTTCCCTTTTTCCATCGGCATCGTGCCTGACCCGAGCGAGGGAACGCGAAACGCCTTTCCTTTAACTTTTCGCGCCTCACGGGGGAAAAGACAAGCAAAAAAATTTTCCGCGATAACCGCGAGCCGAGCAAACCGAAGCCGGAGTAATTTCGCCAAAAAGTTTGCCCGAACAATTTCTGGACCCGAAAGCACCGCATTTCGAAAAGGAAGGCAAAGAGGACGACAGCGGGGCAGGAGAGAGAGAAAAGGCAAAACGGGTGATTAGTTGCCATAATGGAAGTTATTCGAAAATGTGAATGATTTAGTGGCCGAAGACGGGACTTGTAATTTAGAATGCAATTTCGAATTCTGAAAGTCCCATTAAAAGGAATGCTCGAAGCAAGGATTTCCCTCGGATATTTTGAAAGGCTTCTGACCAGCCTTTCCACCCTCATAATACAGTATTGACAGCCCGATCTTTTCATCTCGGAAACTCTTTCCACCGTCAGCGGGGCCGCCGAAAGGAGGTCCGAACAACAGAAAAGGGAACCCTGCGGATTTTCCTCGTTCGCCGGTTAACAATTTCCATCCGGGGATCGGTTTAAAATTTTAAGCGCATCGCCCGGGTTCCCTCGTGGCTCGGACCGGGACTTCGCGGGGAGCCCCTGAGGCGATGCAACCGACGCGATTTTTCCTCTTTTCGGAATTCCGAATTATGATTTTTTCCTTTCCTGTTCCGCCCCGGAAAACGATGCGAGGCTGCGGGTGCTTATCCGGGGGTCCCGCTGAGGGCGTGGATTCTTCTTCCGCGGCAGCATCCGATCCTTTCCCTCTGCGCCGCCCGCGACCACCTCCCCCCGGAACATCGACGGGACATCGAGCGAATCCGACGTGAAATTTTTCCCGAAAGGGATTTTCCTTTTTTTTTTTTTTTCCGGATTCGAAAAAAGGGGAAAATTTTCCGCTTTTATTTCGCGAACGAGTCTGATCGGCATCGGAGCATGGCGGGGCGGGCGGTTCCCCGACGGCAGCCTGCACCACGGCAGGAATGGCAATTGGGCGAAGAGCGAAATGGGCAAAAAGTTATAAACTGCAGGCATTTGAAAACACCCAGAACAGTCATTATACGAGTTTCTTTTTTCTTAACTCAATTTTACGAAATGCTTTTGAAGTTCGAACCAATCCTAACCGAATCTGTTGAAAGCTCCTCCGAGATTGTTGGTCGGGATTCTTACCATCTATCTTCTGCCTCAGCATCTCCCTGCCGGTTCCTTTTAAGTCATTCATATATATATATATGTTTCTTCACATAAATTCGAACGCATTTTTCTCTGGGATAGAAAAAGAAATCAAACATAAATAACTAAAACTTCCGAATGCCGGTTACCGTCCAGTTTTTTAACACACGCAAATGCTTCTGGTCGCCTATCTAGATGAGGGAAACAATGACTTGAATTAAATGTGAAATTTAAATTCTTTCAAAATAAAAATTCCTTTTTCTTAATGGCGTATGAATGTTTCGTGTAAATAACTGCGAATAATAAGTGGTTTGCGACAACAGTAGCGCATTTAATTTCTAAACATTGCTGATGAGGGCAATTTTCCAAGCTCTGCATTCAAGCGGCATCACGGAAATATTTTCGGATTAGGCAGGGAAATATCATTTTCATCCCCGGTTTTTCTTGATGCGGTGATGCTCCGCGGAAATAATCATCGCAGAGGTTCGGCGTTTGCCGGTCGCAGGGTTTAGCGCGTCGGAAGCATAAAAAAAAAAAAAAAAAAATGCGCGGCCGAACAGGTTCGGCTCCGGGGTTTCTCAGGTACAGGGATCGACTCATTTTCTCCTCGCGCCATGCAGCGCTTATCTCCTCCGCTCGAGGGATTCGCAGTGCTCCCAGCACGGGGCGAGCCGGAAGATTTTCCCACCTCAGGAATCGGCCACAGAGCGGATCCCTTCCTCCGTCGACCCAGACTCCATTAATCTTGTCTTCAACTTTAAGGGATCCGCGTGGCAATTTCGCTTTTTGCGCGGCACGAATTATTATTCGTTGGAAGGAATTTGAGTGAATTATTCAAGAATTACTTATTTAATTTAAATGAAAAAGTTTGTCGGGAAGACCGAACAATTTGCGGAACTCCCGAGTCGGCCCACCTCGCTCTGGGATAATGAAATCTGCCGTCGTTTTCCCGGGGAAAAATTCCGTTTTGACAATTTTCGCCGCTCGTTAACCGGCACAAATTAACCGTCGGATTTGGATTTTTCTGCTAATGAAAAGGCTCTCGATTCAGTCCTTCTCGAACGGTGTCGGGACGCGGAGGAAGTCGGACGGCCGTGCATAAAAGTGTTTGAACGCGGAAACTGACCGACATTTCTCCGGCTTTTTCGAAAATCGGGAAAAACCGAGCGTGGAAGGCGCTAACCTTGCCGCATGCAGATTTCGGCCCGTGCAAATCGCATGCGACGGACAAACCGGTCGATTGTTGTCCCGGCGCTCACGTCGACCACGGTGTCCAAAGCTTTCGGGACCGTCACCTCCCGAAGTATTCCGGTTTTCCGATTCCGCCTGCTTTTTCCCGTCTTTCGACACCGTCCAAACGGGAAGGAGGTTCTTCCTCCGTTTCCACGCAGCGGGCGCACCCTGCTGCGTTTCCGGCTCTCGAAGCCGCAGCTCGGGTCATCGGCTGACGGCGCCGGAAGCGACAAGGGGTACGCGAGCGAACGTCGAACGGCGAAGAGCCCGCTTTCGAGGGGTGAAAATTTTCGAGTGCGATGCACAGTTCAAACCCCCGCCTTAACCTAACCTTTGGATTTATTGATTTTGAAGTTCTCCTAATGAGTTACCCCAGGTGGAGACGCAAACGAACTCGGAAAATGGCAGAAAGTGCTTAAAGTAAAAAAATTTCCTTCTTAGACGCGTTTATTGGGGTTTTCCGTAATTTGAAGTACGAAAAAGTAGAAAAGAAAAGCCTTGGTGGATACCAAGCGAGAAATGTAATTAAACCTTAAATTCATCCCAGAGAATTGTCGTTTCCGTGCAGTGCCTGAACCCGAACCTTTCATTCTTCTCCCGCTTTGCATTGGTTTGTCCGTCTCTGCGGAGGCCGATTGTT
Source organism: Ricinus marginatus (assembly GCA_028565995.1). NCBI lineage: Eukaryota > Metazoa > Arthropoda > Insecta > Psocodea > Ricinidae > Ricinus > Ricinus marginatus. Next base: position 3,101,697 of record JAOWBB010000001.1, read on the forward strand.
AGCTGTGCAAAATCTACAGTAAAAAAAAGAAACCAAATCGCCTTTCGCTCGGTCACTTTTAACCTCAGTCGTGGCGGGCAGTGGCCGCAGACGAAGAGGCCGACGTCTTTCGCTGCGGAAAAACCCGTTCGCCGGCAAGTCGTGCGGCTGCGCACTCGGAGCGCACATCCTGGAGCATTCGGGGAACAGCTTTTTGTTTTGCCTAAATACTGAAATTTGATGAAATGCTGCAAAATCGAACGATCGGCAACAGGGACGATCCTCTCTTAGCCCATCGCATTAACCATTTTATAATTTTATCATCGAACTATTGACTTTTTCTCTGTTTCAGGTTGAAATTTCTAAATGGGGAAACTTCTAACTCGATCTGAAAGTTGAGTCACACCGAAAGAAACGCAAAATGTTTTGCACGGATTGGAACTGTCGGTGAACGATCCGAATTAGAATTATTTAACGTGCAATACATAAATGATTTAAAATGTTTTTAAACATATAAAATGAGTAGTGATTTTGTTCGACAATTCTTCCACAAAAATTTCTTAAAAATCTCCGAATTTTTTAATTTTTCCGTTTTTTAAACGCAGATTCATTTTCATATTTATTTAATTAATACAGCTAATTATCGAAATGTTGTGGAGCACCTTAAGGTTCTTTTTTTCTCATTTAAAATTACAAGTGAACTTTTAAAAATAAATTTAAATGGAAAATTAATGTTGTTTTTCTTTTTTTCTTTTAGTCAGTTTACGATTAAAAATTTACATTACATCGGTAAATGCGATACAAATATTTTTTTTCCTTTACACGAGCGAAAAATCATACTTTTAAAGTATGAAGTGTCGTTATCCGAGATACAGTATATTTGTAATATTTTGAAAAAAGTGAAATCTTCAAGATCTTCGCTTTATAAATTCTCCTTTAATTAAATACACCAAAAGGTTATTTGCCTGCGACGCTGTTGCAGGTTTTTGTATGGGCAGCGGAACTAAGTTTTCTATTTTGTATTTATTATCCTGAATCATGCGCTTCGCAAAATATATTCATGCCGGAGCCTTTTCGACGGCGAACAATGCTGCTCTGACGGCAATCATTGACGATATTTTTGCTTTAGACCCCGGGGATTTTTCGCCGCGGCAAGTTTTCCGCCATCCTCATTAAAATCTTTGGAAACTTCAAAATGAACCCTCTTCGGTGCTTCGGATAAATGATGAACGTATCCGAAGGGTTGAAAACTTGGAAAGCGTCGCTTTTTGATTAAAGGTAGAGCAAGCTCTTCGCTAAATAAGGAATCCCAATTCGCGATATTGAATGTCTCTTTGTTCCCGGCAACGGCGGACGTTTTGAAGAAGGATGAATTATCCGGGGGGCTGAATAATCCGATACCTTTTGGATAATTACCGGTCGAGAAGCTTCGAATATTTTAGAAAACCGAAGCCGTTGCAATGGAACAATGGAAAACGGAAACAGAGGATCGGATTTGAAGCGGAATTCGCTTTAAGAAGTCCCGCAAAGGAGCTCGGATCGAGCGCTCTCTCGGAGGCTTCGCTGCTGAATCTCGATCGCAGGAGCTTGGAAGACCGAAATCGGGAAACTCCGAGGGTGAACGACCGATCCCGCCCGAAAACGTGAAGCGAAACCATTTCCAGATGGCTGCGATTGAAGTTCACGGCATCCCCATCGGAACAGTCTTTTAACCTCAATTTGGAGGCGTTTTTTTAAACGATCCGGGGTATGGAATAAAAGATAAACCTTAAAATACGATATTACCATGGGTTTGCACCCTTATAAAGAAGCTCGTTAGAAGGGTAGTATTCCGCAATATTATATGCTCCCTGATTGTCTACCCTCGACGGGAGGGAAGTTACTTTAAATTGCTGCGCAATATTGCGTTAGCACCGCGGCAACCTTTTTAATTTAACGAAATACGTGTAAAATAGCCAACGTTTGCATTGTTGGAAAATAATTTCTCGATTTCCGAAGATGTAGCCGATTTTCTGCTGCAGGTAGGGCGCGTTCTTCCGTGCCCGGCAAGAAACGAGCTCCCGTCTGCTCAAAAGCGATTCCCAAATCTTCTTTCCAATTATCCGAAAGCCGAATTTGAGCTACATTTGAAGGGATCCTCGAGTCAAAGATATTTTTATCCGTCACTGCACCGCTTCGGAATTCAATTTTGTTTTATTTAGGAGAATCTGGCTTGAGTCAAACGCTAATGAGAATCCTTTTAGTAACCCAAGTAACTTAAAAGAGAAACCAACTAATAATGGAAGCATAATATAAGGCTTTTATTATTATCAGAGCCTCTTTTTATTTCTTCCACTCTCTTCTCGTTCCCCGACACGCCGGCAGGAAGGAGATTTTTGCCTCATCAGCCGCCGAAATAGGTACGGGTACGCCCTGAATCCCGAATTTTTGTCTGGGGCCTCGTGGAGCGGTGAAAAACCTAACGATTCATGAAATTGCGCGGGACAAGTCGAAAATCATCAACGAAATTGTTTTTATTAAAAATATTGAGTTGCGTCAGTAGATATACTGAATTTATTTTTTTTTTTTTTTTTACCACTGAACGGGCAATAGCATATAACTTACCCTTGTTCAATCAATTGCCTCGGATATTTAAGGGAATATCATAGCATAACTGCGGATCCCGTTGAAATTAATGAGTAACGTTATGCATTCCATTCGTTTATAAATATAAAAAAGTCAACTTCATATATATATATAGACGGTAAATAAGACACGTTAAAATTATCCGTTGTTAGATAACTTCGAAATTATTGCGTTACATAAAATAAAAGTTTCGATTTTACAGGCGATTTTTTTTAAAGTGCGAAGTCGTTTTGCTTTTATTTATTGCTTATAAAATGCAACCGAATCTTTTCGAAGATGAATCAGAAGACGTGTATTTTGATCGGATTACATAAGTACCGAAAATGTTGTTTCTGACCGTGGCCGGCCGCACAAACATATATAATGTACATACACACGCAACGACGTTGGCGTTCGCGCGTCCTTTTGTTGGATTTTTTTTTTTTTTTTTTTTTTTACGCACAATATTTAGTTTAAAAACATACATGCGTACATATTGAATACATCGCTTAGCTTGTAGAAATGTGGGGGGGGCGTAAAGACTGGCTTTTGATATGCAGATATTAAAACTGGAAATTATTTATGTGGCTTTCGAATGAGAGTTAATCAAAACATTGTACAAATCAAATCCTCCTGTTGTCGCAGAAGAGCGGACCCCGTCGCCGCTTGGATGGATGCCTGCGGCGGAGGCAGGCGATGCCCTTACCTCTGGAACCGTTCGATGTGAGGCAGATCGCTGGAGAACGGTGGCTTTTCGCACACGGCGAAACGTGCCGTCGAGGAGGAGCCCTCCAAATTTCCATCCGAAAGCGACTTTTTGCAAAATTTCCCCACGAGATTATGGAGCGCGGGATGACAATGTGTCAAATGGGCTTTCCCGAAATGATTTATGACGAAGCTTCACATTTAATTTAGATATACAAAAGGGAGCTACTTCGGCGTTTTATCAAAATTCAGCGTCTTCGCCGGGCTTTCATCATATCCGAAAAGCGGCCAAAACTTAAGAATTGCAGAAAAACGGTAAAAAGGGGTTAAAAATAAGGGATGTTCAATTTCCTATCTTCATATATATATATATATATATATATAGAGCTGTTTACGGTTCTTGAACATAAGTGATCCATGTGAAGCCTCACACGCGCGGATAAGGTGATTCCAAACGCGAAACAGAAAGATGATGTTAAACATTTGGATTTATGTTTTTTTTTCTTTTTCCTTCCAAAGAAGAAAATGTAACCTTTGATATAAGTACAGAGATCGCACTTCAGCATCTCGATTTATTATGGTTCAGTCGAACTAGAGTGAGGTTAGAAAATTTCTTTGTCTTCTTCTAGTCGGTTTTCACCTTCCTTTTGCTTAGGTAAAAGGGAGAAAAATAAAAAAAGGAGGAAACCTTAGTAATTTTCCGTCTTCCAGAATGAAAACCAAATTCGGTTACCGTCCAAAATCGCGGTATTGGAAAATTCGGAAAAGCAAGAAAAAAAAAAAAAATGAGAGAAGGGCGCACGGCGGCATAATTAGGAATCGCACTCGCTCTGCTGGCTCTAATCTAATCCATAATGCGGAATTCTTCGCTCAGCAACTCTCTTCGCTTTGAATCGGGGTAAAAGGACTTTCATCCCTTACCGCAATCGCCCTCATCCCTTCCTTCGCCCCATCTCAACAGTTATTCGCATTCGCAATATGTTAATCACTCTCGAGTCTTATTCAGCTCCGGGAAACCTGACTTAACTATCCTATTACGTGAAAAACTACTCCGTCAGCACTCCTCAAAGGAGACGTCTCCGTATCTCATGTTTTTTTATTCGTATTCCTTTCCACGTTAAATTTCGAATCCTTTTTCCGTTGCCTTCGCGTTCCCCGCAGAGAAGTCGCCTGTCTTTGGAGTGAATGCGTGATAAATTATAACTTGCTCCGAGCCTGCCGACTTCTCGCGATTCTCGACCCAAATCCTTTTTTCCAACGTGATAGAATCTGTTATTTATTTATATTATTTCGTTGCTCCTATTTCTTTTTTTTTCCCGGGTTATATACGTTCGGGGCGATGATCGGAGCCTCCGGATCGGAGACCCGGAGCGATTTTTCACTGTTTCCCAAAATTGCGATATAATGCCTGCGTTGAGGGTTTTGCTGCAATCGAAACTGAGAACTTTACACTTCGAACTGCTGCTTGGCGCGCGGCAGACCAGAAAAGACCAGAGATAAATCGCTGGTATCGACCACGGAAAATGTACGTTTACGGTGGCTTTCGCCGTTTTCGCCTTTAGCCGCCTGCCGTGGAGCGATCTGCGTTGCTTTTTGCTCTCAATCCTTATTTAATTAACTTTATTATTTCTGGCGGGGAATGACAGAATAATAAAATTGCATCGTTTTTCCCGTCCCCTTTCAGATTATTATTAAAAATTTATATTTATTAGCAGGGAAAAAACGCGTCTTGACGTCACATGGAAATCTCCTTTCGCAATTTACGATTGACTTCATTTTTTGACGTTCCGCGTTCGGCGGCGTGATGGCGATGGAATGCACCGGAATTTTCCGCAAATGCAAAACAGTTACGGACGGAAACATTTGGACCGCTGTAAAAGCCGAGCTGGAAGGCTCGGGCGGCACAGATCGCTGAATCTAAACAGAAAAAACGCAGTAACAGCCGGCATTCGGGAAGGATGCCGACAGTGATGCGAATCGGAAGCTCTTGATCTTCGAGAAGCTCACGGTGCCGTGGACCGCCAGAAGGAATCGAGACACTGCTTCCGGGGCGTTCGGTCGAAGAACGGTTTGGATCGGTGCCGCCACGGATCGCGGAGGCTTCTGCAGCTTCCCAATGGATTAACGTGCAAGGAGTCGGGCGCTTGGTCGGCATTATCGGGCGGCGCCTCGAAATCTTTCTAATTTTCGTACGGTGAATTAAAATCAAATTACAGTTTGAAATGCGCGAATCGCTCATCTCGTAGATTTTTACGTTCATCATTCAAAAACCGAGTTATCTTTCGCAGCGGAAGCGGTCGCGCAGGAAAATCCAAACCCATTCGGAAGGTTTAACTTTTTCGCACATTGACGCGTCGATAAATCAGAGCCTCGCTTTTTGAGATGAATACCTTAGGTTAGCGCCGGGAAAATAACTGCCCCGCCGCCAAAAATCGGATCCTCACGCAGCGATCCCCAAACGAACGCGATAACATTCTCATACTGGAATACAGATTTTTCAATCTTGTGCATATCTACGAATTAAGTCCATGCTTTGATTCTCGTTTTCGACGGTTTCGCTTCTGGAACGCGGATCGTCCCCGGAAAAATAATCTTTTTCCCATGCGGAACATCAAAATCAGGGATGGAAGACAGCGAAAATATTGACGAATGAGATTTCAATCGGAAAATGCAATTGGAAACATTGGCTAAGGGATATTTGCTTACGTTTATGGGAAGCAAATAAATACATAAATTCTAAGGCTGAATCTGATGCGAAGCAACCCGGATTATTTGGCGCAGCATATACTTTATCCCGGCAAACTTCGCAGTCGGAATTTCGATGGCTTTAAATCGCTGAAAACTTCTTAATTCCAACGAGAATTGGAAGATTCTTCATTAAAAGCTCATTCTCATTCGTAATTTCATTAACCGAAAATCGATTATTTTCATTTGCTCAAAAAAAAAAAAAAAACTGAATCAGCTTACCTTTTCTTATAAATGGGAAATCTCCGGGAGATGAAAATATTTCATCTCGACAAATTGATTATGCCGGGGCGAACAACAAGGGAAAAATTCGACGTGGGACATCCCCCCGGGTGCGGGGACATCCCCTAACCATCCAAGCGATTTTGAAATTAATATGATAGAACAGGGTTTTTGCTAGGAGCCGAAGGCATCCCGATTGGGAAAAATTCTTCGGGCTTCGTGCGACATTTCGAACCGTGGAAGTGTAATCAGATGCTCTTTTCGCGTAATGGAACAGCCATCAGCATTCCTTGCAGCTCCGAAAACATTACATTTTTAACTAAGGCTGCGGGAAAACCGGGGGAAGCGTCCCAAACCGACGGGAATATCGCTCACATTTCGTGGCATTTAGACTTTCGGTAACTTCGCCTCCCGGCATTTCGGTTGCGGCTAAGGTCGAACCCATGAGACATGCATTAATTACGTTTTATAAAACTCCTTTACGGGGAGGAATGAATTTGATTTATAACCCCTGAAATTGCAAAAACTTCTCCGCAAATTGACATTAATTCTAATCAGTTTACGTGCAAACTATTTGACCGAGGTCGCATTGCCGTTTGCGCTGTAAAAACGAGGCCCCCGAATCCGGGCGGAAAAATTAAAAAAAAAAAAAAAAAAAAAGGGAAGGGGGGCTGTAGGAAAAATCGCGAAAGTTTCCGGTTTCGTCCATTTTTCTTTCCCGTCGTCCTTTGGGTTCCCTTGTCGCAGAATCCCTCAAATTTAAGTCCCTTGCCCGGGTTTTCGCCTGCGAATTTCGAACGGGGCGGGAAGAGGAGCTCGCCACCTCGAGGAAGAGGAAGATCGTCTGTCGGATGTGTCGCGGAGGCTCGGCGAGCGAAAAACGCGGCACCCGAAGACCGTTCGGGTGAGTGGCGCAGCTTCTGCGGTCGTCGTCATCGTCGCACTTGCCCATCATTTCGCACGAGGCTCCGTTCGCCCTGACTTTTCGTGTCTCCGGGAGTGCTTCGGTCGGTTACGGTGTCGCATGTGGCGGAAATCGATCGACGAGGCAAAAAAGGCTTCGCTTCAAATTTCAAGATTTACCGTTGGACGCCTCTTTTTACGGATTTGCATGAACCTTAACGCGCGATTCCTGAACCTTCCGCGCGAATCCATTCCTTCCCTGGGGGGGGTTTTCTTTTCCTTTTTCCCTCCCCCCCCCCCAAGCTCCGCAGTCCTTTGTCTAAATATTCAATCTCGCGAACGTTTCCAGACTGCACGGGACGAATCCGGAGAGAACCCGCGCTGGAAAACGCGGCGAGGACAAAGCAACGAATAAATCCAGGTCTTTTTTAAACGTGAAAAGTTCCGTGGCTTGCAGAAAGTGCAGTTTTTTTTTTTTTATTTTATTTTCTTCTTTGATTGGAGGAAGGAATCTGGACAACCAGTGTAAATGGCTTTTTGCTCCGGGTCTGATTAAACATCAGCTCACGAATCTAATCGGAGCCGGCTCTGCCATCACGCCACATTCGTTTGCCGTGACACATCCTTTTCGAAAACAATTCCATTTCCTTTTATACGGTACATCTACTCGGCCGGAAACGATTTTCCCGCGATTGAGCCCGGCATTGAATTGGATTTAGGAAAGAAGCCAATCTCGTAATTAACTCTCGCGAAATCTGTCTTTTGTATTTCCTCCGCGGTCAGAAGACCCGGGAAATTCCGGCCGAGGGGGGGGGGAAGGGGTGCGTGCTTGCGTGCGTGCGTGCGTGCGTCCCTTAACCGTGTTAACGAGACCAAGCACCTTCTCCGCCAGTGAAGATCGCTGGGTGAAAGAGAACAAAAACGTCACGGTCGGAAACCATTAGATTTTCCGTAAAGGATCTGATTGCTGTAACAAAGGGAACCTAATACCGAGGGCAATATATTTGGAAAGCCGCGCAGGATGGAAATTTTGCGAAAATCATTAGTTTGAAGATAATACGTGGATAAACAACGCGATCAATATTAAATGTTTTGACGCGGATGTGCCGCTAAGAGCAGTCATAAATAATCTTAAAAACTGCGGTGCTTCAGCTTGGTATCCGCGCGATATTTACTCGGAATGGAAAGTTTAAAGCAGGTTTAAGTTAGACAAGACGAAAAATAAATATGTAGATTAGGATACGGTGACGGTGTTTGTCTGGAAGGCATTAATTAAAAGCAAAAACCGGGGAGAGAAAATCGTCGGTGATGGGAGCGGATGAAAAGGTGAAACAAGGGCAAGACATTCTAAAGCAAAAACTGTACAAGAAAAACAGAATGGAATGGCAAAGTTGGGTATTGATTTGAAGGGAAAACTTTTCCTTCTTCCACGTTAAAATAAATAAATAAATAAATTTCCGAAAATACCTTTAGATTAATTTTTCTGTTCGTGGCAGGTCCATTTTAAAACAGACTATATTTTTCTGCAGCAAAACCGATTGGAGGATATTTGTTTTCTTTTCGAAAATAACATAAAAGAAACGAATTCTTTTATATTGCAGCTCCATTTACTGACAATGAAATCCTCGTTTCGAACTGAACAATGATTAGAAAACATTCCAAGGGGAAAAATTAAAGGGAGAAAAGGAAAATAAATTGCAATCGCGGGTTTTTTGACTTAAAGAAAACCGGTTTCTTGGCCATCAAAAGAAAAAAAACTCTCACCCCCCCCCCCCCCCGTTCCGGAGTTCAGCCCAGGAAAATATTACCCGAGAGGAAGAATGGAGAAAAATTCATCTCCGAACGCTTTTCACCGTCGCGAATTTTCCCTTAAACTGTTTGCCTTCATTCTAAATTGCTGACGACGCGGACGACTCACGAACGGGTTCGGGACGGGACAAGTGCGCAATTCGAACCGGAAACGGAATCTTAGACGGCAACGGCGAGGAAGCGGAAGAAAAGTAAGATGTAGATGGGATGTAATAATTGGAAAATTAAAGATAAACATAAGCACAATAAGATTGATTCTGCAGAGGAGAGGATTTGCATAAATGAAAACTTTTCGGCGGGTTTAGTTTGCCCCATTTGAAATCCAGTTTTATCCGTTGTTATGGAACGGAAAATTTCGCGGGAAACTGCCGGACCGAGACGCGTTCCTCCGGGGAATGGTGATGGGGAGGGAGTGGGGGGGGGGGGGGAAAAAAAAAGAAAAACCTCTGATACAGAAAGGGATGCTGCCCGGGAAAAAACAACTCGCGGCACTTTGCAGTTTTCGAAATGTTTACCCCGGAAAAATCTCGGCCGCGGATCATTTCCCACCGGCGTCCATCTCCCTGCTCCGGGCCGTTGTTCACGGGAAGGCGGCGAGATTGAAAAAACGGAAGTTTGACCGAGATTCGCAATCATTTCACGTCGGGGCGGACGGAGCAGAAATTCTTGAGCGTTGCCCTTGCGCGGATCCGAATGCGATGCGGCACCGCTGCGGGTGCACTCCCCACGTCCAGTATAACTCGGTCAAGCCGGGGGAGGGAAAAGAAGGAAAATATTTGAACGTGCGATAATTTCGAGCGCCCTCCGGGCGAACCTTCCGGAAGGACATTTTTTCCGCTTTGTCCAAATTCTCTGCCCGCACCGGAAGAGGGAATATGAAACTTGATTTAAATCCACGTCCCTGGCGGATTGCACCTTTTGCCTATTTAACCAAAAGGAATGCCCCCAAATGTCCCGTGGTAAGAGATCGACTCCTTCTCTTCTGCTTCCCCGCTCTTTTTCCGCCCCCGCGCCAAATCGCCGCAGAATAATCAATAAAAAACTTCCTTCTCAACGTTTAAAGATTAATTTCCAAAAACTTCCCTTCCTCACGACCGAAGTGGCAGCAGTTGAACTTTACCTCTGGAAACTGTCAAATTTGTTTTCGACAAATGGAGCGTGGAAGAAAGAGCGAAATTTGAAAAATGCCATTCCCGTAATTAAATACGATTTCAGGGGGAGCTCCGGCCATTTCCATAAAGTTTTTTTTTTTCTTCCTCTTCTACCCGCCCGAAGAAAGAAATTTTTGCTGCGGTTCAGGTTTCCGGATTATTCACGAAAGAGAGGCGGGCGTAATGGAGGAAAAGAAGTGGAAATTTATGAGTCCCATTTCCTCGGCAAGGCATCGTCTTTTTAATGGTCATGCACAAGAAAGGCAGGGAAATCGACTGCTGGTCGGTGGGAGTCGTCGAATGCTTACGGCCCGCAGTTCCAGCATTCGAACGAAGCAAACCGACAGGAAAGGCGCTCCGCGGTCAGGTCCACGGGATAAGCGCGAAAATTAGAATAACACAATCGATGTTTCGGGTGCCGTTTCATCTCTGCACGAACTCGTTTGGAATACATTAACACTCCGGTTCTTACGTGCGTTTTAGACCGGAGAAATCTTTTCACTTAACCGATTTTTCCGAGTTTTAATATCCTACGGTTAATGCTTATTGCTATTTATGCACCATATTTTGCACGAAAAGAAAAATCTGCATGCACATTTAACGCGTATTTTCAATTTATATGAATCGTGACGCACATAAAAATGAAAAATTTTCCGTTGACTTTACCGCAAACGTGGAAAAATAGCCGGGAAAATACACGGACGACTTGGCAAAAAATATGAGAAAATCCATTTTTTTTTTTTTCTGTTGCATTACATATTAATGGTAATCATCCGTGTTAAATCCGCTTTCCATATAAACCCCCACATGGCGAAAACCTTTCTTGTGCGAGGCTGAAAATTACGAACTCGTACCTATTGATTCGAGTCCATTTCGTGCGGAAAAGGCGATCGTTCGCCTCAAAATGTGATCCGGAGCGGGGAGAGAAGTCCGGGTCAGACCGACAAATCAGCAACGAGAAGTCGAAAAGCAACGTGCTTACATTTACGTAAGCGAAAATGCGGGCTGCGAAATTTACGAGCCACGAGGCTCGCGGGCCGAGACCACCCTGAGCGCATAAATTATTTATCGAAGAGCGATGAACCGGGCAGGTTGCTGACGGAGCGAGTCGGCAATAAAAGGTTACGGAGCCTTTCGGCGGGGAGGTGGAGAAAACCGCGGAACGATAGCGGTGTCGACGCGGCAAGTGGATCGGAAAAAGCACATAGTCGGCGATGCGGACGTCCGGCAAAAGGACGTCCAGAGGGAAGTCGGGCACGCCGGGGGGAGGTCGGAAAGGCTCCGGGAAGAACGTGCGGAATCGATTTTCGGAGGAGCGAAAAAAGAAAAAGAGAAAACAACCCCGATCCTTCGGCCAAGGGGACGTTTTATTTGCTTCCTCGGACTCGCCACACGAAATCCCTGTCGTGCCCTCCGGATTTTGCAAAAAAAGGGCGGCAACCCCGACGGATCCCGACTTCCACGGGCAAGAAAATCCGAGCAAGAAGCTTCCGCCGCCCCCGGGGGATCGTTCCGACACCCGAGCCGTACGGGAGACCAAATTGCGGGTAAACGCAAACGAAGCTCCGGCAACCGAAAATTCAAACCTTTTCATTTCAGAAAGGGTTCATCAGCGCTCCACAAACGGAGATGAAAAGGATTTGGAACCTCCCCCGCGCGTTTTTTCCATGAAAGTTTTCCCGCCTCAACAACTTGGAAAAACTTCATCAATCCCCCCCGGATTCGACTCAATATTTGCGTTTTTAATTCGAATTTTTTATTTTCGGGTCAGCGGGAAGGAAAGAAAGCGGAAAAAAAAAGAAAAAAAAGTTTTCTCAACCGGAAAACACGTTGCATCGAACGAATGAATATTCCATGTGGTATTCAGCAAAGGGATGAAAGGAATAAATGAATTACCTGCTTAATGTGAGCTTTTCCTTTGTCAGATCAAACCGAATCTAATATTATAAATTGAAGCTTTTTTTTTTTTTTTTTTTTTTTTTTTTAAAGCAAAAAACCTGGTTAATTCCCTTTGTGCAAATCGCTTTCTGTCGGGTTTTCATTTCATGCAGCACGGAAAAGCACCAAACGGGAAAAATCTTAAGCGACGCAAACCGAATGCGGTGCGACGCAATTTTTCCACGGGGAAACGATCGCGGCGGCCGCGCTTTGATCGCCTCGGACATCTTTTCTCCAGCGCTGAAGAGGAGGAAGGAGGCTGCGTCGTTCGGGCACGAGACAGGTCGGCCGTTCGGCGAGCCGACAATCCGAAAGGGTCGAGGCAATCATTTTCCACTCCCCGCTTCCGGTTTCGGCAGTTTCGATTCCCCTCCCCCCACCCTTCCCGCTCGGCCTTCCGGTCACGACCGCCCCGCGATGCGCGAGCCATCCCCCGCGACGGCCTCCTCACTCGCGTCGGGAATGCCTTTTTTTCGCCCCTCGCGGGGGTAGCGGAGGGCGGCAGCCCGGAATTTTCGAAAAGCCAAATGTTGCAACGTGAAGTCGCCATGCCAACGGCTCATCTCGAGCTCCCGAGCGCTCTTCACAACTTTTCAACATCGACACCATTCAGATAAAAAGAAAAAAAAATACATAAAATAAAAACTTTAAAAAAAAAAAAAAATTTTCTCAACTTTCTCATTTTCCGTTCAACTTTCGACGAATCTCGAAGGCTTCGTGCTTTCTTCTCGCGAGGAAAAAAAAAAAAACGCAAATTTGATTCCTTTCCTTATGAAAAAAAATCGTAAGAGGAAAGGAAGAACGTGAGAAGAGATTTTTTTCCTCTCTTTTGCTTTGTTTTAATGATGTTAAAGGAAAAAGGAAGAGGAAAAATGACTTTCCCAAGGCGGAAACACGTCCTCGGGATGAAAGATATTCAAGCGTTTCGGGGGGAGAAGCGATGATTACGGGAGCGCTAATGCCCCGAAAATCGATGGAAGGCAAGAAATCTCGTCCGACAGCGAAGGATTTCATCTTTTTACATTTGTCCCCTTTGCGGTGCCGCAGAACGAATTTCGGTTTGTCGCCGGCGCTCTTCGTCGTGCGAAAACCGGGGAACGAGTCGCCCTCGGCGGACGAACGACACGAGGACCGCTGACGCTGTCGGACTCCGATTAAAGTCCTTTCCGCATGGAAAACCCCCTCACCGAAGGTTTCTCCACGACGCGGCAGAAGAAAGGGTGGATCGGATTTACGCTCCACGCACCGACGGACGTTTCGGAAAGCCCGAGGAAGAAGGGAAAAGAATGTCCGTCAACGGGGAAAGGTTTGCTCCAACGTTTCGAAAATAAAGAGACATGACTGCCGCCGATCCTGAGGGAGCGCGTCCGGAAAAGCGGGTGAGCAATCCCGGAAAGTTTCGAGGGCGGCTTATTCCCGAGCGGAAAGAGCAGATCCATCATCGGATCCTCCACCTACCTCCGGTGAGGTGTCACCGCGGGGAGTTTTCCCTTGCGGCCCGTTCCGGGAGCGGCCCAACCCCAAAAATCCACACCCGGGGGAGGGGGGCGGGGGTGTGTGCGTGTGCGCGTCGAAAGAGCGATTTTAATTTGCGGCTTTTCGATTGTAGAAAATTCGCGTCGGAGGAAGTCAAAAAAAAGGAAGAGGCCGCGATTTACCCCCTCCGCGGGGAGGAATTACAATAATGGTTCGGCTAGATGAGCCCGGGGAATTTCCAGCGTGGCATCTTCATAAATCTTCCCGCGTCGTTCCGGGTGGAAAAGGAAAAGTCTCGAACGCTCCTCAAATTTTTCACCATTCCCCCGATTTCCTTTCCATTTTCCCTTTTCCCGACTGCGAAAAATCTCCAAAGGCGGAAACCGCGCGGGATTTGCAGTTTGCCGTCCGCTTCCTTGCGACCACCTCCGACAGGTCCCGCGCCCGAGCGCTGCGGATCCAAATGCACGAAGTTATTTTCCCCGGCTAAGGCAGATAATGTTATTCCTCGGAAAATTCAGAGGAAAATTACTCCGAAGTGCATAAAAACTTTTTCGCAGATAAAAAGTTAGCAAATGCAACCATTTCGATCCTCATCCGAGAACTCCTAAGAGTGGAATCGGCCATCACCGCTGGCATAATGCAGACATTGCCTTCGTGATAAGTCACAACTTTTATGTGTATTATAAAATGTAATTTAATATCATTCTTTATTGCAGTTTGTCTTCGTCTTTCCTTATAAACTCTAATTTTTTTTTATCTTCTACATCAGCAGGAACTTTTTATTTGACACCTTGCCATTGTAGACAAAGCCTTTTCCTGCATTACACTTCGGGAAAATGAAATTGCGGAAATATTTTTCCCGTGTGGCGAATGCGTATCGATGTAATCAAATTCCCATATTCCCCGGGAACGCAGAAATTGCTTCGCAGCTTGCGACCATCCTTTCAGCTGCGACGGCAAACTGTCGGAATTCGAACGGCCAAAGTACGTTCGCGGGCAAAAAAAGTTATTCAATCACCCGAGTGCGGGAATTGATTTGAGACGTTGGAAAGCTCACGCAGAAATTGTCCAAAGCCACTCCCGGACAAAACGCAACGAAAAATTCGGGGGTCTGAGGCTCTCTTTTCCGGTCCGGCAGCAGGATCCATCAAAAAGGTTAAATTTGGCGCATTTCGGGTAGGGCACCACCCCCCCATTTCGTGTATTTTCGCTGCCAAAAGGAAGGCCAATGCTTTAAATCCGACCCGAAAAGTGCATGTACCCCGAAGCGGATACTCTGCGATTTTTATGCCGGCCCTCCATCGCTATTCATAAAAGTCGCATTAAATTATGTTTCTCCTTTCAAATATTTGCTCAGTTGACAAGTTGATCTTGTCAATGGTCATGATTCTGATCGCATCACTTTTCATTTATACCGAGCTTTTAGCAAATTACTTTTATTTCATCGCCGGGGCAGCTGTCACAATATGTTTTAATGATAAAATATGAACCGTCGGACGAGAATTTTCAGTTAATACGGAGCGAAAGCTACCCGATGGGGAAACGGCGAGACAGGGGCGGTCGCGATGCGGTGCAAAAAGGAGAGCGGAGGCCGCGCTCGGGAGAAAAATCCCGGCAAAAGCTCCTCGTTTGGAACTTTTCAAAAATGCGGGGTTTGCCCGCAATAATTTATCCAGCTTCCCTCGGGCGGGGGGGGGGAGGGAAGAGGGAAAGGGATCCCCCGGGGGTCCAAATCGAAAGATTTCGGCCTCATTCACCGTGAATAACGCCTTGGTTGGTCCCACGGCTAGAAGGTGAAGTTTTGTGATTTTCCGGTTTAACAATCCTCATCTTAAGAGTATTACCGCAGGGAGAACGTTGTACCATTGCATACAATATATCATCACCGGATTTGGCAGAAAAAGTGAAGCGCTTTTCCGACGCGGAAGAAAAAAAAAAGAAAAAGAAAAGCCTTCACCATAATTTTCCTTTCATAAGCTCCGCTTAGAAAAAAAATGTTCAATGCACTACTAAATCTTGAAAGTTTTCATAAATTTGGTAATTTATGATTAATTCCTTGATTTCCATCTCTATTAAGGTCCACATTTCTAGCAGAATTTTACCATTGAAACGTTATATTACAATTTGAACTTTCCGATCATTTTATATCCGAATGAAAATTTTTCGCTTTTTTAACGATGTTGTTATTACGTTTTAATAAAGATACATTTCTGCCGCATGTTTCTTTCGTTCATCCACCCATCCGGCACCCCGGTTTATCTTGCATGGTTTGTGCGGAAGTGTATCGGTTTGACGTTAGGTTTTCCCTTAATTTAATATTTGAAAAAAACACCCCGGGATCCATTTAAGGGCAGCGGATAGCAGCGCCAAGCTCTACGGGAAACTCGAGACCAGAAATTTTCGGCGCTTAACTTTTTGACGCCCCCTCGCTTGCCCCCGCCGCAATTAGTTTAATTAAATGAAAATAGCGTTATTCCATGCTGCCCTGTGCATGTGGGAAAGAACTTCCACGGCTTAGGAAGATGACAGGGAACAAATTAAAAGTTCTTACGGCGGGGGTGGCACGAACAGACGGGAGACGCGGAGTTTTCGAAGCGCCATTAACTATCGGATACCATTAATACCTTTAAATATCTTGAAGCGCAGAATGAAAGGCGAGGATAATGAAAATTTCATTTTATGCTTTTACAATAACACTCAGCGAAAATTGCAATCGGTTTAACAATTTTCGCTGAAATAAAGGAACATGAAGTTCAATTTCCAGCAGGAGAAATTAAAATTTCGCGTTATAAAATGATATTCGCCATCCTATTATGTATTGCACGCTGAAAAATCTCGCAATGTTCCTCATTCGGGAATTAATTTTTATTCCTGGTTATTTGTACAAATTTTACGATAGCGTAAGTCCGGGGGGGGGAGGGGGGGGGGGAAATTTCGGTCTCCGACAAGCTGGGCGACAGCACGCCGGAATCCGGCGGTATGGAACGACGAATTTGTTTGCTTATGCGGTACATTTTTCATTAATGGAACCCGCGATCGGGGAAGAAATTTTGCAAATGGTTCGGCAATGCCATCGCGTATTATTTTAACGACATCAGGTTCGGGTCGGAGTCACATGAAAAAAAAAAAAAAAAAAAACTCCAACCTGCAATTTTTAAAAATTACAATCTACACCGTTCGTGTAGCGTCTATGCCGTTGCATCTGATGCGCCGACTGGAAAAATAATTAAGTTGCCCTGTGTGAAGCGATATCGTTATTATTTAACCTCCTGTTTTTGTAAATTAATTTTAAACCGGGTGAAATAGGGAACAACAGGAGAATACCACTATTCACTTTCTGCAAACAGAACTTTGACAGTTTCCACATCAGCACATTAAATATTCCATTTTCCGGAAAAATAATTATCGTTTCCTGCTTGCTCTGGGCCCAAACGTCTTTCCCGTTAATTTCACTTTTCACATGAATTTCCCGCAGGAGGAAAAGCATTCGAAGGCACGATCAACGTGGAAGATTCGCTCGCCCGGTCTCTCTCTCTCGCTGTATATATTTCTTTTTTTTCTTTTTTTTTTATTTATTTCCCAAAAAGAAAATACTCAAAAAGAAAATTTCCATTAATGAAAGTTCTTCAATCGTCCTTTTTCTATTGTCTCACCAAAAAATTCATTTCCCGCCTTTAAACAGCAGAAGACGAGAGGCTCTGATAAATTTGTCGCAATACAACTTCGGTAGACTGCACTGCCGGTTCCAAAGCAAACACCTTGCGCAGCTTCAACCCTTCCGTTCGCCTCCCCCCCCGCCGCCTCCCCTACGTTCCCCGTTACAAGGAAGCATGGATCCATCCTTCTGTTCCTTTAATTTTTTTTTTTTTTCCACTTCTCCAGTAGTTTTATTTTATTTCCAGGGAGAGAAACTCTCCTTTCATCCAATTTTTATAAATGAAATTCGACTTAATAGCGATATCGTTTAAGAAGTTGGAAAATCCATTAAAGTTTTTGGGGGAAAATCGAAGCGTCGACTTGAACATCTCGCCCAATTAGAAAACTGCGTGCATGCGAAACTTTAAGCCATTAATAACTGATGTTATCGCTAACATCAAACAGAAAACTATCTGCCAAAATCCTTATTTAATAACCATGATAGTTAATGAAAAAGTTGGCTGTAGCCATAATAAAATTTCCTGCATCTTTCGCAGCGGCCGGGAGAAAAAGGCGCACGTTATCGAGGCGGATATTTCCTCCTCGAATGAGGAGCACGGGCGAGGAAAGAAAAGACAAATAGATTCGGGGGGGGGGGGGGAAATTTATTTGAGCGTCAGAAAGAATTTTCCCGCTGCCGTCCTCAGGTGCTAAATTCTGCCCGGTGCCGCGATGCGCTGCAGCGAAAGGCTCGTTAAAAATGGAAAGTTTGCAGACGAACGGTTAATTTATACGGTCTCTGAGGACGGATTCTGTTGCGCGTGCGATTTTGGAGCATCTGCGACAGATTATCCGACCCGGGAAGGCGAACTCCGAATTATTTTTGGGGGCATCTCTTTTTAAACGACGCTTTCCAGTTAACGCCCTCCTCCCTTACTGGCTGGCGAAAATGAGGGAACACCGAGACGACGACGCCTGGAAAGAAAACTGATTGAAATTCCATCCGAGAGCCCCGGCCCAAAAAGAGAAGTCTAACGAAGTTGCAATTCCAAATCTTTTTTTTTTTTTTTTTTTTTTTTTTTCTGCTCCCCCGTCGCAAAACCTTCGGATCCGAGTGCGCAGGTTTGCTGCAGCGAGCCCTTCACCTTCGCAAGTGCGTACTCGTTTCGTCGCTGGAATTTTCCCATTCCCTCAGATCCGTTTTTGACCGCGGATTGGCTCTCTTCTCGGTCGCGACCACGAAAATCACGTCTTCGTCCGTTCAAAATACGCAACGGAAACGGGAACGAATTCGCTTTTGCGTTCAGGAGCTTTCACCCCTTCCGTGTGCCGCCTTCGAGAGAGGGCATCCGACCGGCGAAGCCGAGTCAAGAGAAGGGAAAGAAGTTTTCTCCCCGCGGAGGTGACGGGGGTTACCGCAACGGAGGCAAATTGAGATCTCCGCCGAGCCAGGAGCGCAGAACGACTCAATCCGAACGCAATTTGCGACGGACGAGGCCGGGAAAAAGTGCAGGAAAAGCTAAACGAAGGGACGGAAAACTCCGAGCGGGGGGTGGGGAGGGGGAGGGAGAAAAAAGGAGGGAAAAACCGATCCCTTCCACCTTCCGAATGCCATCTCACCTCGGGACACTGCTGCCCCGTCTGTCTCCCGGGAAAATGACATGATGATCGAATTTTTGAATAATTAAGGCTCCGAAAGGAAGCGACGGATGGAAAAGGAAGGCGGGGGACGAAGCGCTCCGCCGGATCGACGCGGAGCTTTCAAACGTTTCAGCAGGAGAAAAGCGCGGGAAAAGCTCGGAGCCGGAAAAGCGAAAAACGTCGAACGCGAAAAAAAAATTTTTGTCCAGTCGGCGAAAATCGCGACACTCAACCGCGAACCCAAAACCGTTTGTCATTAAACACGGCCACATACGTGGACGGAAGCTCCGTAAAACGTCACTTCAAATAAATATTTATTGCAAATGAAATGAATGGAAGGGCGGCGCATTGCGAATTTTTGCCGGCGAACAGGTTTTGAAAACTTCTCGAAAATTTGGAAAAATAAATAAACGGAAGCAAACGAACGTTATGAAAACCGCAGAATTTAATAAAACCAAATGTGTGCTATCCATCAACTTACGTTCAATGAAAGTTCGTCTAATTCTTTTCCCTCGCCACATATTTAAAACTTTAAAATTTTTAAATTTTCTTTTCATTTTCCCTCTTTCTTTTCTTTTTTCCTTTTCCTCCCATTTTACATTATAAAATTCAAAAGTTGAGAAGAAATTCCGCTTCATTTTGATCCGCGAAGCACATTTTTTTTTTCCGGCAATCGGGAAAAGCGCTCCTGAATTTTCCTGGATTACGCTTCGGAATATCGCTTTCATTATTAAAAAAAAAAAAAAAAAAAAAAAATTTCATTTGTTTAACCGCGCCCGTTATGCAAATTGATATCTATATATTTAGGCATATTATCTGTAAAATGTCAGTCGCACATATTAACGCGATTCATTCGACTGGAGTTATAGTCTTTTTCCTGGATAAAAGCCGCTTAAACTGTCGAAGCGATGCATTTATCATTGGAACAAATGCTAAATATTCATTCGATGGAATCCCGAACGTGCGGAGCTTTTTGACGTCCGTTCGACTGCGGAAAACCGTGGCCCCTTCTGTCGCTGCACTCAGCTTACATTAACGGCCCCCGGAGAAGCTGTCCCGTCCTTTGATGCAGCGATTTTTCATTTTCTTTTTTTTTCTCTCTCTCTCTTTTCTTTTTTTTTTTTTTCCAGCGCTTCGAAACTGGATAATAACGGAGAGACGGGAACTGATAAGTAGCACTTTCTGATGCGTCAGCGGACTTGGGGTGCCGGAGCCGCAACCCCCAGTTCTGCAACACCCCCTCCCCGCAAAAAACGACACTCGGTTTTGCATGGAAATGATTTCAAATTGCCGAACGCAGAATAAATTTCGAAAATCAATAAGCTCTTAACACAGTTCTCCGTGTTTTACATAAATTTCTTTTTATCATGTTATTGTAATGTACTAAACCCCTTTTTTATTGCTGAATATATTATAATTTTTGGATCCCTCTCAATTGGACGCTGACCAGGTTGGGGGGCATCGCGCGCGCCTGCGTGCGCTCACATATCAGGTGGACATCATGTACGAACGGGTTATTTATGTGATGGTGAAAAACATTCGCGTTTTGGGGGAAGCAAAATTTTTGCCACGTTCTACGTAATTAATGAGTTTCATTCAGGTTTAAGCAAAATCCGAAAGTGGAAGGTATGAAGATTTTGGGATTTTTATTGCTGATGCTCACGTGGATTTCGGCAGGATTCCCGCCCCCGGAGTCGTTTCCAATTCGGGTCGCGACATCGCGAGAAGGGAATGTTACAATCAAACGCCATTTAAGTGAAAAAAAAAAAAAAAATGTATATGAAGTTTTCCGGCGACCTGTGGAAAAAGCGTAATAAAAGTTGCTGTCATTTATCTCCATACTGATTGGCAGCAGGGAAATGATGGATGACTCCCATAAAAAAGGATCTCTGCCTTTTTTTTAAACAATTTTTCTCTCTTAGGACGAAAGTGGCAAAGTAGGTTAATTTATCACGTCGAATTGCGTTAATTTGACCGATTATGAAAACTCCGCACCCTGAGGGTACACCCCGTAAGGTCGTCCTGGGACGTCTGTCAGTTCGGTTTTACGGCGCTCTCCCAAAGGGTAGCTCACCCAATAAATAACGATCCTCGGAGGGTTGCTCTCTCCCGCGCATCGATCCGCGTTCATCCCCCGAGCTCCCCCCGGTTTTCGCGTTAAAAATTTATCCGAAAGTTTTATGATGAAAACCCGAAGCTTGTCGTTTCTCCCGCTCCGCGGAGAAAAGCGAGAGATATATCCGCGACATACACGAAAATTTCAAACGGAGTTAACTCCTCCGCGGCGGCGGGGGGAAATAATTTCCATTTGGAAAATCAGCTTTAATCAAATAGAATTAGCGAGAAAGAGAAATGAAAATCCCAGATACATTCCAAAATCTGAAATCCGTTTGTTAGTTTACATAAGGATAGCACTTTGATTATTCTCATTGCACTTAAGCCTCGGAAAATGATACTTTTGAGGTTCTCCCCGGCAAATATTTACCCGTGTTGACGTGAATTTCGGAGGCAGACATTTTGCGCGATTTCGATTATTGAAAGCGTTAATAATAAATTTTCGAGTCGGGGGGGGGGGGGGGATCCGAATTTTCCGAGGGTTTTCATTCCGGGGCGAACCTCGAAACGCCGGCAAAAAAAAAAAATTTTTTTCTTCTCCCTTAATGCATTCCGGAAAAGTGACAAGTTTAAAAATTAAATTTATGCGGGAGTATCTTGCGAAGAAATCGATTGGCCTCGGGGGCCCCCCGGAAAATCCCGAAACTTTTTTCCCTTAATATCAATTAAAACCTTTTTGGAAGTTCCCTCGGCGAAAAACCCCGATTTCCTTTTCGGTTTCTTCCCCACGCAAAAGGTACGAACTTTATGAATGAATCGGATGTAACTCTCATAAATAAACCGTCAGCGATGGGTTTGCGATTCATTCGAAGATTTCGACTTCGTGCTTGTGCGCTCCCGGTAAATGGGGAAAATTTCTCGCCATTTACCGAAATGGATCAATACATTTGAGTTAAGGAGTTGAGACGCGGAAAGATTTTTACGAAATTTTGAATTTTTCAGCAGGGAAAAGCTGCCGTTCGGAATCGGGGCGGAGCGAGAAAGGATAAGATGGGAAATGGGGAAAATCAATTTTGATTTCTTAACCGGAGAGGAGAAAGGGAAAAAATTCGGTTCCTTTTTCCTCCTTTTTTTTTTTTTTTCCGGGCATCTACGCGAACCACTTCTGAGCCATTTAAAACGAGATCTTGCAAAGTGTTCGGGTTGCTTCGCTTGCGCATTTTTCTCCTAATTCATCGGGAAAGACGTGGAAGGAGAAAGAAAAAAGTAAAAAAAAAAAAAATCCAAAATTCATGTCTTTTGAATCCCGAGTAATGGAATTTTGAACAGTTCTTGCTACGGGAAAAGAAACGGAGGCACTGAGCCATTTTGCTGGCAGACTTGGCGAATGTCGAACGACATTTCTGCCTTTTTTTTTTTTTATATATTTTTCTTTTGCAAACTTTTTCCCCAGATAAAAAGTTTCTTCATCCCCTTTCCCGTTTCCGCCTCCTTTTACCCAATATAAAACCCAACTGCTCCAAAACAAGATTAAATCGAAAAGGAAAAACAGGTCTGGAGTGCATGTGGATGACCATTGATACAGTCACCCGGAGGGAGCGACGCAAAATACGAGCTTTATATGTAACCAACCAGGCAAAACCACCAATTTTGTCACTAAAATCCTTAACATTTTTAATCAGTACACTCGCTCACGTACGTATACGTTCACGTACAAGCTCATTCTGTACGTTATTTACGCATATGTATTTTAGAAAGCATCTTATTAACAAAGACGCGGAAATTAATATGCATATGAAAGGCATAAACCTAATAAATTTTTTATTGTTTTGCTACATATGCAAACCTTAACTGCTTTCGCTACATATGCAGATTTATGAACTGCTGCTGTCATTATGCATTCGATACATAAATTTTGCGCAAAACTTTTAACTAAACGTAATGCTTTTTTCAAGTGTGCGACCGTAAGACGTTGTAGAAGTTTGCCGAGCGTTGTAAAATACGCGTAAAAGGCAATGTAAAAACCCCGATACGAGCAGGATCGGTCAGTTTCCGCTTTTGTTTTTCCTCCTTTGCGAGCCATTAATTAATGCTTATTGGGTACTTTACAAAGGATATAATTAAAGAGAAATTAAAAATTTTTTTTTTTTTTTTTATTTTTGAAGATACCTGATTTCAAAGGAAAATCCGAAGCGGCAAATATTTTCATTTTCATCGATATTCAGTTAGAAAATTAAAAAAAAAAAAAAAAAAAAATCGGGACCGGCTCCTCCCCACCTTCCCGTCTGTGTCAGACGATCATTTTTGCGTTGCTGAAGTCGGGAACGCTCAAAGGTTCGGCTTCGACCCCAGAACCCGCTGCCGCCGACTCGGACGATCCGCTTTTGCGGCGGGAACCGACGAAAGGCGAGATGCTTTGCCGGCGAACGGCACTGGAATGGAATCCGGTCGAACGCCGGGCAACGAACGATGTCATCGCGCGGTGATCAACGCGAAATGAAGAAGGAGAGAAACTCGGAAAAACTTTTCGACTTTTGTAAAGGAAACAAAAGGAGCGAAGGGATCACCTAAACTCCCCGAAGGATTTTCCGAGACTTTGGCGGAAAAATGGAGCGGCGAAGAGGAGCCGAAATTACGTGTAACGCCTCGAATCCATAGCAAAGAAACGGAAAAAGGGAATGCAATCTCTGCAGGAGAGAGAGAAAGAGATTTCCTTAACTTTAAGATTATTTTTACATGAGTGCACGAGTTAATGCCGATCTGGAAGCAATTTTGCTCCAGAAACGGTTCCTACGGGGAGGACGCTCCGTGAAAGTAGGTTTGCACCCCGAAATTCCCCTTTCGGGGGCTTGATTCCGCTCCTCTTATGAAAGCCCTTACGGTAAAACCTAAGCCGAAAGAGAATTGTTCCCGTTGCCGGATCTGGATTTCCCGGTGTTTCCCATTTGGCTCTGCACGAATCCGAGCTTTCTGGAAAATCGGATTTTGTGAAATCCGCCCCCGGGGGGCGGATTGCGAGTGAATTCGGAATGCTTTGCATGCTGGCGAAAATAAAACTAATTAAATAAATATTTTAAAAATTCAAATATCTTCATGCGGGGGTGAGGGGGGGGGGGCTTTTTGAGAAACCGAATTGAAAATCTTCCGGAGGAGATTTTCCGTGCCGGAGACAAAAAGGGAAAAACCACACGCGGAAAAGCCTCCCCGCTCGCGGTTCTCCAATTTTTTTATTTTCCCTTCTATCCTTTTTTTTTTTTTTTTTTTTCCTTTTCCATTTCTTCCTTTTTCTCCTTCCACGGATGAAATGTATTCCTTTTTCCAGACAA
This sequence comes from Ricinus marginatus, assembly GCA_028565995.1. Classification (NCBI taxonomy): domain Eukaryota; kingdom Metazoa; phylum Arthropoda; class Insecta; order Psocodea; family Ricinidae; genus Ricinus; species Ricinus marginatus. The sequence continues at coordinate 3,125,890 of JAOWBB010000001.1, forward strand.
CCTTCGAATGTCACAGATGAATGAGCCCGCTCTGGAAAAATAAGATCTTGCCGAAATCTCTCGGAGAAGGATTTAACGTTTTTAATCTTTTGTAAGCAAGCCGGGGCTGCTGTTTGACAAACACTCCTCGGCGCACGGTTCCCGGCCCTCGAAATAATGGCCGCGGCCCTCGGAAGACGCCGCGGAAAGCAAACAGAGCGCCGCCGAGACCGTAAGCACCGGAAAAGAGGAGACGGGGATAACATATTGAAAAACCGTCGAGATTTTCTTTTCCAGCGCCGGATGCGCCGCCCATTTTTCCGCCGCATTTCGTAAGTGAACGGAACCGCGGAAGGTGTAATTAAATTTAAACTATTAATGACGATCGCAAGATATGAAATGTTGCGGTTGGTTCGCAATTTGCGGTCGATGCGCGAGTTTGACAGCGATGAGCTCCTGCGGGATCCACGCAGATTGCGATAATAACCCGGTGCCGACGGATGCGACCCGCGGCGCCTAAGCCGACGCTTCAAACGTTTGCGTTCCCGTCGTCTTAATCCCGTGACAGCGTCGGTTGGGGTCGTGCCACCCGAGCAAAAGGCGCGAGTTGCAAGTCGGTCAAAATGCAAATCCCGCCGTCCCGGGGCGACAGGAGAGCGGAGCAAACGGAAAAATCGCCGTGAAATTTTAAACGCGCTCCTTGCGCAAGCCTTTTCGGCTGCTTTTGGCTCGCCTTTTGACCGTCGTAGCCCTTAAGGTTCAAAAGAAAATTATTCGCGGTGCGTAGGTCGGTGAAAACGCCTTGAGCGGGAATATTTTCATTCTGCAGCGAGGTGCGCGATGCATTTCGCGTGCGCCTTTCTTAATGATCACGGATTGATGCATTAAGCGAAACCGGTTTTTGCTGACTTCCGCTCTCCGGGTGCCCTGGCGCTCCATTGTGCCGCATGCGTCGAGTGTCGGGAAAAAGAAAAGAAAAAAAAAAAATTTCCCTTCAGACCTTTGAAATTTCAAATTTAAGAGGAAGTTTTTGAGCTTTCCCCGATATCATTCACGACTGAGCGGAGCACCGACTTAATTTTTGCATTTTGGAATAATCCCCGTCGAAGAACCTGAAATTAAAATTTCCGGATTTTTCCCTTAATCGATCGGTTAAGGGGAAAAGGAAAAGAAAAGGAAAATTTTTTTCAATGGCGTTTAAAACTGGAGGCGATGAGAATGACGTTTTTCTCGTTTTTTACCCGGTAAAATATTAAAATTTAGCAAGGAAAATTTTTCCCCAACATTTTTTTTTCAAAGAAAATGAAATTTATAAAAACTTTTTTTTGTTCGGAGCGAATTTTTTCCTTAATGCGGATATTTCATTAAAACCGTTTCGCCGACTGCGCGGAGTTGTTTTGTCGTGGGAGCAGAATCCCTCTTGACGGTCGCCTTTTCCCACTCTGCTCTTCCGACGCGCACAGAAATCTCGCGTTCAGTTGCATCCTCGCGGAAACGAACGCACTCAGATGCGTCTTCACTCACTTAATTTGTACATCGCAATGCATTACATATATTGCATCCAAACGTGTATGCGCAGACTCCCCGTATCAGCAGCACTGATTCGCACGCGCATTTAATCACAATCCGTTTCATTTTTTTTTTTTTTTTTTGCCATTTTCCGCAGCATTCACGTCGCTTAGATCCAATCCGTCAGCTCCAGTGAATAATTTAGATATATAATTTTAGGCTTTCCAGTTATGCCGACAAATCTAATATTGAGGAAACGATCAATCGAAATTTCTTACGATTTTCGTCATGCCATGTTTAAATTTTCGCGTGCAAAATTAATTTTTTTTTTTTTTTTAAATTTGCGACACGAAATTGGTATCTCGTAAAGGCACACGTGCCTCCGATTGGAAATTGAGTTATCTGAACGCTTTTGAGACGTTTTAAAGTAAGTTATGTTGTAACAGAGATGAAACACAATTATCTATAATTTGTTTTTTTTTGCTGTTGTCTAGATTGAAATTAGCCGAATGAACCCTTCATAGATCAGTGGGAGAAGATTTCAAGTTCTTGAATGAAAATTCTCACTTCGGTGCGGTTTTCCGGAGCACGGACGATTGAAATCAAGCTTCCTGCAAGTTTTCCTGCGAGCTGTTTTGACGCTAAGGTTTTTCACCAATGACACTTCCGTCAAATATCCTAAATAGCTTAATGTGTGAAGGTTGTGGGCCCATTTTGCAGCACTGTACAGTCCCTGCGATCGAAATCTCGGAAAACGCCTTCGGATACATTCAGGGTTTTTGCTTAATACGTTTCCTTTTCTTTTCGCTAGACCATCATTTCGAACCAATAGTAAAAGGCCGCGAGACAATATCGAATTATACAAAAGACGGAGTGAGGAAGTTTTCGATGGATTTTTCCTTTTTCTGTTTCAAAAAAAAAAAAAAAAAAAAACAAAAATTAAATGTTACGGTCGGAAACTGCGGCAACAGCGATTGCCTCATAATTTTATTATTTAGTTAAATTGATTTTGCTCGAAAGTTGTTGTTTTTGAAAGATCTTTGTTTTGAATGAAGAAAAAAGAAAAAAAAAAGCCAAAGGGAAGTGTCTTTTTCCACGTTCGACGAAAGGAAAAAATAAATTTGAGAGAGCAAAATTATGAATTGTTTTCACGTATTTCAAATGCAAAAAAAAATAAATAAATAAAACCAAGTTAAATTATTTCACCACATTCGAATCGTTTGACTTAACAAGTTGAACCTTTAAGTCTGCTAATAAATAATTTGGGAAAATGCTGCGGGAGAATTAGTTTCATCAGTCTTAGCCGAAAGGCGATGCCACTTTTTGTACTTTCCTCGCCGGCAACTTTTAAATTTTTTTCTGCGGCGCAAAAGAAATGTTAAAAATAAAAATAAAAGATAAAAAACGAAACCGAACAGCGGATTTTCATCTCGGCGAACGGTCGAGAAGACAAAAAGTTGATGGATTAATAATTTTTATTTTATTTTTTACCTTCTATTGTGTTCCACCTCATTCGGCTTAGGACGCAATCTTCGTCCCGCCGAAGAAGAAAACGATTTGTAAGCGCCTTTCGGACCGGGGCCCCTTTTGGATCGCGATTTTCCTCCCCCCGCATGAGCCGATTTTTCTTTAAAAGCTCCGGAGCTTTTTCGGAAACGAATTAATCAGGGTAAAGTTTCAAGATTTAAATGAGTTAATCGTGTATAAAGTCAGAGCGTGACAAAGAGCATTTCAACGCAATCCAGTTAATGAAACAGGAGGTAAGATAAATAGAGATTGAAAACTCCTCCGAAGGGATTTATTTAAAAAGCCCGGCAACTTTAAGCCCCGGGAAAGTTGACTTCGGCGAGATTTCATCTCTGGATCGGGCGAGGATCCGGAAACTTTTACATTATCCACATTATCCGCGAATCGCGGGGCGTCCGCTCATTGCTTACCCCGAACGCGCATCGGGATGCGCCGGGAAGGCTCGACCTCGACGCCGGCCCGCAGCGCGATCCCGCTGCAGGTCGCCTCGATTCGGCCTCTCGCGTTGTTCCGCGTTGATCCTTACGCACACGTTATCGCCGATTTGGCTTCCGCGACCTACCAGTGGAGAAAGCCTTTGGTGCTGCATCTCGAGGTGGGCATGAAAAACGGCGAAAACGCGGGAAGAACGTGAAAAAAAGGTTCGGGATGCCCGGAAAGTGAACGGGGTTAACAAAAAGGATCAATTTATCATCCTTTTTTTTTTTTTTTCTTTTTTCTTTTTTATATTATTTTTATATTAAATGAAGAAGCGAAATCGACGGGAATATAAACGTCAGCTGTCTGTTAGTTTGACTTTATCAGAAGGCACCCACCAAAGACTCCTTTCACCTATGTTTTCCCAAATTGTCTGCTTTCCTCGACTTACTTTGAAAAGGGTCGACAATTCTCCTCGCTTCTTCCGTCCGGTATATAAACATTATTTCCTTCAATTTTTCCAGCATTTTTTTTTTTTTTTAATTTCGAATTCTGAAAAGTTTGAAACGCGCACCGAAGTGCGGCCGTGCCTGCGTCAATCCGGAGGGCTCCTCGCGGAATTAATGAAAAATTCGGAGGGACAAACCGAAAGTTTTCATGCAAAATCCATCTTACCGCGCATCCCAAACTTTTACACGGCTATCAATTTACATAAAAATCACCCGTATATGTTGTACACGAGATGAAAAATGCTCAAACTTTTTCATCTCCTTTCAACTTCCATTTTCACTTATCATTTTTTCTTATTAGAATATTCCATTATTTATGAATTTATTTAAAGGGAAAAATAAATTGTAATTTTCCTTTTTTTTTTTTGCCCTTAACATTTTTATGGGCGAAATTTAAAACAAAAAAAGTGATATAAACGGCTTACAGATCCGTAAAACGACTTGCATATTAATTTGGATTTATTAGATTTATAATTAAATAGGATTATGTATTAATTTACGACATCTGAAACGCTTGCAGTGATTAAGTTTATTTATAAATTTAAATAAAAAGAAATATTACAAGCAAGAAGAATATATATATATATGTATACACTTGGAATAATTTTCAAGCAGATTAGTTGGGAAGAGGAGATTAATATTAACCATTTCCAGACCATATGCTGCAGTTCATTTTTCCGAGTTATGTAAAGATCTCGGTAATTATGTAAATGCAGAATTCACATTTCAAAAAGGATCTCGAAACAACGTGTCACATGCAAGTCAAACGGTGAATGACGCATCTCGGCCGCATGAAAAAGCTAATCCATACGGGACGAAATTGAAACAAAATCGGCCGCAAATTGTCGGTGAAAGAAGAAGAAGAAGAAGAAAAAAAAAAAATTCGAAAAGGAAAATCTCTTAGAGAAAATAAAAAGTCGGATTTTAAGTAAAATAAGAAAAGGGAAACCGTGCTCCGAATCCGAAAGTAAACTACCATAGAGAAAAAGAAGAAGGGGAGAAAGAAAGAAAAGGTTGAAATAGAATAAAGAGTGAAGGTTGCACAGATAGAATCAGCACAACACAAAAGAAAACCAAACAGAAAAGGACTCGGTCACTGTCGGAAAAACGAGGAAAAATGGGAAAAAAAAAGAAAAGAGAAACACATCGCGAAAGCAAATAGACGGGAATCTAATAATAAGGAGAAAACATTCGAACAAAGAGAAATGCTGAAGGATTACATCCTCGCAAGTTCAATACGATTCGAATTAGATAGGATCGGAAACCTGGGGACGGGAGGCGTCTTTCCCGGGGAAAAGGAGGAGCAAAACAACCTTCAGCAGCGGCGGCGGCGGCAGCAGCACTCGACCGGAGGGTAAATTATTCGGGCTGCACAAAGTCATTCGCATGGGAAGCAATTAAAGCATCAAGATTAGGTCCGGGGCAGGGCAGATTAAGCCGCTGCTTTTCCACCGGGCGCGTCACGAAATTTACGGCCCGAAGCCCCTGCACCGGGAAACGCTCACTCGAAATTTCAAAATTTCAGGGTGACCCGCCACACACACACACACACACACACACCCCCACCCCCCCCGCACCCCCACTTCCACGGCTCCTTTTGCCGCCTCGCAATTTTAATGTTCACCACGGGCGAATCGTCGAACGTTTAAATCATCAAAACGAATGGCGGGTCACTCCGCGACCCGTAATTCTTCTCGATAATGCTCCGCCCGCGAGCGCACAGCCCGCTGCGCGAACTGAAAAGTCAGGTCCAACCTGACGCGGTGCCTCGCGCCTCGGCGAGGGACCGGGGGAATCGTCGTGCTGCATTCGAATCGGGGGTTTTTCATTGGGGAATCCTTAGGTCTCGACCCCCGGGGTTCGCATTATCCCCACCCGGATGGCGGAGCCCTATCGGCGGAAGGCTCTCTTTGCGTTTAGATTGCGCTCTATACCTTTTCCGATCGCGAAAGCGCAAAAAATGATTTGCCAATTTGTATTTTAGATCAATTTTTTTTTTTTGCTTTTCAAATATCAAGACGATGTGTCCGAAACGGCGGAAAAACACCTCCATAACAGAAATGGCGTGCGAATAAGCAAAATCGACGTGGGACCTGGCAAAATGAAACAAAATGTTACGAACGTTTAAGTTTCCGGTGTCCCCGAGGTACATATTTTTCATTTTATTTGTCAAATCACAAAATTTGAGGGTTATATTTGAAAAAAAAATTTAAATATTGCTCAATAAAAATATGAATCATTAGTGTCATCAAGTAAATATTCTGCAATTAATTATGGTGCTTAGTAATATTTATAATATTTTAATTACATTTACATATATTTCATAGTGATACTTACAATTTTATAATTGCAGTCATTTATTACAAGTTTTTTTTTTCTTTTTTTTTTATAATTAAGCTGAACTTAATTTATAACCTAAATTGGGTTTGCATTTAATTTTTCTTCTTTTAATAAAGAAATCGCATGCGATTTTTCGTTGCAAAAAGTCAAAATGTTTAATTATTCAGAAGCAGTCACGGGAAAGAGACTTCTGCCGCTGACCACGACATTTTCCAACCTTTTCATTAAGAAGATTAAAAAGAAAAAGAAAAAAAAAAAAATTTTTTACTCTGAAAACGACCGTTTGTTTGGCTAATATTTGTGCAATTCGTTAATCCGACTTCGTGATGTGAAATTTTCCGTGTTTGAACAAAGAAGAAAGAAGTTTGTTCCTTGTGCAGCGCACGCATATGCAGAGGATTTATGCCATAAATATTATAATTATTCGCAGAGGCCGTTAAAAATTTTCTGACGTTAAACTCGTGTTAAACATGCGCATTCGGCAACTGCGAAATTGTCCCGAGATCGAACGGCAAAATTATACTTTTGCCTGAATCGTGCCCGCAATATTGCGCACACACGAACTGCAAAAAATACAATCCTGCGAGATGCATGTGAATGAACGGAATCGAGACAGAAATGAAAAAGAACGCTCAAAGGGAAGTTCAATCATTTTAACTTAGGGGAGGCTTTTAAAGGAGAGACCTGGGCATTTAGTTTCTTATTTTTTTTTTTCCGGGGTTGACTTTTTCCCTCGGAAACAATCAGGAAAGGCTTTCAACCCCTCTCGGGGAGAAGGCTAATTTCTTCGGATTAAAAGAAAAAGGAATTCGCTCGAGCCAAACGTCAATATTCGATGTATTCGTCATTAATCTTTTTCCACCCCTTTTCCTCTTCATCGTGTACGCCCCCTTAATAAATCCATTTTAATTGTCCGATTCCTCACTTTTCCGATTTCCTTACGGACAAATAATCATCTAATTCAATTCATTCGTGGGTTTACATCCATTCATTCCCCGCAACATCAGATTTCTCGAAGCTTTTTTTTTTTCTGAACCTTAATTCGCCCAACATCCATCAGGAGCAATCAATCGATTTCAGACGGAAAAACCTTTCGGGTTATTTCAGATACCTGCATCGGTCTCATGCATAAACGCTCGTGCACTGCTCATTCGTAAAAAAAGCCGCATCATTTGTTATCGGACAATGCATCAGAATTTATTCCACGAACATTATATATATGTATATACATGCCGGGAATTTTACGCGATCGTGTTTGACTCGGGAGGACACGTTCATTTATAACGCAATTAAACAAAGATGAAAACATTGAAGTGTCACACCAAGAAAGCCCTCGGTCAATGTCGAAAGGATAAATCATTAGAACGTGTTCGAGGGAGAGGAAGCAATTAGTGCAGCGAAAAATGCGACATTACCGTGCGCTGTTGTTCCACTTGTGACAGCTTTATTCATTCTGTCGGGGGGGGGGGGGGGGGGTGAAATTTTTGGAGTGATTCACATTCGGAAGAGCCTTAATAAGTTTTCCCTGAAGCGTCTGATTCGACCATTTCCCGATGCTGTGAAGCTGCCACGGCTAAAAGATGACTGCCCACAAGCGCGAATTGTAATTTTGCATAAATTATACCAACCGAGATTAAACAGAGAACAGAGGGAATCGGGGTGAATAAATTTTTTAAGGCGAAAAATCCCAAGAGTTTAGGTCCTGGGACCTGCCCCTGCCTGTTTCAGGTGTCTCTTAACGGCGGAAAAACGCGTCCAAGTTTATTATGTAAAAAAAAAAAAAAAAAAAATTATTTTCACATGAGGAAAATCTGCGACCGGCGAATGGACAAAATGCTTTTTCCACGGACCACCAGCCCATGGACGAACCCCAAAAGCTATGTTTAGGAATGCGTAGAGTGTACCGAACTAAGGGGAAGAATGAAAAAACTAAACAAACGGAAAAGCTTTTCACATGGATGATACGCTGAGAAAGATAAATGAGGAAAAAGTCTATTTTGCGGCGTAAAAGGCGAATTCTCCGCATTCCCGTGCAGTTTCCTCAACTACGGCTAATGAGGGCCAAGCGGCGAGGAAAAGGATCAAAAATGAAGGAGCCGTTCCACCTTTTACGGCTTGGGTTTAACATCAATGGAAAATTCAAAAGAAAATTGTTCCCGGGGCTGCTTTTGATGCATGCGAACGAATAATGTGGTCCGAAAAGTTAACGGGATGGGAAACGCTTTCGACAGATCGCTCAAATAGCGGCAGAGAAGGAGGATTTCCCCAAAAAAAAGGTGTCGCACCGTTAATTTGTCGCGACATTTAAAAAAAAAAAAAGAAAAGAAAAGAAAAAGAAAATGGGGAAATCTCCTTTTATTTCGGCGCTCACTTTGAGGATTTTTCCGTTTCGGCCTGGAATAACGCGAAGAAAAGACTTTTTGCGAGGAAAAACTGAATCTGTCGAAACTTCGCAAAGAGCGAACTGCATTAAAGGGCTCAATTACACTTGATTTGCCAAAGAATTTTAATGAAAATAAAAAAAAAATTCTGAATTATGAAAAACTTCCCGAAAGCACCGGAAAGCATAAAAACGAAGGGCTTGGGAAAATAAAATCTGGAGATATTTTCCAAAAGCTCAGGGCGTTAGGAAGCATTTTTAATAAAACAGAGAAAATAAAAAAAAAAAAAAAAAATAAAAAAAATAAAAAGTTGCGGAAGGCGCTCGGGCACGGAACCGAAAAAACGAGGAGCTGAAAGATGCAGAAAAAGGAGTTTTCGGGGTCGGGAAAATGAGACAGCCTTTCGATGTCTCCCCCAGGAGATCATGAGAAATAACTTAAAACAAAGTTTTCCAACTCTGACGTCTCGGGAAAACTGTTGATCCAGACATGTCGCGGATTTATTTATTGAATGTTGATTTGGTTTTTCCCACTTCGGAATCCTCGACCGATTCGGCCCCGTTCGAGGTTCCCTTTTTCAGGGAGTTCGGAAAAGCGAATTCGGGTTGCAGGGGCCCGAGCGTCACGCCGCGCGGGTTTCCTGGCGGGCCCCGGAAAAATAGCAGACGACGAAAGGGGGGGGGGGAGAGAGAGGAAGGTGTTCACCAGCGAAAGCGAATACGATGCGAACGCGGCATGCGAAAATCCACGCTTCGACCGATCCGCCGTTGAAACGCGGTGTCGGCAGCGAAATGAATTGCGAACTTTTCCGCTAAGGGAAAAAGGAGCGAAAGATGTAAAGGGACGGAAAAAGGCGCGTGCAACCGTAGAAGCTCCCCGGGCAAAAGCGATGCATCACATGAGTACGTTTCTGATTAAGTCGGTAAAATGCGTCCCCGGAAAGAGAGGATTAAGACCGAGAGCACATTATGAAAACCTGGTACCTTGCCACCCACTTCCGCTTCCTTTACGTGCCGAGAAATCGCTCCGTAAAAGCCTCCTTTTCCGGATCGTCTCCGGCCTTCTCGTTCGTGCACGAACCGCGAAAAATCCGATTCTCCTTTCGCAAATCTCCGCTCGCATCTTCTCCGGCAACCAAAAAAAAAAAAAAAAGGGTACCGGAGGGAAGGAAAAAAATCCGAAGCAAAAATAAAACCGCAATTGCTGATTAAAAAATTCCGAAGGAATCTTAACGAGCGGATGAGAAAGAGGGAAAAAAAAAAAAAAAAACTTGGGAATATTCGGGGCCCGGCGGTATATTAACGAGGAATCAATACCGCATCTGATACCGCGGATTTCGAAGTTAAAAAAATCCCTAATGTGCTGCAGGATTATTGAATTTTGCCGGGAAAAGCTCCCGAAGGAATCTTGAAAGGAGGGAAATTAACCGAAAAATCGATGTTCCTGTCTCCAGGACCCCCGCCGATCGCCTTCCCGAGCAGAAAGTGCAGGTTGCCTCGAAAATATCGCGGCATTTCCATCGGGGAAAAAATATGATCGCTTACTTTTTTATTTTCCCTTTCTCTTTTCGGAAAAGTCCAATTTATTAACTGTATTGAGAGCAAGGATCAATTTATTTTGTTAAAAAAAAAAAAAAAAAAAAAAAAAAAAAAAACCCCCGGGGATCGGATTACCGAGCAAAAAGGTCGCACTCGAGGAGATTTTAATAAAAATGCGACATTATACCGATTGGGAAGGTTGAAACAGAAGCAGGACCATCACGTACATTTCAAATATTGGAAAACCCAAATGAAAAGGACTGCTTGGGTTAAAACAATAACAACGGCAAATCCACGTATGCTGTGCAAATTAAATTTTAATAATCTGCATGGGAATGCGGAATCGCCAATCGCTTTCTTACAGTTTTACAACGTAGGATATATTATTAATGGCACATTATGTCATTGCATTATGTTTCATTAGTGTAATTGTATCTATCTCGTTGAACCAATTTCACCGTTCGTTTAACTTAACTTAATAATAAAAAAAAAAAAAATACAAAATTCAAAATTCAATTCCTTAACTCAATTTGTTTAATTATCTTCAGAGTACGCTTTTTCTTTTTTCCACCGCTCTTTTTAATAAACTACAATCCGAGAGGCAAAGAAATTTTCGTGAATTCCATGCATTGCATTAGTTCAGAATTATTACGTACGCTCTATTTAGTTAACGTGGAACGAGCCAGGAGCATTTAGGAGTCTTGAATAAAATATCGGGATGCATTCGTTAAGAACGGGAGCACTCGGTCCTCGGGACGGAGAGCACGCGACTCGGGGGGCGGGCGAACCTCGGGGATGCTCGCAAGGGGGCGGCTTTCGCGGCGTATCCCGGGGAATCGAATCCCGCATCGCCCTTCGCCTTCCTCCTGCCGGATAAACGAGGAAGCCCCGTGAAACTGGAATCACGCGCCTGATGCCTGTCCCGGGGACGAAGACGAGACAAGGCAACCGTAACTGGATTAGTGGGGGATAATTACAGTGAAATTTGGGGAGGTTTTCGCGGCCGTGTCAGGTCAGACCCCCCCCCCCCCCGCAGCGATGCTGCAAGTCATAAGTCGAAGGTTCCCATCGCCGCTTTTATCCTTACGGGGACCCAAGAGGATCCGCGAACAGCTTCTCCCGCGAAAATCTCTCGATCCGGATCCGGGGAATTTTCTTCGCTGCCGCGGCGCAAAACGGTCGCGAATTTGCAGGCGGACCGGACGAAAGTCGGAGGCGGAGATTTTTAGAGGGCAGAGCCTCCGCAAAGCTCCTCGGCCAAAAGGGATGGAAGCTTCCCGGGCCACAGCCCGGAGATGAAACGGTCGATGTTTTTTGATGAAAATACCGACGCGAAAAGCTCTGCCTAAGTGAAAAGGAGAGTAAATAAACATTTTAACCCCTACAGCCTCATTTGAATAATCCATTCCCAGCTTAAATTTTGTATGAAGAAGAATGGGATAAATTTTAATTTTGCACAAACTCTTTTTCTTATGAGAACAAACGCAATACAATCAATCCGACTGAAAATGAGGATTTTAATAATGAATCCGATGTGAAAAACGCGTTACTCGGCTATGCTAAATTTTTAATGAATCAACGTCCATTATATAAAACAATATTGCACCGTAAATTCGCCATCAAGAAAAGGAGAAATCCTTTTGGGAGAATCGAGGGCATCGCTGACGGAAAATCGCCGGGCGAGTGAGGCTCGTCGAATATCGAAAATTTGACTTTAAAATGCGCCTCGCCGTGCAGATTATCCATTGCCTCGTGGAAAATCCCGCTAATGGCCCGGTCCAAATCCCGGGCCGTCATCACGTAACCAAAAAGATCATCCCCGCAATCATCAATTCACGGTACGAATCACGGATCAAAATTACCTTTTTCCTTTTTATCGCTGGGAAAAAGTTTTTATTCAAAGCAGATCTTTCCCTTTCTTTTCCTCCTCCTCCACTTTTCATTTTAAGTTTTTTTTCACCCTTTTTATTCTGCTTGTACATCGCCGAGAGATAATAAATAAGGAAAAAAAAAAAAAAATATTTTAACTCTGCTCCCGCTCGCAAAAGACGAAACTCGCGAAAAGGTTTTTGCGGCATCGGTGCCTTTCCTCGGGTCCGAGCGTTTTCCGGCCCGGGGAATAAGCGGACCCGGGATTTTGGGGAGGTGTGCCGAACGAACGGAAAACATTTCCGACTCGTCGATCGGCGTTCGCGGCTGCGGCACGGGACCGGGAGCCGAAGTGGCATCTTGAAACGAACGGGTTTCCCGCAGAACAATGCTTTTTGCACGCGCGGCAGGATTGAAGAAGCTTCCTTCGAAGCGTGGAAGAAAAGCCGGAGGAGCGGAGCGTCGGACGGGCAAACGAGAGCCTTCCCCGCGCCATTGTCCGAAATTCCGAAGCTCGGCCCGGGGATTTAATTTTAATCTTCGCCAAACCTTTATGTACGGCTCGGAGCGCCGCAAGACGAAATACCGAAACTTGCCAGGTCTTCGGAGGGAATTTTCCGACGGGGAGAATCCTCGAACGGGGAAATTCGGGTAGTGGCGAAGCCTGGTAAATATCGGAAAATTGCTTCGATCGAGGGAGCCGCCTCCTGCGCCGCGGCGCCACGCCGAAACCGCTCCTCGGTCGAAGGGGAAAGCTGCGCAAAACGGGCTCGCGGCGTGCAATCGAAGCCCGTGCATCTCCGCAAACCGACGTTGAAAAAGATTGAAATTTTGAATTATCCGGCTTAAGCGTTTGTCCCTTCGCTGAAAAAGGTTTCGACGGGCGACGAACGAACCCGGAAGAGGGCCGGCAGAATTCTCCCCGGCGAAAAGACAAGATCCGAAGAAGGGAATCAAGCTGTTAGCAGTATCGGCATCGGTGTCATTGATTTTCTGTCAGCACAATTACTGCCGAATAAGCAATCCTTTTCGATATTATTCTCGATCTAATCAGGCGTATATTAATATAGTTTCGCGAGAGCTGCGTTAAAGGCATTTTGCCGTCGTTTTGTTTGCTGTCGCGATTTTTGGATTTTCCGTTTGCTTGCTAAAATTTTTGCGACCGGGGTTCGAAAATTTCAAAGGCAAAGGAGGGCATGCAGCAGCAGCAGAGTGTTCTCCTCCTCACCTCCCCCCCCCCCCGAAAAAAAAATCGACCGAATTTTTTCTTCTTCCTCCGGAACGAGGAGCATTTTTCTTTGACAATTCGCTTCCTTTTTTTTTTGGGGGGGGGCGAGAGAGGGATTTTTCAATCCGAATGCATAAATTTTGTATAAAACCCCCGTTTGTCGCATCTGCAAAAATTTTTTTTTTCCCGGGCCCTGTGCAGGAAAATAATCAAAAATTCCATTGCAAGTCTTAACCATCCGAAGGGGGGGGTCTTTCAAATGGGTTGTCACTCAAAGTTTTTGGCTCCTCTTTCGAGCATTGCGATTTCCTTTTCATTTTTCTTTCTTTCCCATTTTCGAAACCCTCGGGGTTATTCGATAAAACCTTTTTTGCTCAGGCACGACGAGTCAGCGGTAAAATCAATTTTTATTTTTCATTTTTTTCCCCCTCCCCGGTATAAATGCGAGGTTTATCGGGGGCGCTGTGAGGGCGGCGCCGGAGACTGGGAAGGCCCCGCAAACAAAAACGGAAAAAGCCCTTTCGATTTTTCCTTTCTTGTCCCCCCGCGAAAGGATGGTCTCTCGCGGAAATTTCAGGCACGATTCCGCTCCCTGGAGAGGGGAAGAAAGAAAAAAAACGGCCAGAAAGAAGAAGGATCGCTGCTCTCCCCATCGAGAGGTGTCGCCGGGGTGCTCACCCCGCCAAACCCGATATTTTTCCCTCCCCGAGATTTTGCAGAGATCCCCGTATATCACGCAAACACTTTGTCACGGAGAAACTTTTCAAATTAATATGAAAGAAAAGAAAAAAAAAAAAAAAAAAGTTTCTCATGGAAACTTCACTTAAATGAACATTTCTGTCATTCTGACAAGTAGAATCGTAAAAAAAGGAAAGAGCCAGGGAAAATCTCGGAGGTATCATTAGGACTTTAACTTCAACTTTGGGGACTTCAACGGCAACCAGCAGATGACGAGCAAGCATGAATCGTGATTTACGATCTTATCAAAAAGGGAAAAAAAATGTTTCTTGGACTGGTTGCTGAAGAACGTCGCGGATTTTGGGGCTTTCCCCTGTTGGCCGGGAAAATTCGGGCTCCGAATTCGCGAGTATTAACCGGTTCGTGCCGGCACATTACGATCCCAGCTCTTTGCTTAACCTATAACTATTAAATTTATATAAATCCACTCTCTGCTTACTGGTCAAATATGAGAAATTTAAGTACTATGAATAGGCAAAAAAAAAGACCCACCAAGAAAGACAACATTTTTTTAAGCTCCAAGTTTAATATTTTGAATAAGTTATTTCTTGCAAGATTTTTTTTTTTCTCCTTTATCCAGATTTCGAAAATTTTTACCACTTCATGATATAGTTGGAACCTGTGCATTTTTTGCCCATTTTCGATTAGATCCATCGAGATTCAACTGCATGTTTGCACCAGAACGCGGAACCTGAGGTGCTCGGTTTTCCTGCCCCGCACATTTTCGAGTTCGCAGGCACAAGAAATTTAAAAAAAAAAAAAAAATATGAGGACCGTAATTCAATAATGCAGCCCCCGGCATCCCGCGGCGTGCTTTCAACGGCAGGTCGTCGGCCACGTATGTGTACAGTTAGCAGTGCCATTTTTAACTTGGTCCGGAGGAAAATATCCAGAAACGGGGAGGAAAAAAAAAAACCTTTTTTTTTTCTTTCCGCTCTTTTTTACGGTGTTTTTACGTCGCTTGCTGTTGTTTGAATTAGAAAAAGTTAAGCGCTGCCATCCTTCACCGGATTTTTCAGCAACTCCCGATTCTGAGCTCGTTGTTTTTTACCGGAAAAAGAAGGAAAAATAAAGATGACGGAAAAGTTTGATCTCCGTTTTTAGGGTGCGATGAACCGAACCCGTCATTTTCCCTTTTTTTTTTCCCCCTTATCCTTCCCGACGTTTCGCCGGGACCTCTTCCTCCCTCCCGGTCCCGGGACCCTTCCCGGATCGAACCTCGGCTCCCTCGATTTTGGACGGCGCGAAATCGCTTAGGAAAACCCGAAAGCAATCCGAACGGGTGAAGGCCCCCCCCAACCGGGTTTCGAAAAGTGGAATTTTCTTTTTTTTTTTTCCCGCCCCCCCCCTTTCGAACCCTTACCTTTTCGCCATCCCGAGATATTTCCATCCGCCTCAATATTCCGGACGCCTGTCATAATCCAAAACGCAAGAGTGAGCAATAGCCCGGAAAATGTCTTATCTGACTAATAATGCGGTGACGGTTTAAAAGGGAACAGTCACGGGAAAAGCGCATCTAGACGTGGAAATTAAATTTCTCCCCGTCATTCTCTCTGGAAGACAGAATCGGCGCTGCAAATGAAAGCGACAGCAAATGCTCCTCTCATTCATGTAACCGTTGAGGACCATTTCCCGTGGAGCGTTAGCATTCCTGTACGTGAAATATATGACGTTTCAGGTGAGGCCATTTCCGGTCTCATTTTTTTTTTGGGGGGGGGGGGGGGGGGGGGGGGGGGGGGGGGTGGGGGGGGGGGGGGGGGGGGGGGGGGGGGGGGGGGGGGGGGG
>JAOWBB010000001.1:3141809-3288511 GCA_028565995.1 Ricinus marginatus
AAAAAAAAAAAAAAAAAAAAAAAAAAAAAAAAAAAAAAAGAAAAGAAAAAAGCTCATTTTTTTTTTTCTCCATTTATATATATATATTAATTCGCGCCTTTCTTATTGCTGTTTGCACGTTATGGCAGCATCTCGCGAATGAGCAAAACCGAGAAAATTTGCGCGATCGAAAGAGCGCCTGTATGCTTAGGTGTTTGCTTGAGCGAAATGCGCTTTTGCTTTTTTAAGCGCGGGAATTTTATATATTATATTTATATGGATTGATAAACGCGGATGCGGGGGAGGAGAATTCGGGAAGAAATTTCCTCCCCGAAGTTAATTAGAGTAATGAAAATATAATTAAGTAACAATTTAGAGGAAGGAAAGGGAATCACCGCAACGTATTTTACGTTAATTAAATGTACCAAAGAAAAGTTTTCCCTTTTCTCCGAAAGTCGTTTTCCCGTTTGCTCGTTAAACCGCTCCGAGGGATCCGCTGCCATTTTACGCTTTCACCGCCCTCTCTCCCCACCCCACTCCCCTCGAATTCAATCCTTCCTCTTCCTCGCTTATGCGAAACCGAATACCGCGATTTCGTGCGCCTGCGGCATCAAAATTTTTGACGCGGGAAAAGCTCCCCCGGCGGCGAAGGCTGCCAACTGTCCTTTCGTCCGCCATTTTCTCCCAAATTGCCATGCGCCAACCCGAATTTATGGAAAAGGAAAAAAAGGGGAATAAGGGAAAAAACTTTCGGCATTTTCACGTTGAAAAAAGGTAAAAAAATTTTTTCAGTTTTCAAAGGAAAACCGATTTCGTTCTTTCCTTCCTTTTTTTTTTTTTTTTTTTTTTTTTTTTTTTTTCTTTTTTTTTACACGAGCGCTCGCGCTCGTTAAGCGCGGATTTGTTCTTAAGGGGAAGAAGAAAAAGAAATAACTCTCATTTAGCAGCTTTGGGCGTGGAGCTCCCCCCTCAGCAACGTGATGGGGTTAAGTTTAAAAATTGCTTTTTAAAGTGCCAACCGGCTTCGTTGTAATTTGTATAATTGACGAAAGGGTGATGAAAATTAGCGTTACATCCGATACCTTGTAAAGAAAGGGGGGCGAAAAACTAAATTTTCTTACCTTTTTGCATTTGACTTTCGTGTTTCCTACACTTTGCTCTTCGATTCTGAAACCATACCTGAAATGATGAAGGATTGTGATTCTCAGCTGGTGAATTTTTTCTTTTTTTTCTTTTTAAAAAAAAAAGGAAAAAGGCTTAGGATGTGTTGACGAAGAGGGCAAAAAAAGAGGAGACCGTTATATGCGAATCGTAAATGTGTTAAGTTTAATGAGGGTTCAGCAGAGGAAGTAATGGCGTTCGAATGGATTTCAGACGCGAAGAGTAAAAATTTTCCCTTTTGGTGGAAAAACAAAAGTTGAATGGCTTTTACTTTGGGAAAAAAAAAAGAAGGGAAAAGCGGGAGAGAAAAACATTTTCCTAATCGAACAAATGGGTCATTATCTCCATTTTCCAGTCCCCTAATACAAGTTTACTGGCAAGTGATCACTTAACTACTTCCTAAATGATTTCCTAAAATGTATAAACCTTTTTTTTTTTCCTCTCTTCCACTTTAGTGAGTTATCCGATTCATTTTACTATTATTATTTTTTTTTACCCAGGACCGTAGCAGGGCTCCCGCAGCACTTTCCGCGTTACCTGAACTCTCGCCTCGCTGAGACCCAGCCTCTGACTGAGTTCTTCCCTCATGAAAGCATCCGGGTAGTGGGTTTCGTCGAAGAGCCTCTCCAGCTCGTTTAGTTGCTCCAAAGTGAAGTTCGTCCTGCTTCTTCTCTGCTTGTTCTGATGCTTCGACGAAGACAAACCTCCTCCCTGCAGCCCCAGATTTAGTCCGAGATGATCCTCTCCGTCTATTTTCGACAGATCCAGATCTGGAAAACAAGAAAAACTCCTTTTGCCGGAATTGATTCCTGACGCCAGGATTCGTAGCGCGGAGGAGAGGGTGAATTCAGACCTAAGGGACCGAAAGGTAAAAGAATCTCGGTTATGTTTTAAACCGTGCGTACCTGACACGTAATGCGATGGGCTGAGGTTCGAAAGAACTCCTCGGATCGCTTTCGCATAATTTTTAGCCCTCCGTGTTTCCGTCAGCCGAATTAATAAATTTTCAGTTTTACCAATTTTTTTTTGATCCTTTTGCTTACTGATCCGATGCATTTATACAGCCCTTAATATTAGTCAACGAACAGAAATTTGGCGATGATGGTGGAGCCATAACCCTTCACCCCAGGGGAAAATTTGGTTTTGTATTATAAATATAATCATTTAGTGCCTTTAAGGATTGCATGCAATATATGAATTTAAAATACTTGTGTATAAATTAATTGTCGAGAACGATCAAATTTGTGCGGTTACATTTCTCAATCATCACGAGCCAGAACGGAATAAATGTACATGTAAAGTATAAATATTTGATTCGGGAAGGTAATCGAGTACGTAAAACAATTTTTATTAGCTCACGTGGAATATTTTCATACGGTCAGCAATGTATTTTGGGCGAATTAACCAGAGGAGAATCTTCCTAAGACGCAACGAGGAAATTTTTTTGGATCCCCTTTGGATATTCAGAAGGAACATTTAACGCTGAGGATCCGTGGAAATGAGCGAAGATGCAGACGCTGTATCGGCGCCATCGTTAACGTCAGCAATTTTCATATCCTTTTCGGTAATTGCATTTATTTACACAATTTGCCAAAGCGGGAACATAATGCGGATATTTATGAAAGCCGTACAGCAATTAAACAGCATCCCAACCTGGAAAGGAGGAGTTTTCTTGTCTTCCAGCCCGTTCGCGTTTAACTTTTTCCGAACCAATTTGTAAAAGAATAAAATTTATTTCCCCGGAAGGGAAAAAAAAACGCGAAAACGATAAATCAGAATTTTGCGGGGCGAAGGGGGCGTAATCCGCCGGAGTTTGCGCTTTCCGAGGTCGCACCCCCGCCCGGCTCCCGTTTCAATTTCCATAAACTCATAAAAAGACTTAAAGCGGCGTTAAGGGAATGAAAACATCGGAATTATTTTATGAGGTGCAAAAGGAGAGGTTCCTGCGCTTGCCTCTTTCGCCCCGGAAATGACGTATTGGCACCCGCGGATGAAGAGCCGGGGGACCGGAAAAACGGGGCTCGCGGTCAACTGCGCCCTCGGAACGAAATGCCGCCACCGAGAGGAAATTTCACTCCCCGGGAGGGATCGGGCGAAGGGAAATCGATTCGGGCACACCGGAAGTGCGAAGAAGCGATCCTCGATCCCGCCCCCTCCCGAATTTGCTTTGCGTGCCGAGGCAAATTTTTCTTCCGTTTTATCGCGTCGGGGTGAACGGGCGGAAAAACGTTTTTTCCCCGATTTCGTTCGAATCATGGCGGATAATTTACGTCCCTTGGGGACGGAGCATCGGAAGTGCTTCGATTTCCACCCCTTCCGGATCGCGACCAACCTCGGCAGCCATTTGCCGCTGCCGCCGACGGAAATAAAATAATAAAACGGGGGAGGGGAAAGAGAGAAAAAAAAAAAAGGAAGTTGATGAGATTTCAAGTGCAGCTAATCATCTCTCCCGCAGTCTGGGAAATCATTTGAAACAATGAAACTTCCCCTTTCGGAATCCGGGCTCGAGACCGGGGGCCGCACTGCGCAACGAGGGCATCACTCTCGCGCGCGATTTTCGCGACAAAAACGAATTTCCCGGCGCATTCTTTTTCCAGCGGGCGCTACATTGCCAACCTCTTCTCCAGGGACACAAACCGCTCCTTAAAGTGAGAAAAATAAAGCGGGGAAAAAACCCGCATGATGGCTCAATCTCAGAAGTTTTCCAACCCGCCGTTGTTTAAAGTGGAAGAAGAAACAAAATATATATATATACATAATAATACATATATTAATATTATTAATAATATATATATAATATTTTTAACATATAATAATATAATATATAGACACATTTTTGCGGGCTCAAAGCACAGTTATGGGTTATACTTCTATCAAGCAAAACAAAACTTTTGAAAAAGAAAAATGCCAGCTATTGGAACCTGATCGCTCTTGAACTGAGTAAATAACGATGATAATACATATTCGGAATTAATTATTCGAATTATTCATGATGTAACTGGAGCGTGAATGCGAACATTGGGCAAACCGTATGAGTTTTCCAGGCTGTCGTGAAATGCTTTGTTTTATCCATGTAATCTACCATATCTAATATGTTATCCGGCCGGGTTTCCCCGCCCGAATCGCAACGTGCTCCGTATAAAAGCATTATGTACGTAAATAATGTTTATATTGATATAATTCATAAATAATCAGTATAGTGCTTGACGATCTCACGATATTTTCCATTGGGTGAAAGTAATTTTTGCATGTTGCGTTATTTGCTTTCTCGACTTAGCAAATTGCCAACATTCAAATCTTGTTTTGTGTTGGGTGGAAGGAAGGAGAAGGAAATTGTCTGAAAATTGGGTGGAAAAAAAAAAAAAAAAGGCGCAGTCTCTTCCATTGGAAGGAACCTCGGGATGAAAGGAAAATTTAATAAATAATATTATATAAGCCAGGAAATTCTGCGGTGCTTTTTCATTAGTCGGACGAGTACCGTAGAAAGCAAGTTCGTTTCTTTGACCGAACGATAATAATTTGACAAAGGCAAACAGCTATTTAATGTAACTAATAAAATTGATTTCAATTTGGTAATGAACGAGTGGACAAATAGTAAAGCTCTGAAAAATATGAAATTTCCCTCTCGGGACGCCTTTTATTCATGCATATGCATAAACTTCGAAACCGACAATTTATTGCTCTCAGCATTTCAGTGGCAGTCGCTCTGTGGAAAAGTTTACAAATTTATATTTAATCTTAAAAACTGGATGCAAATGTAACAATTGGAAATTTATTTTTGCGGTTTCAGGTCGTCAGCGACAAACATGCAGCAGTACAATTTTGCGCGCATTAAAAACATTATATGAGGATTACGAAAATTTAATCGGAAGTTCCCAAATGGGAAATTCATATTATTTCAGACATGTTTTTTTTTTTTGCTTTTATTAACGTTTAAAAATTTTATGCCAAACCGGAGGTCAGCAAAGAAGAAAATTTCTTCTACGTTCACGTTACTTCCGTTTATTCTTGTGCCAGATTACGATCGAATGCGAAGGGAATCGGGTTCGCGCTCAGGTCTTCATCATGGGCGAGATCCCGGATCCAGCATCAGTCGAATGCCGATGTCTGATGTCCGAGGGCATACTTTTTGCTTGTCGAACGAGCTCGTGGCAATTTCTCCGCGGCCTACGGCAGGTCCTCGGACCGAGAGCGGCTCCCATTTTCCCCGTCCGCTTTAAAATCCCGCAGTGTTTTGCTCCCGGCGAGAGCTGGGAAGAAATTTCCCCGATTTCGGTTCGGTCAAGCCCATCCGTTTCGTTTATGTGCGGTCGCGTTTGCGGAATAGTCCGCCGAAGGCTCGGAATTAATTCAGCATCGAGCCAACGGCGCCGACTCCGCCGGGGAGTTAAACATTCCGGATGGGAACGGCCTCAAGTACGACATTTGCAAGGAGGAGGAAAATAAAGGAATATTAATAATGAAGAAATAATAAAAAAAAATGCGGAGTCTGCTTCCACGACAACATTTAAAAAGAATTCATCGCTGTATGCGAGTTAATTCAATTAATTGATGAAATACAAGAGTCAACATAAAGCGCCGAGAGGGGAGGAGTCCGCGCTCAGTCATCAGCACACAGGGCCGTAGTCAAGCCGCTGGGAATTTCTCCCTTTTAACCTCCGCATAACACTTTTGACTGCCACACCGGAAAAATGTGACCAAAAACCTGCGAAATTACGGAGCGTAAATTTCCAAAATTCGAATGCGATACCGCGTGAAATGTTAGCCGCGAAACGTTTTAATACTGAAAAGTCGCGATAATGCCCAAGCACTGGTCGGGATTGGCTTTTAGGTTTTTTTTATGCTGACCGGAAAAATTTCCTTCCAGTTTTGCTCGATATCGAAGCCGCCCGAAATTACGACAGCGGCGAATAGGGTTTCATCCGGGAGAGGAAACGATGAAAGGAGCAACGGCGGCTGAATACACTCCTGTGTGCTGCAGGGTCCCGCAAATCCTCCGGGAGATATTAACAGCCCGGTGTATTTATAGAAGTAGGGTGAACTCCATCGAGTGCAGCAAAATACTCTAATTTAATTCCATTACCTTAATGAAGATACAAAATAGATTTCATGCATATTAACGAGGAAGAAGCTGAGATTCTTGCGAACAGGGAAAATCTGTCACGTTTACTGCGAGTTGTTAAGATTTTGATTGAATGAAAACAAGGGAAGACCGGCAGGGTGTTCTCTCCCTAAGATTCATGCCGCATCCCGCGGCGGCAGCAACAGCGGCGTTTAAGACGTGCTAAAAGTTGGGAAATTCAACTTCGAAGGAGCTGCGGGAGCAGAGGAAACGCGTAATGCATCAGCCGGACATTTTGGTGCAGTACATCACATTCTGTGGTGGCCGCGGTTCGCGTCTTAGCACGCGGCTGAAAAATTCCCATTTCTAGCAATGATTTAGAATTTTTCTGTGCGATCGCGCTAAAACGCGGTCGCAATAAAAATGTGCAAAATTCACTTCCGCGGTGTGTAAAACACCTTCAGTGAATAAAATTGTAAAGGAAAGAGACTTCCACTTTTATCTCCCACGAAACTGCATTTCGTTATTGCTCAGGTTAGGTTTCGTGGGGGAACCGGGATTTGCGCCCTTCGATTCCCTCCTCCACGGGCAGGCTCCTTAACCTGCCTAGGGAGCACTCGCGAGTGACGACTTGAGGAGACGTAGGGGATGAAGAACATCCGTTCTTGATATCCTCTCTCCAGGGTGTTGGCAATCACCTAAGGCAGCACGCGATGCTGCGGTTGGTGGCAGGGCCGCGCGACGTGGCAGCCCGGCTCGATGCTGGAGGGTGGGGGCAAAGTTGCATAAAAAAAGAGCCACGAGTCCTCTGGGTGGCAATACCCAACGCGCAACCTCGCGGAGGCATCAAACAACGAGGCTGTTGGGATCCGGACCGGCATCTCTAAGGTCCCTGAAGTTTGTCCGCCGGGGGGGTTTCAGTCGGTTCGACTCCGACACTACCCATGCGGCCCCCAAATCCGCATGGGTGCCCGGAGGTTTCCCGTCGTCAAAACAAAAAAAAAAGGTTAGGTTAGGTTATCGTTGTTGTTCGGCATCGCGCGTTAGCGCTTTGCCAGTTTCGGCAAATCCCGATTAACAATCAGAGAAAAGCTTGTGCCGAGCAAACGTGGTGCTTTTGCTTGCTTTTCTTATTTGAGCGTCTTTGCTGGGAAGAGGAGCCCCTCCTTCGCTTGTAAGCACTTCCGGCGGCTCTTAAACCGACCGGTAAAACGTTGGATCAAATCTATGCGATGATATTTTGCTTCATCACGTACACGGAGAGTTCGCGTGATGATGCGAAACAAAATAAGAGAAATTGCTACAAGTGTTCTTGAGGAGAAAATGAGCGAAAAGAACATAAGTCAATAGCGTGAATGCGAGGTTAGCGAAAAAAGGAAAAAAAAGGAAGCGTTTAATAAAATAGAGTTTACATAATAAATTGAGAGGAGAAAAAAACGGGAGAGCTGAATGTGGGAGTCACAGTTCTCTGGAATATCAGAGGAGGCTTGGAGGCGATAGGGGAGTAAAGTGGGAAAGGGGAGGGATTTTAGGGGTGAGGGAGCAGCGTTAATGCTATCATCCAATCAACGTAATTCGATAGAACTCCCGCGAGCCGTTTCCAAAGGAAAAATGTTAGAAAACAGCGGAGCAGACGAGGGACCGGGATCCGACAGGATTTCAACTTACGCTACAGCAAACACACGCAGACAGATGTTTATTTTACATTATTCAATTTAAATCCCAGGGTTTTGCCAATTTTTAATTTGTCAGAAAATATCGTGCACGAAAAAGTTTCGCTGGAAACTGTTTAAATGGGCGAGTTTTTCGCCCTTCCCTCCAGTTTGAATATTCACCCCGCCGCTGGGGCGCCGAATGAAACCGCACATCGACCTTTTGCGGCAGACAAAAGAAATGGGGCGAAAGAAGCCGATTCACGTTCCATTCTTCATCGAGCGAAGGAAAGAACGCGCTTGACCGATGGAAAGCAAAGGCACACATTATGGAGTCACATTATCAGAAAGCCGCAATAAGCCGCGAGAAATTGTTAACGCGTACGCCTAGTGTTTCGTCCTGCACGGAAAGGAATCAGAGGCCCGACTCGAAGCGGAAGATAAAGAAAAAGCGGAAAGGAGGTGGACGATCGTGGAAGAACGAAAAGAAGAAGGCGACCGGAGCTCCGGAAAGCCGATTTCATTCGCCTCAGAAAAAAGGAAGCCGGTAAAGAAATCGGATCGGACGGATTCGCAAATCGAGAAGTGAAAGGTAAAAGCCGAAAATCAGTTGAAGGAAGATATGAAACGGTCGGAAAAGAAGAAAAGTTTGACGCGCAGAACTTTAAGGCAGCTTTTGTACGGACCATCAGAATGGGATTCTGCCTGAGGGCGGGAGCAGATCGCAGGAAAAATCGGAAGCGACAGCATCCGATAACGAATCCGTCAAATTTGTTCGATGCAGGGAAGAGAGCCGGGAAATTTGACCGTATCGAGCACCGAAGATGAAAACTCACTCGCGAGGAAAGACCTGCAGCGGAACTCGAAGCCCGCCCAAGACTGCAACAGAACTTCGTAAAAAATTTTCCGTGCTAAAGGGCAAGGGCCCGGAAATAGCTCAGAAACAACGGAAATGTTAAAAAGGCCACTGCAAACGGAAGAGGATGACACGAACAGCAGCCAAAGGAATTTTCAAAAGTAAAATTTTCTTAAGTGGGAGAAGCAAGGCCCCGTTCAAAGCAAATAAAAGTCTTTGTATTTAAATAGCAAAGAAATTTAGTAAGATGGGCGTTCGATCGAAATTATTCTTAACAGTAACTATTCATTTGACATCGAAGTTTTGTTGTCCAGTCGGATTCGCCCATGAATTATTTGCTTGTTTACCGGTATGCCTGGGCTGAGCAAGCCCCAGTGCAGGCGGAATTGGTAAAAACGATCCTGGACAGGTCGATCGGAGTCCGTCCCATAACTCGTTTCACCTGTAAAATCGTAGGAGCCGAAAACAAATATTTCGTCTTCTTCCACCGAACGTGCAACACAAAAACTGGACAGAGCCGACGTCCGTTCGGGCGAATTCTTCGCCTGCATTTGACACGTCCCATTTATTAACCTAATCTCCCGTTCGGTCCCCAGGAAAAAAAAAGGGACACGAAAGTGGGATAACCGAAGGGATTTTCCGGCTCTCCTCTCTCTCTGCATCCACATGTGCGCTATATGTCTGTCTCTCTCGCAGGAAAAGCTCGAGAAAAGCGGAGTGAAAAAATATGAGCTGAAATGTAAATTGAATGAACCGAAGGCGCGGAGGCATTTTCTTTTTATTCATCCAGATTTCAAAACGCAGATAAATTTCTTTCATGTGTAAAATGTCAGTGTTTGAACTCCCAGGAGAGAGGGGTGCGGGGGAGGGGGCGGGAAAAGCGAAATAAAAAAAAAATCCTTCTCTATGAAAATAGAAGATTTTATTTATTCAGAGCCGTTTTCCGGGAGATTCCTCTCCAGAAATGGGAAAAAGATGTGATACAAAAGGAGAGAAGACGGGAAATCTCGATATTCGTTCGGGAAAATTCAATCGAGGAAGATTAATGGGTGCCCCACGGCTCCCGGCCACCCGCCCGAGGAGCCAAACATTTTCCTGATATAATATATGCGAAAAAGCTTTTCCTTCTCCTCTCTCGCTCCCTCTAACGCCCAATCCCGCTTTTCCCGCGTTTACCCGACGACTAAGGTGCTCGCGGGATGCAACCGCACGAAGAGGCCGCGGCCATTGCATCGGAAGGTGATCGATCTTCCGCTGCCGGAGGGAAAATCGGATTCCCCGGAGCAAAAACCGCATGCGCCGCTCTTCTGCGATACCAGAACCCAACAGATCTGGAACTGAATACGGCTAAGGGATGCTTGCCCGTCCGAAATAAACGGGACTTCCGTCAAAATTGGACTTACGTTCGCCTTTTCCGGCGAGAAGGGAGAAGAACAAACACCAACAGTTCCTTAGATAGTTACTATAACATTTATTTTTATAACGTTATCCATTCGCTTAAGTGAAAATAAATTTAAATCGCACGTTTAAAAACATCCCCGAACCTTTTCAACGTAGCAAATAAAGCCTTATTGTTTCCGTTTTCGTCCGTGAACGTTTCGTTTTATATATATATATATATAGCTCCTATGTCATAATCCATTAATAAACGTCCATTCCTATATTTCGGTACATAAATAATATAAACACCAATATTCCCATGTATTGATCGCCTTAATCTAATCTTCCGCAATTTCTTTTAGTTGTGATGGGTTGTTTGATTCGTAGTTTCCGAAGATATGAACGGCGTACGGCCAAGTTATATTCGCGTGCGAACAGAGCTATTGCAACTGGAAATCGCTTGTTTCACTTTACGATTTAGAAAGGAAAAGTTTTGCCGAAGGCGTGCCACTCGGCTCCGCAAGCGCCGAGGAAGAGCATAATCGGACAAAGTGCTGGAAAAAGACGGTTTTTGGATTTGGAGACAGAGAGAGCGGTGTGGTTTCGGAAAATTCGGTGAATTTGAAAAGTCGACCGATGGTTCTCGTTCCGGTATTTGGATTCTTTTCCGGTTTGCGGGCACGCATCGATGAAACGGTACGGGGAGCGGAATCGCGGAAAAGGAGACGATAAGATTATGAAAGAAGCATCACCGGAGACGGTCGAGGAAAAAACTGCTGCTGAAAAGGAACGTCGAACTGGGGTAAAGGGAAGAAGTAATAATGTAAAAGGATATTTTCAACCGCAGGATCGATCCTCCAATCCGGAGTTTCGGAGCACAGGAAAAAGGTTGACCGGCGAAATGAATTTTCGCATTTGAACAGGGTATATCACGATTGGGAAGGGAATTTAGGTTTTTCATAGTGCGTCCAGGTACGCATCAAACTCGTTTGCGAGAAAGTGAATCAATCTCCAGTTTGGGTTCACCTCTCGGGGAGATCTCGAAGGAAAGGCATATACCGGAGCTTCCGTTGGAAAATGCTAAGGGCAGGTTTTCCAGCTGGGAAAACCGTCCGTGAATCAGACAAGGAGAATTAAAGAGAAACAATTTCTGTTAAGAGTAGAAACGATTTTACGGCATTTCTTGAGTCCCCTGGGTGAAATTTGCCCACCCTGCAGTGAAATAAAATCAAATCAGCGAAATCGAATTATGTTCTTGTTTGTCAAAGTAATGCTCATTTATTGTCGCTTTTGAGATGTGTTTTATCTTCATCCGAGTGCACCCTGCCTCTGCAACCCACACCGCGTACCGTTCGGGACGGTTAACCCGGACAGAAGATCGTAGCTCCAGACAGATGTATCTCACGTTAAAGAGAGTGCTTAGTGAACGAAGGACCGCTGATTTTCGGTGATGCTTAATCTGATAAACAGGATGAAACCGACAGGTTGTTAGGCGAAAAACCGCGATGCCGCTTTTCGATAAAGCCTCTAAACCTGGCAGAACGGTAAAATGCGCATTCTCTGGATAATTCGGCTCCGGAAACTTAAACTTCCATACCTGCTTTTCCAAATATCCGTCCTTTCAGACTATCCTGCTTGTCCCTCTTCGATCCCGATCCGGCCGAGGAAGTGGAGTCCTCCGGATCGATGATGGGAGATTCGGGTGACCCGCGACTCGCGTCGTCTTTTCGGAATTTCGAATAGCCGCTCGTCGGAGATCCTCCACTTTTGGCGTCCTCTTTCGTGCCGTCCCCAATCGCAGAGTACCTTTCCGTCGAATTTCCGACACCGTATTCGAACTTTCTCGGATCCTTCTGCTCCCCGATCAGATTGACAATATCCATCGCGCTGGTTTTCTGTCCCGGAACCGCCTGCCTCGTCTGCCTGGAGCTTGTTCCGCCGTCGGAACAGTCAAAGGGCGGCGGCCCCCCCCGCATCTCTTCCCCGGTCAAAATGGAGTTCTTCACATTCCGAAAATCCAGTTTCTGGTAAATGTTCTCCATTATTCTGTTTCTCTGCGAATTGGCCAAAACGTCCACGACATTTTTCAAATTTTCCTTTTTCTCCGCCTCGCTTTTCGGCGACGACGACACCCTGTCCGGTTTCGGTGATATGTTTCTCTGGGAGAGGTCCATGGAGGCAATCGGGGAACTTTTTCGCGTTTTTCCGCCGCACTCGTCGTCCGGGACGCTCTCCTCGACCTCGGGTGACGCCTTATCCGGTTCAAAAGCTTTCGACAC
Source organism: Ricinus marginatus (assembly GCA_028565995.1). Classification (NCBI taxonomy): domain Eukaryota; kingdom Metazoa; phylum Arthropoda; class Insecta; order Psocodea; family Ricinidae; genus Ricinus; species Ricinus marginatus. The sequence continues at coordinate 3,154,179 of JAOWBB010000001.1, forward strand.
GAAATGGGCCAACTGCTCCATTTCCTTTACTTTTTTTTTTCCCCCTGCACTCTCACCTCGGACTCATAGGAGAAAAACCAACATTTTTCCGTGCACTGTATAAATCACCATTAAATTTTCCTCACAGAAACCCCGACGTTTTTCACATCTTTTTTTCTTTTTTTAAGTCCTTTACCTGAACAAAAAAAATTCCGAAAAAGAAATTTCAATTTTCGACCGAGAAAGTATGAAAAATTTGATTCTGTCGGTTGTGATTTTGCCGATTTTCCCGAATGAAATTTTAATTTGTACAGAGTTTGGGAGATAGCAGCCATGACTTTGCAAGGCGTAGAGGGAGGAGACTCGAAAGCTCCACCCTCCCTCTCGCGATTGGACGAAACCCGTATTGACAAGTTAGCACTGGTTTAAAATTTTAATTGAATTATGGCTTTCATGGGAGTTTAAAATAATTCCAACTGGAAATTGATCTTCATGTTTTAATGCAATTAGAACCTAGCGAAATTTATTTGATTTAAGATATTTCAGTTTAGCGGTTCATTTCTCGATTACCTCAGCGAATTTGGACGTTTCTCTCGCGCGACGGCGATGCGGTTCGCGTAAGGTCCATTAGGGGTTTACTCCAGAGAAATGACGAAATCGAAGCGCTTCCATCTCCCGGACAATGAAAACGGAAGAGGTCCGTCGGCTTGTACCACGTCGGTGTAATCGCGTTCGAGAAAAGCACCCAAGAAAAAATAAATAAATAAATAAGCTCTCCCTCGGAATTTCCGCATCGGCCGGCAACGGGGATCGCGACGTGATCGGGTCGATAAAGTTAACCGCGGTACCGGAAACGGAAATTTGTCGCGAGATTTTTATTATTATTAATTTTTTTTTCGCCTTCGACGTTAACCAAGCGAATTGCGAGGAGCCTCGGAGGGCAAAAGTGCCAACGGCCCACGTGCATTAACAAAAGAAAAAGTTGTGATCGCAGTTGAGAAAATGCGGTTTGGCACGGAGCAAGGCGGGTTTTTTTTTTTTTTCTTTTATTTTCCTCTTAACCGTATCGCAAATCCGACATCGATCACGCACCGCGAAGAAAAGGAGGAGGTGGAGGTGCGCAACGCGGGAGCAGACGACGAGGCGGAAGACAAAAGCATCGCGCTTGCATAGGATGTGTTCGAAGATTGTGAACTTCCGCTCCACTCCGCGAAACCTTGCTCCGGTTCCTTCCGCCCCGAAACAACCGGCTTTGCTTCCTGATAAACTAACCGGAAATGATGTAATTTGCGACTAATTTAAGAGTCGGAAGCCGGGTTTTAATTGCTCCGGCTCCATGCCTCATTTAACTCAGTTTGGAATGCTCTGGGAGGGTTCGATTCGGCCCGGATTAAACATCACCGAGAAGAAGCTGCATAACTTTTACGGACATGAATTTTATGAAACTTTTCTTTTTTTTTATATTCTACTTTCCAGCTCTTTCTCTTTTTTTTATTATTAAGCCCTATCTCTTATGTCCGCATTTTTCTTTTTTAATCGGAAAATTTTTTGCAGCGAAAATTTCCCCCGTAAACTTACCCCAAAAACATTTTGCGGCAGCTCTTGCACCGAATTCCTGCAGGGTTTTTCCTTTTTTCTTTCGCTCCCGAGGTGTAAAATTGAAGAGAGGTCGGAAAGGGGGTGAAAAATAAATGTAAGAAACACCCGGGAAAGCCTTAATTGAAGAAATTTCATCTAATTTTTGTGAAAGTAATGTGAAATAAAATTATGAGCGTTATAAAATTTCCATTTCCTAAATTGGACCTCCATTTAAAATGTTTTTATCATCGTCGTTTTCGAGTCTATTAAAAATAGGAATTTTGTAAAATGTCCATAAAAATTGTTACCGATTATCGTTTTTACGTTACGCGATTTGCAATACATTTGAAAATTATTTCATTTTAAATGCACTTTGCTTTTAATGGGAGCTTTTTTATTTATTTATTTATTTTTCGATTCGGCATCATACTCGGGCCGACAGTAATCGAACACTTTCACGTGCAAGTCTCTAGATATCCATTACCGAATTTGAAAATGATCGAAATCACTGAGTGAGATCGGCAAATGTTTCTCCTGCTGGAAATAGGAAGTGAAAATAATCGCAACGTACATGTCAGCCGTCTTGATTATATGTATCTTACGGAAATTAAATTCGCGAAAATGAAACGTCCCATTTGAAAACCATATACAAAACTTGTATTTGTACGATGCATCACGACTTTCAAGTGTAACCCGCATCTTAACGCGTACGTGACCCGAATGCAAAGCCTGAAAATATTTTCATTAAAAAATTCAAAATGTATCGGCATTTTTTATTGTTTTTCGATCGATTCAATTAAACATCCTTATTTGTATTTTTAAAAGAAAGAAAAATAAATGATTATTCTAACGCAAAAAGCTATTGTACTTAAAATATTTGATTTCACACATATATCCCTAATGGTTTCATTTCATATATTTTTTAGAGGTAAGAAAATTACAGAAAGGAATTTTATTTCAGTTGCATTTTGACACTGACGAAAAAAGTCGTTTGCCGTGGTGCGCAATAAATGTAAATTATAAAAAATAATAATTTCAACTGATATTTGCATTGATTGCAAATCTGATATTTCAAAAAATTGATAATACTTTGCAGATCAAAATTCTTATTTATACTTTATTTCAAGAAAATATGCGCAGGCTTATAATCCTTCAGTTATAAATAATTCGAGATAAGAAATTGTCATTATAATTTAAAAACTGTGATTAAATATTCTTTTTTTTAAATATACATCTAACGATTAATTTGGCAATCAGATCATTTATATAATAATCTCAAGTATAAATATAGTATATATACTCGATTATAGAATCTCAAGCTTAAAGATATATCAGGAAGACAAAGATTTGCAAGATATTTAAGGGGTGTACATGAATGTATTTATGTTTATAGATGTACATATGAAAATTTTTTAATTATCTCTTTGCTGACGAAGATTTCGAAATTCCGGATGGCGAAAATACATTTTTTTCTCTAGAAAAAAGCTTTTTGTGACAAAATAACAGTCAATTTGTTTATAAGCGGTCTTTTTTAATGTAAGATTTAGCAGTATTTCGGTCATACTGAACTATTTTCCGTCACGCTCAGTTATTTCTGCGAATTGAAATTATTTTTTTTAACCTCAACTTCCATTTATTTAATTGTAAATGTAACAAATGTAACATAATTTTTTGCATTTACACGTTGTGTGCGAAGATGACACAACTCTAATGGTATATGTGACGAGGTTGCATACGTTTTGCTGTCGCGTCTCCACTTTTTAACATTTGTTAAGTCTCAGCAATCGGTGGGAAAAAAATTTTTTTCTTAAAACCACCCTGCAAGGTCGCCACATTCGCAAACCTTTCAAAACCATAAATATTCAAATCCTCAAAAAAAAAATATTTAAATTTGTTTAGCATAAACAATTAGTGAACGATTTTTGAAAATTTTTGCAGTCAATTTTGGGATTTTTTTTTCATAAAATTATTATTCTGATGCTCTGATTTATGTAAAATTGAGAAAAAAGTTGTAAATATATTCGTGTATGAATATTTTTCAAAATCATTAGTCAAAATAATACTGTATTACATGCATATACATCAAAATGACATTTCCTAATATTGTATTTTATTAAAAAATTTCGATATTTTGTGAACATGATGCGACTTTCTTTAACCTGAACGAATAAATTTTGTGATTTTTTCTTCAAGTTTTGGAAAATTCAATTTAAATTAAGGTTTAGTGTGAATCAGCTGAAATCACATCTAATATATACTTTTTTTTTAAAAATGTTACATTTTTCTTACGGGTATTTATTCCAAAAATCATTCATAACTGATCTAACCTAACCTAATCGCTCATAAGTAGTCCGAGACACTTTTGCCAGTTAAAAGATCTGCAATTAAAATTCCAGGCATCGTTTAATTTGATGAAATCTTTCATTTTAAAAGAAACCTTATGTTAAATATTCCGTCTAATGGTACCATCAATAAAAACGTGATTTAACAAAAACGCATTAATTAAATTCACGGTAGTACATAAATTAATTTTAAGCAATGTATCTTGATTTGCACCAAACTTTAGTTTAGACTTTCTTAGTTGTAATCAAATTATTAATTTTTAATTCGAAATACAATCCGAAGCTACATAATATAACGAAACTACGTTATTATTTTAATTTTTTGGGTCATCCGAACAGTTTCAATCGAAATATCTAAAGTATTTGATTTACTGTTAAGATATTAATAACATTAATCCTGCTAATTAAAAAAAGTTCATAATTATATATTTTCTCAAATCTGAAGTTCTGCTATTGTTTTTATCTGTATTTTGTTTTGTTATATTATTATTTTTATCTTCTAGAATATAAAGAAATTGGAATCCTCTGGGGCAGCAAACACGGAATATCAAAAGGAATTTTAACTTTACGAAGTGAAGCAAAAAATGTAATACGCCTCTGTTATCATATATCTTTAAAATATGGTAACATTTCGGACTGGGTTCAAAATTTTAAGTGAAATTACGTTACGGCAGGTAAGCCCGAGAATTGAGAGATATTTTATCACTTTATGAATGTATTTGTTCTAATAATTTTTATTCATAAAAGCATTCCTCCCTTCCAGATACAGGTGAGCTTGAAAACTTTTTATTTTATTTTTTGTACTCTTAAATAAGTGATAATTTAAAGCAAAAATATGCAATACGTAATTCAATATGATAAACTTGTGCAACTCTTGATAAATCGCAAATTTTTCCATCATATTGTTTTTCTATACGGACTCTATAGGACTCTACGCATTTACCATAAGACCATGAAAACATATTATCGCGTTCATGACTACACATGACTCAAAGAGTGATTCTCGGTGCTTGTACTCTAAGAGGATGAAATAAATGAAAAATCACCAAAATTAACTTCTCTTCTGCAACATGGATTCGATATAACGCGAATTAATATATATCGAAAGAGAACTCAGCATATTTTGAAAACTTTTCGATATAAAATATGTAAAAAAAATTTTTTTGAACATACCTTAAGCTGCACGAAATATAAATCTTTGCTAATTTCTCTCCATTTTAATTTCCGACAACTTGACAAATCTCTCTGCAGCACTTGCAAATCGCGACTACATATTATCGATTAAAAGTTTAAAACTAGAATATAAAATAAAAAAACCATATTATAAATCGTAAGTAGATAACCTGATAGTATATTAAAGTTTATACAATGTGAAAATACTCATCAGATTCTAAATGCGACAAGTTAAATTAAATGTGATATTCGAAATTTCTTACTTCTTAATTAATTAACTCGAAGCTAATTGAGAAAGGCTTAAGTGTAAAAGCGATATAAATTAATGGAAATGTTTATATTGGTGCTAAAAATTATTTTTTAAATTATTAGACTAAATGAAAGAGGTTTATATTTACTTTCATATTCTCATGCTGATGATTTGAAAAATTTTTTCATTTTCCAACTTCATGCTTCATTCCGAAAATTTGAATTCAGTGTGGGATTCACGATTGGTCTTTTTTATGATACCCTTTATATCGTTTTATATGTTCAATAATTAGACTTTCATATTTCTAAGATTAAATTTCATTTTGTTATTTTTTCGTCTAAAACTTTTTGCAGAGTTTTGGTCGAATAAGAAGCTTCAGCGAGGACAGAAAGCCCAAATTGTGGGTGCCAGAAGATCAATGGGCAGTCCGTCCACCTTGCACGACATGTCCGGATCCAAATGCTCCCAAGAAACCTGTAAAATCTTCAAAATCTTGGCTCTCTATCTGCAAAGACTATGTCCCGCCTCCGCCTTGTGACATTCGCCATAATAATTGCCCATCACCCATAAGCGAAGAAGAGCCTTGGTACGCCTTTATTACTAAAAAAAAAATAGAAAAGAAAAAACCCCCCCACACTATATGCCGCATGGAAGCACAATGTCTCGAGGAAAATGCTGCCCTGCCCTGTGAGGACCCAGAAAAAAAAGTTTGGCCGAAAGATACCTATCATCTTCATTCCGTAAATCAAGCCGAAGTGGTATGCAAACATAGAGAACCCGCGCCCGTAGTTCGCCTTTCTTGCCCCCTTCCGAAAGACCTGAACCTGATGTTCTGGTGCCGCAATACGGGCGTGAAAAATACTCAAATCGCCAAGAAATATCAGTCGGATAGATTGCCCTACGAGGAATTCAAACCGAAAAAAACGTGGAAAAATCCACCCTTTTCCTTACCCGCGAGAAATGAGGTTCAAACATACCAACCTTTCTGCGCCAGTGTCGGACGGACACTCTTTTCGGAGTATAAACAAGTGAAAATCCCTAAGCCCCTTTACACCAGGTACAAATCAGTCGAACTAAAAGACGAAAAGTTCTTACTCTGCATGACCGATCCTAAATGCCCACAAGAGAAAAAATGTTTGGCAGTTCTGCCTTCACCGCCGCAGCCAACTCCCAAACTGCCACAAGGAGATGAAATCGCAGAGCCTGATTCCTGTACCGAAAAAAAAGTGTTGGTTGCCGCATCACAGAAGCCCGTGAAATTAAAATGTGCGCCAAAATACGAATTCCGATCGAAACCCACCAAATTGGTGGAGAGAAAGCAATATAGAAATCCATATGCTCAATATGAAAAGTTCAGTACGGAAAGTCAGCAATCACCCATGTGTAACAATAACAATCAGCGACAATGTAACAATTACAATGATCTTGGAACGACCCACGATCAACCCAAAGTCATAACGAGCACGCTAACTGACGAACCTCAGATTTATGAAAGGAACTTCACATCGACAAAGATACCAATTTGGATGTACAAAGTGAGTAAACCGGGATCCAAAGACACGCCTCTGGTTCCTCATGTAAATCCGTTTCCAAAAGAGCCTGACTGGTCCGGAGAAACTGATGGGCTTAAATTTTATGACGGTCAGGACGAAAATATTTATCCAAAACCACCTCCAGATCCGTGCAAAAAGGTTGCTAATAGTCCCACTCCAGAGCCGAAACTGATATCTTCACCGCCACCGCCTGAACCGATTGAGATCACAGATCCTGTGGGCAAGGAGAAATTCGTGCTAATGCCGGAAAAATATAATATAAGAAATTTAAGATCGGTATCGTTGAACACCGCTCCTTCCAGCTACGAAGGAGTCTCTTTTCAAGAGTTCATCGTCTCCCAAACGTCTCCCATCAATACCAGTAACAAGCTCTACCCTCACATGAAGGAAAATATTTTGTATGATCTTGCCAGAAACTGCCCGAATATTCCTTTCAACCCTATGAAGCCAGATCCATCACCCCGGAAACCTCCACCCCCGGAATGTCCTCAACCGACAAGGTTTTACTATCGCAGATATTCAACGTGCAGTTCTCTTCAAATGTGGAAAGTCACACAATATGAAATTCAAAATCGGAATAAATTCGAGAACTCGAAAATATGTATCGGCAGAAAGTTGATGCGCAAAATAAGCAGTTGCCGTTTTCCGCCGAGAGTAAGTATACCAATATCGCAATCTAAATGTATGTTTCTTTCCATCGTTTCGTAATAAGAAAACAAAAATTATTAGATCCAAACCTGTAGTGAGACAGAAATTTACGATTGTGCAAAAATTGCAAAGGCACCATCCACCTGCAACGTTCTGTCGCGTAATAAAAATTCGCCACCAAAACCATCTTATTCAGATTATTCCAAGGAGGCGCCTGCTTGTCCCGCGATAACTGAATGGAACGAGTGGGACAACAGAAATGTGGGAAAATCCTACAAGAGTGGTTTCTCCAAAGATCAAGAATCTTGCAGTTGGATGCAGCAAGGTACCTCCATTGACTGCTCTTTCGTCTTACCACTCTTTGATTTAAACCGAAATTTATTAAATTATTTATGAATTTATTTTCTTTCAGAAAATACAACCTCAAAAGGATGTTACAACGAAAGCGATTTTCCGACACCAATTACTGAATCATCAAAACGGATATCCATCAACGATATGGATTTGAATTTAACAGTAAGTGCAGAGGTTTTTTTTCCTCTTCCCTATTATGGAGAGATACATAAAAACGCTCACTGCAAATAATAGACATCGGAAAAAGTTTAAATTCAATCACGTTGCCTCGGTCGCTCCGTTGCGGATCATTCCTTTGAATAAATGTTTTTATTAATGTTAACCTTAATTATTCAGTCTCAGGCCTCGGGATCTTCCTATTCGGAATATTTGGATTCAAATGAAAAAGGACAAACTTTCCTAATCATGAATAAATGGGCTCGGAAATATGCTCGTAATAAAATACGAAAGGTTTCTGCTGCGAAAGAACCAATGCAGAATTTCGTGAATCCACCGGAGAACACTAATTTATATTACAAATCAAATAAGCTGTTAGGAAGAAAAAAAGGGCGAAGGAAGAAATTTAATAATTCGCAAATCGAGGATCAGTCCGGTGGAAACCATTTGCATAAAAAGAAAATCTTAGGTACTCCCTTCCGGAATCGTCATATCCGCAACAAAGAAAAACCAGAAAAATTTGATTTTAACTATAAGGAACCGGTCCTTGGAATGAGCAATACTGCGGAAGAAACCATGTCCATGGGATTAACTGGATCTTGGATCGGCGACCTTTTGAAAGGTAAGATGTATGTTGTTTCCGAAAAAATATTTTCTTCCTTTATTTCATTAGCTGATTTTATTTTCAGTTCATGTAAGGGAAAATAATAATCTTCCGCAAGGCAAGGAGACTTGTCATTTTTTTGGTCTCACCCATGTACAAAATATTGTCACGAACAAAATCCTTAAGATGACGAAATTATTCGGGCACAAATGTAAGTCAGAGCGTGCTGAAAATGTGACTGGTATTCATTTTACAGAACTATTTGGAGAAAACCGCTGGAGGATGCCGAAGCTCAGCCCCCGAAATCGCAGCAAATCCCAATATGACTTTTCTAACATAAAAAGGGAAGGGACTCGCATCTCGGTGTGGAAACATGAAGCTCCTACATCAGCTTTATTAAATTTCGGCAAAACAAAAAATTTTAAATTCATAACGAAAAATCCTCTCAACGATCTGATTAAAGGCAGTGGAATTAAAGTGGGAAACCGTTTGGATAACCGAGGTGAATCGGCATCCGAAAGGAACGTCAGAGCAGAAAATTTTGAGAGGTAAGGTTAGGTGATTCTCCACAAGAAGAAATTCGAAAGGATTTCATTACAAGAGCCTCATTTCTGGCTTTTAGGACGGATAGTTTAATATTTTCTTTAATCCGACTGCTATCCCCCAAAACGACGAATATAAAGTACACGTGGTCTTTTAACGGGAAACATCACAATTTCATGCTTACAGATTAGGATTCGAGAAAATGGAAGAAATAATCTTCACGGCTGCAAACCTCTGTAACAACAGACTGCTCTCGGATGCTATAAGAAAAATTAGCAATATCAAACCCAGAACGAATAAGTGCTTTTTGAGATGCTACGGAACGACATTTAACTCAAAAACAATCAACTTTCCCTATGAGCAAATCAAGAAAGTTAACACAAGAAACGAAAGCGGCATTGGACACAAGTACGGGAAAACCATCGCCCACGCTACCACCATCCAAAGCAGACCAAATTCGTCTCAGGATCTGAATGAACAATTAATATATACTTATCCGAACATGAGAGAAGAGACAGAGGATCGCGCTAAGCAAAATTTGAGCTACCATGATGACAAACGTTTAAAAACACAAGACTTAAGGAACATAGATCCGAAGATCAAAATGTATAGAGCACCAGAAAAATCGATAAAGCCCGTTCGGAGGAATCAGAGCAAGGAGAACGTTATGGAGAGCAAGGCGAACGACACTCTGATGTCGGGCGGAAAGTTTCTGTGGCTGAACTCTCCACTGCGCTGCAGTTCTCGGGCGAGAGCGAGCGAAAAAGTTACCGAGGCAATCGTCGATCACCCAGCAAAATTCGCTCTGAATCAAGTGAAATCCGCCGCAGATATTCGGAAAGTGGAGGATCAAGCTCAGCCTCACGGTGTACTCCACAAATCTCTGAGCTGCGAAGATATTCCGAAGAGCAAGAATTCGGAGCTTCGCGACGCCGATCTAGAGGCGCGCATGAGCACCGACGTGAAAGCATCGGGAACGGAGGAGTGCAAAACGAAAAAATTCCACGACCGTGAAACGAAATTTAAATGGCTGGAATCTCCGGCTCTGAAGGCAGAGAAATTTATGAAACGTTGCGACTATGGAAAGTCTTCCGGAATGATTTTCGAAGGAAAAGACTCGAAACAGACCGTGGCACCGGCTGTCGCAAAGCGCAGAGTTAAGACTTCGAAATTCGTGCAACTCATTCAGCACGTAAGCAGATTGTCGACAAAAGTCCCGAATGGCTCCGAAAACTTCCCGTGTAAGGACGATGTAAAGAAGAAGAAACCGCTGATAAAGGACGAGCGCAAAAATTGCGCGGAAAAGAAGTCAATGAACGAGGGCAAAATGAAGGAAACCGACAAGAGCAAAAAAAAGGATAAATTAAGCTGCAGGTGGAACATGGTGAAAAAAATTGGACCGAATTGTCCCAATGATTAACAGAAATTAACTTTCGCTGAGTCCTACTTAGTTTTCTTTCCTTTAAAACTTTTTTTCTTATTTTAAATTTTGTTCATGTCAATTTTATATCTTTTTGGCTTATATTTGAGTTCGTTTTTTAGTGAACGGCGCCTAAATTATAGTGATTGATTAGTAATCAAAGATATCTTCATATAAACCTATGTACCTGCTGGAGTAAACTGATACGCATGTATTTTCACAGTCATACACAAAAAAAAATTACAAACGTTTTATTTGCTAAAAATATGAAGATAATAATACAGAGTAGTCTAATTTCGTTATAACTTTTGTTTGTGGGAGGAGAAGCGAATTAAATTTGACAATAATCATAAATATAAAACTTTACCAAAATCTGAATGTTAAATCTGTTCCAAATTTTTAATTCTCCCGAAAATAAATATCTTTATGTGAATTTGAAAAAATGAATCTTCAATTCAGTTGGATATCACAGAAACGATTGGTTTTCAACCAATTTCAAAAAAAGTTTCAAAATATTTTAATCCGTTATGTTGGCCTCCCTTATGTCACTACTGTAAACATCTAATGCAAATAAGATTCGAATTCCTCAATGGAAGTGACAGCAAGAATGGAATCCGAAATGAGTAGATGCTCAATCGCTTGTATTATCGTGATATTTCGTTAGGTTTTGAATTTATTTAAAAAATGGACATTTTCAAGCTCAAACTGCATTCGAGCCCCGGAGTTGTTGATAACATTAGTTTTTTGAATAAAAAAAATGATCTCCAGTCTGGAAAGTCCTCCTCGGCTTCACCTTCCAGTAACACTAGGTATATTTTTTTTTAGTTAAAATAATATTATTTAAGCATAAAAGTTCAATATCTAAATCTTTATTAATACACTTTACATTTTTACGGTCACACTCTATGAAATTATATGAAATTACAAAAATTATAATTGATCTTTCCCACAAATGCGGAAAAAAAAGTAACCTAACATGAATAAAAAAAACTGTTCGTGATGTTAGTTCTTTAGAATTCATTTTAAAACGTTATTCTTATGAAATTATGAACTTCTATCAGGATATTTGGAAAAATGTACTGTTGATCTATATGTTGTAATTTGAAATTTTGTAGTGTAATTGATTATTTCGACGTGAAACACCTTTTTTTTAATTATGAATTTTTATCATAAATAAAGTTAAATTTTTTAAGTGTTTCTTTATTCTCGTCATTAATTGTGAATTATTACTTCGAGAATTACCTATTTATGTTAATTTAAATTTAGTATCAATAATCTTGCCTAAGTCTTGTAAAAATGTAATTTTAAAATTTACTACTTTGATTTCAGTTAATGCAAGTTTTTAAAGCATTACAAAGGATTTTTTTACTTTTCAACATAGATTTTCTGATTTTTTTTATTTATAAAATCATATTTCAATTTTTGAAAGCAAAATCTGAAAATCTATTCTTAAGTAATACACTTATTTTTTTTATTTATTTTCAATAAAGGTGGCATGTTTTAATATTTTTCAAATAATATTTAAGAATTATATGGTTTTATATAAATTTCTATTGAAATCATTTAATATTTCAGTCAAAATTCATATTAAAAGTAAAAAAAATAATTTTTTTTAAGCTTAATAGTGCAGGCACAATTTAGTTGTTGTTATCACATTTTCATCCCTAATATGTTTGTATGATTTTGTAAATGGCAGTTATAATTTTAAAATTCTCCTTGCAGATCTTCAGATGACATGGTTACATCCTTTACAGATGCCAATACCTTAAAAGAGTCAGTAGCATCACAGTTTGTGATTGATGATGCAGATTTATGGGATGATGATGATGATGATTTTTTTCAAACAAAAAATGAGAAATCAAAGCAAAAGCCAAATCTTAATGATTCAAATGAAAATGTTAGCAAAGATTCCAATCTTGATGAGATGATAATAGAAAATGATACAAATGGTCAGGTAGATGAAACAGATGATAGCATCAATAGTCGCGAACTAGAAAGTGAATTGGAGAATGGCAAAATACCAAATGGAAGTAGTGATTTAATTTGTGATTTCACTTTGTTCGATTGTGATCAAAATAATGGAGATTTTATCATCAGTTCTCAGGATGAAACAACAGAGAGCAAAACATATAATTCCTTTTGCAGGACACAAAAGAAAGAGTGCTCACAAAAACTGGATAGTAAATTTGAATGTAATAAGGAAAATTTAGGTAATGTGATATGTGATAGTGATATAAAAAGTGACAGAATTCGATGTTCTAATGTAGATATCAATTTGCTGTCTCTTTTATTAAATGATATGCATTCGTTAGAATTAGATAGTAAAGTGGATGTATGGATTGATGAAGTATTGTGTAATGATGCCTTTGCAAGTGTTAAACAAGATACACCCAATTCAGTGTTGGAAAAAAATTTAAATTTTTTAAAGAACTCTTACATGGAACTTTTAGAAAAAATTGTAAAATCATTCGAAAAAATTCCACTTGAACTGTTAAAGCTTTTTCCGGGGTTTGATTTAGATGTTTTCACAAAACTGAAAACCACAAGAAAGAGAATGAAAGCAATGATAATAAGAACTCAGAATTTACTTGAGAGAAAGCCTTCAGTTATTTTAGGATCTCAATCGTTTAATAAATCAGATTCTTTTAGTTCTGACAAGAAAATAAATTCGACTTTTCATCCAGAAGATGAATATTCACCTTGTGGTAGTTCAATCAATCGATTTCGCAGCGACATAGGAAGTTTCAATGATGAACATTTCTCCAACAGCGATTGCGAAATAGTGGCAGTTGAACCCAAAATATCTTCTTCATTTGGTGAAAAACTAACCCCAAGTCGGTCAGAAACGAATAATCTGCCTTCCGATTCGAACTCCTACATTGACTACACAGACACAATATACAAAACGCCGATGAAAGACTGTAAAAACAAATTTTCTAGCAGCGAAAAATTTCAGTCTAACTTACGGAACGACGGTGTCACCGGGGAATTCGAGGGCTTCAACTTTCCTCATTCAAAAGAAATTCAGTCGACCTTACAGCAGAAATTCGGATTGAAAAGTTTTCGACCGAACCAACTCCAAGTGATAAATGCAGCTCTGCTGGGTCACGATTGCTTCGTCCTAATGCCCACTGGAGGCGGTAAATCCCTCTGCTATCAGCTTCCGGCCATCATATCTAAAGGGCTGACTGTAGTGATATCTCCTCTCAGGTCCCTCATTCTGGACCAGGTCACGAAAATGCTGACGCTTGATATACCTGCAGCTCATTTGTCCGGAGATATTAACGATTCGGAAGCACACGCCATATATAACAAATTAAACCAGATGGAACCGAGTATCAAGCTTCTCTATGTAACGCCGGAGAAAATTGGCATCAGTTCGTACCTGAGGAACTGCCTCATGGGACTGTACAGAAGAGGGATGCTCGCTCGGTTCGTGATAGACGAGGCTCACTGCGTTTCTCAATGGGGCCACGATTTCCGCCCGGATTATAAGAAACTGAAAGAACTGCGTGAGAACTACCCGGGGGTTAACATGATGGCTCTTACGGCGACAGCCACACCGAGAGTGCGAACCGATATTTTACATCAGCTGAAAATTGCGAGTCCAAAATGGTTCCTTTCCAGTTTCAACCGTTCAAATCTCGTCTACTCCGTGAGGGACAAGAAAGGAAAATCCGCCATCAAAGAAATTGCTTCGTTAATACAGAGCGAATACAAAAAAGATACGGGACTCATTTACTGTTTTTCCAGGAGGGAATGCGAGGACGTAGCGAAGGATCTCAAAACGCTCGGCATCGATGCCGTTCCCTACCACGCCGGCTTGGATGACAGAGAAAGGTCGAGAGTGCAGAATATGTGGATGAACGACAAGGTAAAAGTCGTGTGCGCGACAATCGCGTTCGGGATGGGAGTCGACAAGGTGGACGTCCGGTTCGTCATACATTTCAGCCTTCCGAAAAGCATAGAGGGATATTATCAAGAATCGGGTAGAGCCGGCAGAGACGGCGGCAAGGCGACTTGCATACTTTATTACGCTTACAAAGACAAAATAAGAATGTTGAAACTTATCAACATGGATCGGGACATAACGACTCAGGCTGCGAGAAAGGTACACATAGATAATTTATTTCGGGTCGTAGCTTACGCTGAAAACAAAGCCGACTGCAGGAGAGCTCTTCAACTGGAGTATTTGGGAGAAAAGTTTGACAGGAGTTTGTGCATCGAGAATCGAAGCACTGCTTGCGACAACTGTTTGCAGCAAGGATTGTACAGCACAATTGATGTCACCGAGGAGAGCAAAGCGATTGTATCGGCCGTAAAACAAATCTGCGGCACCGACAAATGGAACTCAAATTTTACAATGTTACATTTTGTGGATGTTTTCAAAGGTTCCATGGCGAAAAAATTATTACTGGAGGGCCACAACAAGATTCAGCTGTACGGAATGGGCAAGAACTGGCTTCGACTGGACATCGAGAGACTCTTCAGGAAACTGATAATGGAGGAATTCCTGAAAGAGCATCTCTTGGTGAAAGACGATGGAATAACGCTGGCCTACTTGAAAGCCGGGAGAAGGGCAGACGATCTCCTCATGGGAAACGTCAGAATCAAATTCGACATCAGAAAAACTCAGACTAAATCCGGGTCTCAAACGAATTTGTCGAAGAAGGACGCCATCGATCCATCGGTCTTGGAAATACAAGAAAAATGCTACGGCGTCCTTATGGATGTCATCAAGGGTATAGCGGAGGCTTTGAATTGCAATCCGAACGCAGTCATGAACATTCACGCCATACGTTCCATGTCTCAGAGTCTGCCGCAAACGGCGGAAGAAATGCTTTCGATCAATCACGTGACCAAGGCCAATTTCGAAAAGTACGGCGCCGCTCTTCTGGACGTCACCAAAGGCTTCGCGGAGCAGAAGGCGAGACTGAAAGTGACAAAGAAAACGGAGCCGACACCGATCGAGGTGCAAGATCGGCCTTCGAATCACCATCACGAGCTGGACAACGAGGAATCCCGCTATTTCGACACGGAGATCGAATTCATCGGCTCCAGCTCCGGGCAGGGAAAGAAACGGAAGAAGCGGAACTATTTTCAGAAATGGCAATTTTCGAAGAAGGCGAAAAACTCCGGCAAGACGTCAAGCGGCAAATCGTCGAAAAGCGGATCCGGGAAGGGGTCGGCGAAAGGAAACACTTTTTCCGACAGTTCCGGCGTCAGGACCCTTCCCCTGGCCAAGTTTTCCACTCTCATGGAGCTTCCCGTTAAAAAGGCGGGCTCGACTGCGAGAAGCGCCCTCAGAAACCTGTGAAAACTTAAAACTGTCTTTAGGCCTTGCTCAATGAACCAAGTCAGGAAAAGTTAATTGTTTCCTTTCCAAATATTCAGCGGCAAACCTCGGGAACTGCTCTTCCATCAGATCCTTTTCTTTGGCTCTCCTGCCACGGCATCGCAGATTCCACTTCATCTTGCGGCACCCGAGCCCGATCCATTGCTTTTCATATTTCGGATTCTTCCGCTGATCTCTTCTCTCAATGTAAACGGTATCCCCGTTGCTGCAGGACTCGCGACCGAAAAAAAATATTAAGCAAAGCAAATAATTGGTTTCAAAACCGCTAAAAATGACTTGTAAATTTTCACGGTTTCATTGCCCAAATGTAGTAAATTTGAAAAAATATTTAGTAAATAATTTTATCTGAAAAAAAAGAAAGAGAATGGACGTGAAAAAAAGAAGCAAAAACAAAACGCAATATAAAAAATTAAAATTTATCTATAAATTTTATTATAATAATAATAATAATTATTTTTTATTAAAAATTATATAATAAATCAGGAAATTTAATTAAAAAACTTTTGTTAGAAGAAAAAAATTAAAACAAAAGAATAAAACTTGAATTTTATTTGGCAAAAGATGAATCTGAACTACTATAGAAAATATTTATTTAATTTGTTCGGATGAGAAATGGCTCTGAAAAGGTTATAAAGCGACCAATTATTCTGACACTTTTTTAATATGTTGTTATTATTATTATTATTATTATTACTATTATTTTCAAATACGTAAACCAAGCGCCTTTTTTTCATCTTTCGTTCAAATGTTCCTTGAGAAACAAAGAATCTCTACTGCATAGGACACAGGACACCACTGTTACGTTAGGCTATTAGCGAGCCTTCACCCTTGATTCATATTCGTAATTTTTCGTTCGCAATTACTAACTCTAATATAATTTATATGGTTATACTTTTTAATGACTTGTATAATTGTACGCAAATACGACAATCCTCCGTCTTAAAATAACAGCTTTCCTATTTTTTATTATTTTCCACTTTACTTTTTTATTTTTGACGCAATTCCCAATTTGTCTTTCGCTTTAAGCTTGGGGTCGGCAGTATGCGACCCGCCAAGCGAGTCCAGAAGAGTAAAGGTGCGGAGTGATCCAAGAAATGACGTCCGAGAAAAAATGAGTTCAGAGAGAGCTTTAAGAGAACCCCAAAATAACCACGTGTAAATTAAAAAATCTTATATATATATATCTGCTGGAATTTTTCCAGTTCGAAAAAAATTAAAATTAACTAATATTTTTAATTACTCTACGGTGATCACATTCAAGTGAAATTTCCTCCCTCGGCTGCAGGTTCCGTTTTCATTACTCGAAAGCTCCCAGACATTAAAATTATTTTTCCGCCTCAATCCCCCCCAAAAGCACAGTTTTGAATAAAAATTAAGAATTGTGTTTTTGAGGCCATGCGCTGGGGTGCGGGCCAGCCCCAAATTTGATCATTTTGTTTTGCCAGAAACCTAGAAAAGGTTGCTGGCTTATGTTTTAGATATAAGTTCGTAAGACGCCATTACTTATTATAAATAAATATATATATATTTGTATATATTATTTCCCCCAACTTTTGCTTTGCATATATATATGTAAATAGAACATTACGCAGAAATACGTATTCACTCTAACAGAAACTATGACTAAATGGTGTGTAAAATGTATAAAAGATTATAAAAGTAAGTTGAATTATTCAGGTTTTTATGAAAAAGGAACAATAAAGTCTCGGTTAATTTCTTTCCTGAAAAGAACCATAAGGTCAAATTGCCTCCTCTATGAAAGTGGCAAAAATGAAAAAACTCCGGCGTGTGGAAATCCCCAACGCCCGCAACGGAACTTCACGTACCAAGATGACTTGGTATGTGATCAGCGCGAATCCTCACTCCGGTTCTGTCCGGATGGAAACGCACTTGCGAGAATGAGGCCGAGAAAATTGGATGGGGATGACCAGCTGGTGGCTTGGTGCTAACCGCCGTTCTCTGATCGGACCTTAAATACAACTGACTCCGGCTCTTAACAGATCCGGCAATTTGATTTCGGTAGGATCAAAGAAACACTTGCTTTCGACTGGTTTAATGCAGAATCTGGAAGAGACGGGTACACTGGCCTCTCCCTTGAACATCTGCATTCACCGCTTCACATGGGATTCGTCCGATCAAGTGTAAGAGGTGTCAAAACCACTGGGGTTGCAAACCGAATTACAGTAATCCGATCGCACCTTTGAAAGTCTTTCGACACATCACTGGGTAGGTTTCCCCATCAGAATTTCCACTTTGACGAAAACCGAAAAAAATTAGTTTGGATAAAAGTTTTTAGCATACCTAATTTTTCGGATTTATAACTTAACTGACAATATACATAAGTCGGGGCATTACCATAAACGAAAATCGAACTAAAATGCAATTTGAATTAACGACTTCAAGATTCTGATAAAATTTCCTCGATAGTTTTGTCGTCGTGAAGGGGAGACTGATCAACGGAAAGCGCCGGCTGACTTTCCAAAAATTCCCGGAGCTCCGACTCCAAATCAGGCACGGGCTGTTGCTCTTGTACCACTGTCGCAACGCCCATTGCCCTTCTAACGCCGGTTGTCGGAGCTACGGCCTCCGGTGGCAGTCTTTTGCTCATTTCTGAAAGGTTATCGGTGACTCGCTCTGCTAAGTCAATTTCCGTCTCGTTCGGCCCCGGAACGTGTGCTAAATGCGGCGGGGGTGGCTGACTTAACCTATCGTTCTGCACTCTCTGCAATTTTTGAATTAGCGCCGTCGTGTCATCCAATCTGCTTTGAATGGCCTCCTCCGCCAAAAGTTTCTCCTCCCGCTTTTTGCTTTCTTTCTCTGTCAGTTAAAAAATTATTAAATTAATATCTAAATTGCTACAAATTAAATTTAAGCGCAAAAAACAAAATTTACCCAAGGCATCTAAGAAACTGGTATCGATTCCTAATTCGGACAAAGTTTTTAAACTTTCGAAGTCTATATTTCCTGAAGGAAAAGTCGGAGCAGGAGGTTCCATCAGTTGCCTTATCCTCTCCTCTTCTTCTTTTAATCTGCGTCTTTCCTCTAAAAATTTTTTAGTCCGGCGATGATCACCTCCGGTCATTAAGTCTAAGAGATTATCCACCATCGTCAAAGCATAATCACAGTCTTTGGCAAAATCAAGAATGCTGCGAATGAAAAATAACAACGTGAAACACCTTGGCCTTTTCAGAAAATTTCGTCACAAACCAAGAATAACCTCTCATAATTCAGTTTACTATTTCATTTCTTTTACATTTTCTGCATTTCCGATATGGAAACAGTAAATCAATTCCCATGACTCATAGTTTATTGAGGAGTTTTACTTTTTATAATTTTAATACCAAATTTCTAAATTAGAATTTCTAACTACTAACGTGATAATTTATCATATTTAACTAATTTTTTTAATTAAGAATAATTAATTTACAAAAAAAAGAAGCCAATACCTTTCTGCATATTGCACAGAAGTTTCATCTCCATAAGTCTGATAAACAAGATCCGATTCTTCTTTACTCAAATTAGCAAATGTAGAATCATAAGAAGGTGCATAGGACCCAAATGCTCCATAATATAAAGGTTTAACTGAAAAAAATTAACAATATCATACGCTTTAAACTATAAACATATTATTTGACTCAAGTAAAAGTAAAAGTAAACTCGAAAATTTATGCCATTATTCTTTCCTACCTGCTCTAACAAAATTTCTTCTATCTTCTTTAAAACCTTGTAGCTGCCCTGTTCCATGTTGTAACTTTCCAATTAAAGCTCCTAATAATACAGGACGCTCGTTGGTGCCAGGAATGACTCCCTCATTTGGTACTATAATGTTCAGAGATGTTGTTCCATCCTTTTTCTGCCTCAAGAATCCCATTTTACCTGAAGCTGCCCTATTTGTTAGTTTCCTGGCAGCTTCTTTCGCAGCGCCTTGTACTTGTTTCAGAACTTGATTGGGTGACAAATCATCGGAAATGGCTTCAAATTTTGATCTAAAAAGAAATTTATTACCAGATGTATATAAAATTTAAATAACGGACATATAATTTTTAAAAAATTTGTTTTTGCTTTCGCTTAATCAATTCTGAAACTTTTCAAAATTGAAATAATTTAATTTAAAGCGGGGTTTCAGAGATTTTTATTTTAGAAATCAATACTAAGAAACTACTATGAATTTTAAAATTCGGCAATAACAAAATTTTTTTACAATTGAGGAAAATATTCATGTCTTCTTCATATAATTTTTGGTTTTTTACAATTACATAAGCAGATCATATAAGATCTAGAGCCATCTGCGTGGACATTCAAATAGTTTGCCACTTTTCCAATTGCTGACTGGCATCGTTGATGGATGATTGGTGCGACAATTAAAAAACCAAAAATTATGTGACTAAAATATCGGTATGTCGAATGCGAAAGATTATACTCAGGTAAAATACTGATCAGATAAAACTACTGGACTAATATATTATTATCAATCAATTACTTTGGCATTTCTTTAGGTTCTTTGATTTTGAATTTCTCTTGACTTTGATCAATTTCCATTTCTTCCTCTATGATATCATGTTCAGATTCCTCTTCCGGTCCTAGATCAAACCCAACTTGCTCAGAAGTAATTTCTGGCATAAAAGGTAATACAGAATATAAAGGTCTGATTTTTTCAGGTGACAACAATTTTGTTCCATGATGAAGTAATTTTCTAGCTGCTTTATAATAAATAGTATCTTGATGATTATATGTCATTGCATTATTGCACATCAGTTTGAAGTCATCCTAAAATGAAATTGAAAAAAAAGAAAAACTAATGAATAAGTTCTGCAATGAGAAAGAAAATAAATGAATAATTCAGTACTAGTGAGTTAAAATAAATGACTCCCAGATTTTAAAAATTATTTAAAGAATTAAATATGTGCAAATTTGTTTGTAAATAAGAACACTTTAATTTTTTTTCAGAAAAAATGACAAATTATATTATTAATAATATTTACCACAAACTGTTGTAAATTCAAGTAAATATGATCATCAATTTTTTGTTTAATTGTACTAAAATCCATAGGTTGAGTAATTATATTAGAATAACCTGGAGCAAAACTATCGGTAACTGGCCAAGCAAAAAATTGTTGAGGATCTTTCTTTTCCAAAAGTTTTAATAAATAATCAAGTAATTTTGAAAAAGGAGTATGTTCCATTTTTTGTCTGACCACACAAGCTCTTTGCTCTCTTGCTTCTGTTCTTGGGGACATTGGAGCTCTAGGAGAAGTTCTTGCACTCGTATGTTCTATTGAAGACTTAGGAGTGGACACAATTCCTGTATCCAAATGAGGTTTTTTTGTGATCTCACTTGATGATTCCTCACCAACACTTACTACATCTACAATAGTTTCATCATGAGGCCTTTTTCTTTTTTCCTAAAACAGAATGTAATTAAATTAGGAATGAAAATAAGAAATTTTATTTCAATTTATATTTTGATGTATAACATTATGTATTTGCTTTCAAAATACCTTGTGCTTATGTTTGTGCTTTTTTTCATGTCTTTCTTTACTTTTTTCTCTCTCCTTCTTTTTTTTCTTTTTCTTCATCTTTTTATGCCTATCACCATGTGAGCCAGAAGTTAAGGATGCTACTGATAGTGACTCTTCTTCAGTCTGAGGCAAGCTGTGCATGCTGCCTTGAGGAGTTCCAAATGTTGATGGAACAGAGTCATTACTATGCTCAGGTGTAGACAAATTACCTCCGACTTTTAGGATTAATTTTAGAGCTGGAGGTTTGTCACTACTTGATATTTCTGAAACCAACATCCTACTTACATACATGTCTGCTGCTATTTTAAATTTATTTGATCTGCACGTTAAGTAACATTATAACTTATTTATAATACTTTCAAAAAATAATAATATCAACTAAGATTTAATCAAAATTACATAAAATATCGAAGAAAAATTGTTAAAATAAACCTATAACACCGAAAGCCGATACTTGAAAATGGAAACGTGATTAGTCTAGGTTAGGTTTGGAAAAAAGTAAAATTAACCTTCAATCCTTTCTCTCTTTTCCGACTTATGTTTTTTATGCTTCTTTAAACCCATCTGAAAAAATATATAAATATTATTTATTTAAAAATATAAAATAAAGCGTCCGTAAACAAACATTATCACCAATACAAATGAAAATGTATCAATAATACAATTAGAAGAAGGCTGTGAGTTTGTGTTGCCATGTGATTGTTGATGCGTTTGCTTTATATTTTAAAGAGGTTATAGATCAATAAGGTAGGGTTTGTCTACTTTACAACTTCACCATCGAAATGACTTATGAATTACGCAAAAGTTTAGTTATTTGATTAAGTAATATAATTTTATGATTACAATGGAGGAAGAAAAAGAAAATGATTCTTCATTCTCTTATTTTGCTACACTACCTGTCGAGCTATTTCTACACATCTGCTCGTTTCTGGACATTAGCGACATGGTTTACACTCTTAAAAAGGTGTGCACAAGATTTAACGAAATATTACAGGACGAAAATATATATAAAGCGTGGATAGCGAAACGTTGGAATGAGCGATATCCCGTAGTCTCTGCGGGGAATGAATATTTTAATTGGACCGATGCTTGTTTGGATATTGAAAAACACTGGAAAACATGGAAATGTAAAGATACGTTTCGTTATGTTAACGTTAGTGATGTTCATATATCTTCCGCGGATGCAATTATCTTCCTTAATACACCATCCATGTGCGCTTCGGCATCTCGAGATCGAAGCATTGTCATGTGGAATCCATTAAAGCTGAATCTTGGACGTCCTGAATTTTATCAAAAATTAGTCGCTCATGAAGGTTGGATATGGCGTCTCCATTATATGCAGGATGCTTTATACTCCTGTTCATGGGATGCAACTGTTAAGGAATGGTCCACTAATTCAAGTGCTTTATATAATATTTCAACTTTCAGGTATGAATACTCTTGCTCAGGTCTTTACAATTACTTTCTAACATATTGTGTTATTCCAAATGTCTATTATTTCACATTAGGTTCTAATGGGGTTTGGTTAAGTTAGCATAATTATTATTCTTTTCTTTATTGTGGTTTTTTTATTTTAAACTTATTGTTTCAATCTGCACTCAAATTTAAGGTGTTCCTCCCCAGTTTTATCTTTATCATCCCTTGATGGACTTATAATTGCTGGAGATTATGGAAGAACTGTATATGCATTTGATCCCAGATCTAAACCAGAACCTCAGTTCACTTATAGTATACATCAACGTGCTGTTTTAACACTGGGTATGAATATATAAATTATTTTATTGTTCAGAAAAAAAACTATTATTTCTAGATAGATTTTTGTTTTTATTTTTAGATAAATTCAACATTTTTAATAATAATGTTTTATCAGATATCTTTTTCCCTTTCCTCAGATTTGTTTTTTCTAAGATTTGCTAATGGATTTGCAAAATTGTATTTCCAAATTTTTTTTATTTCTAATTGTTTAATCTCAATCTAATATATTAAAATATCCATGCATTAAAAAAAAATTGTCATAATGATTAAAAATTTTTTAAAATATATTTTTTATTTTTCATACAATATTTTATTTCTTACTTAAGGTATAAATAAATTGAAATTAATTTAAGTTAATAATTAATGAAAATTTAATGATTTATTTTCTTTACAGTTTCAAGTAATATTTATTTATTTTTTAAGGTACATTCAAAGGTGACATTATTTCTGGCAGTGAAGATAAAACTTTAGCTTTTTGGGATAATAGGGCCAGAAGTGTGAGACAACAGTTATTGATAAGTAAAATGTCATATCCCAATTGTTCCTTTGTGGATTCAGGGATACTTTATGTAGGTGATAACATTGGTATGATTCATGTAGTCAGCACAACAAATGATAAAGCAAAATTTGTACAAAGTTTTCAAACTGATCATCGCAAAGCAATATCATGTGTTAAACATGGTAAAGGATATTTACTTACAAGCTCTCTTGATGGATCAATCATAATCTCAATACCATCAGATCCACCTCACTGTTTAGCAAGAATTAAAAGCACTGGCAGAGAAGTTGGAGGAGTAAGTTATCTAAAACAAGAAATAAAAAAATAGCCTTTATAAGTATTTAAATAAATTAAAATTTAATGTTATAAAAATTTAAACATTATATTTTCTCTTCATTTCAGGCAGATTATTTTGATGGAATGCTGGCAGCAGCATCTACAGAGCTAGTAGAATTTTGGATTCCAGAAAGATTTATGGACTCTTATTTATAACCTAACATTATTAATAAGCAACTATTTACCCATGAATTTATTTGTTGTTGCTTCAGTTTTAAGAAAGAAACTTAAAATTTTCATATTAGTAAGTTTTCCAGTGGAGAATAATTGAAGACTAAATATTTCCTTCCTTATTTTTTTTAATATTTAAACTTCCCATAAATGATGAAACTGAACTTTTGAGCAAAAGTTCCAAATGAAAATATTGATTTCATATTATCTTAATTGAAAAAAATAAATTTTCTCCAAACACAATAACCTTATACTAATTGACTGTGATATTTTGTATTTTAGGTTTCAGAAATTATCACAAAAAAAATCTTGTTAAGACTGTTTTTGTATTACCTTATATTAGCTTCGATTTCCGTACTGGTACTTGCCCCAATATTTAAATCCATTAAGCTGATATAAATTTCTTTTTTCATTCTTTGATCTCTGTTTTGTTATATACGTTACAAGATTTTAAATAGCAGTTTAATGAAGGTTCAACAAAAAAAAACAAAATACCTCATGAAATTTTGACGTTACTCATACTTTCAAATCAAGCAACATTCCTCCTGTAATATACTTAGAAGATGAACAGTAAATGTAAAAAAAAATTTGCCCTAACAATTATGTGCTCCGAATTATTCACTTTTTTATTTTAATATTGTTTCACATCCTTTGACTTTACCCTGCAATTTTTCTTTTATTTAATTTTCATTTTCTAAAAACATCAAAAATTTATTTGCTTTCAATATATTTCAATGGCCTAATAAAATTTGTTTTATTAATGATTCAAATATTTTTATAAAAAATTAAATTATATTTTTAAATACAATTTTAAACACATATCTTGTAATTAATTTTAACATCGCTTGCCTAACATCGCCATTTTATTCTTAAATAACGCTGTTTTCTTCAAAGGGTTTAAGAGTCTTTAAAGTTTTAAGACATTTTGATTATGTCAGTATAAGAGAAAAAAAATGCAATAGATACCGATTAATATGTAACTTAGATTGTATATTCAATTTTGGTTCGTCGATATACTTTATTTATTTGCGTCTTCCATATTTTTGTACGATTTGGATGAAGGATATGAAGCGTTTATGCAAACATGATGATATCATCTTTTACTCGTTATCAACCGAAAAAAAGGAATATTTGCCAAAGATTATATTGTTAGTCACGAATGCGTAAATGTATAATATAATCTAATTATAATATATATCTTCATTAATTAATTGTTTTTGTATTTGTAACCGGGGGATTGTTTTATATCTTAATACTAATATATAAAATGCAATTATTATTAATATTTTTATTAAAGCTTTCCGAATGTACTAAAATGTACTGTAATGCATATTTTTATGCATATTTTTAATTTATTGTATTAATTTATTATTTATTTTTAATACTTTTTAAAAATTAATGAACTGGTGGATTTTAAAAAGTGTAATTTTTTTAAAGTTAGAATTATATCTCAGTTTAACATATATTTTATATTAAAATAAAATTTTTTAATATTGAATTGTTTCAGAAATTTCCTACATTTCCTAAAATTTTTCTTTTTGTTAATGCCTTTTCAGTTTTATCAGTTATTATAATTGTTCATGATCATATTTAGTAAATTTACTCACCAATTATTTGAGAACTTTTTGTTGGACTTATTTGCATAGGTATCATTAAAAAATCTAAGCAAAATATATGTATTTGGAAGAAGTTTCTTTGATGTTGTAAAAATATGTGGAAAAATAAATGTAACATTAGGATGTGCACTAATAACAAAAATACTATACTTTATAATAGGCTGATTAAGTTTAAAAGTTGTCGTGAATCCTTCACCATATTTGTAGTAAAATATCTGGACATTTCCTTATTTGGGCAATAATGGAAAATATGATCTTGTTTAGTAGTTTGTATTGAGATTTGGGTTGGATAACTGTATGATTGTGTGACCACAAACCCCTTCTAAAGGTACTAACCAAAACTTCTAAAATTGTTCAGAATTTTAGAATAGTAAAAGTTCTTTACAAGTTCCCTTTAAGTAATTATTTATATTTTAATTTTTAAGCTCCTATTTTACCAAGTTCAGTCAGAGTGTGCTGAACGCTATCCCGACTCATACATCGTTGACAATAGGGGTTTGTTGTATCAAAAAAATTCAGATACAGAGAAATGTTTCATGAGGGTAAATGTAATAAGTTATTCAAAACTAAAAAAAATTTGATATATCAGCATGTTACTTAAACAAAGCATAAAAAAGAAGCTTCCCTATGTACATTTGATTTTGCTTGAGTATAAAACGAAATATATAAAAAATTAATGACTCGGTGAATTTAAAAACAAACGATGCATCTGAAAAGAAAAAAATGGATAGTTAGTTAGGGATAACAACTGATATTTATCAGAGGACGAAGTAAAAGCATGAATTGTATAAAATAATCGTTAGTTTTTATAAATGATTTTTATAAAATGGCGTTATTGTTCATTTCAGAAGTTTTAATGTTGCAGAAAATATTGAAGTGCCACTTTGTCGTGGCACTAGATAAACAAGCCTGTAATTTTAACGATATTAAATTATTAACATTATTGGAAACTGAGATCCTATCATTCTTTAGATCAATAGTTTTAATTTTCATTGTTCACAATGAATTGGAATAGTCAGAGTAGGTATTCAGTTCAGGATTTTTCTTTGCTAAAACCTAATCTTTTTTTTAGGTTAACCTTGATTCAGACAGAAAATGACTGCTGAAAAATTTTTTTTTTAATTTTAAGTTTTTTTCATTCTGCAATATTGAGGCTTTATATTGAAATGAAAAATTTCCTTTTAAAATGTAGATATGAATTTATTACAATATTTAAATCAAGATTTTATGTGCTCATAAATGTGGTATTAACTTGAAAAAGAGTGCTCTCTTT
The DNA here is from genome assembly GCA_028565995.1 of Ricinus marginatus. Taxonomy (NCBI): domain Eukaryota; kingdom Metazoa; phylum Arthropoda; class Insecta; order Psocodea; family Ricinidae; genus Ricinus; species Ricinus marginatus. The sequence goes on from JAOWBB010000001.1 coordinate 3,181,304, forward strand.
TGTTATGATGCATTTAATAGTTCTTCAAAAATTAAAGTTCATTAATGGTATCTTATAAATAATCAATAGGCTTGTTTTTTTCATTCTTTTCAGCTTTACTTTTAAGATGATATAATTGTGATGTAATATCAATTTCATTTGATTTAATTTGCTTCATAAGATCAGTTTGTAAAGTAAGAAACATCAATTTCAAAATAAATAATTAACTTATTCATTACTTGTTTTCAATGTATTATTTAATATTATGTTTCAATTTCTTAATAGAAAAAAATTTAATTATGTAAAATTTCTTTGGCAGGTGTTGGAAGCCAAAACAAATTTCATTGCAATGTGTGCAAAATTAATTTTTCAACAGAAGGTGAATATGCCCTACATGAATTTTCCAAAAAGCATTGTGATAACTTATTGAAAATTAGCAAAAATAAACCTAATAAAAATAAAGCAAAAGAAGTGAAAGTAGAATCTTTAGTAAATAAGGAAAAACCCAAAATCAATGTTGTTACCAATCAAGAAAAGTTTACAAAATATGGTCACTTTGTTTTTGGTGAAACTTACATCAGTAATTCAGAACCTAAGGTAATCAGTAATCCAGAAAGCAATTCTTATTTGGAAAAACATGCAGAAAGTTCTTTAAAGGAAATCTCAGTATCTCCTAAAATAGAACATAAAGAAAAGTCATCATTGACATTAGCTCCATCAGTACCATTTGTGAGTAACACATGTTTCAAGAGAATAAAAAAAGAATGTATTAGGATTTGTGAGATTTGTAATGTAACATTCTCAACTATATCAGACTATGAAAGTCATTTGAAAAGTTCAGATCATTCACACAGCCTTAAAATGACTGGAATGGGTGTTTCTGCTCAATTTGTTAGGCCAAGTTCTGATCTAGATATAACAGAAATGAATAAAAATTTAAATTCAAGTGAACAATGTGAACAAAACAATAGTGAAAATATGATATTAGTGGAAAATTCCACAGTACTTTCAAAAATTTACTGTGATGTATGTGAACTTTCTTTGAATTCTAAGCAGCAATACAATGCCCATGTTAATGGTAAACCTCACAATAATCTTGTCAAAAAAAAAGTTGAAGTTAAGGATTTAAAACCATTTTTGGAAAAGTCAGAGTTTAAAAAAATGTATTGTTATACTTGTAAGTTATTGCTTAATAATTTGAGGCAATATAATGATCATAAAAATGGAAAAAAACATAAAATGAAATGCAGGAAGCTTATGAAAAAGGGAATAAGAATTCCTTTTGAGGAAATGGTGGAATCTTTGGAATATTCAAGATCACATCTCAATGAACCTGTGACACATCCTGATATGTATCAAAAATCTACCCCTGAAAGTAAGACTGTAAATAGTAGGACTGACACAAATGAATTAGAAATGAATGTGAATAGTGATGAAATATGTTCAGATAACAAACATAATTTTTCACAACTTGAAAATGTAAAAACTCTAGTTAATGCTGAGCCTCAATATTTCAATTGTAAAATTTGTAATCTTAACTTTGTTGATGCATCTAGTTTAGATATTCATGTTAAAAGTCAAGATCATCAGAAATCTATGGAATTGAATATTCAATATTATAAACAGGAATCTGTTGATGAAAATGATTCTTATGTAAATAATTCCCAATTCGAGTCAGTAAATTTAGAAAGAACTGATGACCGTGTATTGGAAAATACATCAAGAATTATATTTCACACTGATAAAATCTGCAGCAATATTTCTGGAAATAGTTCAGTGGAAGTAAAAGCCCAGGAACGTATAGCAGAGAACTGGTCAGCCTCATCTGACAAAGAGGGTTCACGTTTAGAACAATTAGATAGTTTGGTCGAAACTACAGAAACAACATGTGGTAATATGATTTCAGTAGATCAAAGCGAAGACAAAAATATTTTGAATTTTGGAGAATTCTTTAAGTGCACACTTTGCTGTGAAAACTTTATTGAGCTTTCAGATTTTGAGAATCACTTATCCAGTGAGGAACATGCAAAGAAAATACAGGAGTCGAAAAATATAGGAATCAAAGCTGACGATATAATACAAACATTATTAAAAGATAGAACTCTTGTAAAACCGGACAAATTAGGTAGGCACACCTGCAGCATATGCGGTGTAACCGCGGAAAACTTGGCCGAATTGATTCAGCATCAATCCAGTATTCTTCATCAAAGATCGAAGGAAGATTTCAAGAAGAGAAAAAGAATTGAAATAACTTATTCGGTTAATGTCAACCACGAGGGCCAATTTGTTTGCAAGGCATGCCAAGAGGGATACGCTACTTTAGTTAATTATAATAAACATCTTCATACTGTTAAGCACAAGGATAACGTCAAGAGGGACAACGTTAACAAAATGCACACAAGGAATAAAGATCTGCGACAGAAGCGATTAATACAAATGTATGCTTTGACCGGTCCGAGGAAAAAAGATTTCAATTGGTGGCGAAGAAAATGTGAAAAAAATCTGGGAATGAGAGCCAAAATGTCAGGCAATGCGAAGGATCTGCACGCGAACCCGAAGGCGGGGATCCCAGGTTTCGAAACGAAGACCTGTCCCAGCAGGAACGTCTCCGTAGGCGTTAGGTTCAAGAGGATGGACAACAGGCTGAAACATTACGGGGCGAGGCACGCGAAAAATCCAAACGCACCTCATCTATCGGGCCGACATTCGGCAAATTTGCAATCCGGCAACCTCAGGCCGTTTGCCCCGCTGCCGCCTCATGCAGTGCAGCATTTGAGATATTCTCAACCTCCGGATTTCCTGTGGGGCAGGAACTCGAACTCTCATCATTTCGGATATTGGTAGCCGAAATTCATATCGGCTGACTGACCTTACCTTAGTTTCCTTTGGTAAATCCAACAGCAGCCTCAAAAGGAAACTTTTGGTATTTTCAAATCGTTCTGCCCCCTTAGAATCGTTTTGCCATAAGCAAGTTTTTTTTCATTTTAGATTTCGCTTAGCCGTGATTTAATAAAGTGATCTATTTTAAAACTTTAAAGTTTTATTACATTAACGGGAACGAATTTATTTAAAAAGAAAAATTAAAAAACTTTGCAATAGTACAAGTTGTTAAATGGATAATATTTATTTTGACAGCGATTCGAACAACCTAGGCCAGGACATCCAATCTGTAGTCGGCGCAAAACACTGGATTTTCTTAAAACATTAAAAAGTTTTATATTTTAATTTTTGTATTACAATAAATTTTTCTGCATGTATATCATGGTATATATCATTTGTTATATACTGTTAACATAAGTAGCATGTATTATGGCGTAATTTATAATGCATCCCGATGAAAAAATATTTTCTCCCAATAATTGATCCCCAAGAGTGGAAAGTTAAACCAACACTGAGCTCATAATTTTTTAAAATTATAAATTACGCCAATGGATGATAGCCTTTAATGGGAAAATTATTTGATATTTTACGTTCTTATAAACTGTGAAAATTTTAATAAATTTATTTGCACATTTGCTTTCCGCATTAGTTTTATTTTAATTTTATTTTCATATTTACTCGCTATGGTAGCTTTACTTTTTAATTTGTCACTTTTAAATTTCAGGAAATATTTTATTGTTAATTTATCATATGCGAAATATATTCCGAAGTCATTGCCCAGTAACCCAGAATTTTTTCCCTTTTTCAATGCAAAACTGCGCCGCCTTTGCAACATAAAACCAGATTATTCTCTCTGCAAGTGTAGCAAACGTACGAAATCGATATATTTGTATGATATATGGATATACTTATCCTCTGGCGATACATGAATCATCCTTCTGAATGGAAGATATGGGAAATAGCATACGCCACGTTGATATATATATTTACAAAAAACGAGGAAAATATTTTTATAGAACTGTATCCGGCATAAGTAAAAGACTTATTTTGTCAGTATTAAAAACGAAGCAGTAATGATGAATTGTATAGGAAAATAAGTAAAAACTATATATATATGCGACATATTAATCGACAATAACAAAAATTTTTGATGTCTTTTATTTTAAAATAAAGCTAAATAAAATGCTTCCTTTAATTTATTTTTCTGGATCCTTCGATCGAGAAATAGAAGGAAAAAAGGGAAGTTTAAAGTGTAAGGAAAAGTGTAAAACTTTAAAGTTAAAGTGAATGAAAGCATTCGATTTAAAAAAATAATATATTCATCAAATAACATATATATAATATATATACCATCAAATTATACACAGTCAAAGGAATTTACGGTAATCGGATTACGCTGTAAATCACAATTTGATACGAAATATAAATAGTTATTTTACTTGTGAAAATAGTTATATTTTGTTTAAAATTTCAGTTTTTAGTATTGTGGTCAATAAGATTATTTAATTCTAATGAAATAAGATGGTCATTTGTAAGATAATTCAACAAATTTCAAATTGGATGTAGCACACGTCTCAAACATTCAGGTGAAAAGATTTTATACACTGAAAAATAGTCTTCACTTCGGATTAATGGTAAAGCGAATAAAATAAAAAAGGAAAGTTTTTTTATTATTTTTTTTAATCTCTTCGTGTTTCTCGTCCACATACGAGGGCAGTTGGTTTTACTGCCCCGCAGACAATGTTTAAGCGTTTGTTTTCGTTTAATTATTTATAATAAAAAATTGTAACTCGAGACTATCGCAGAGGAAGTTGATCAACCTTCTGTAATTACTTATTCATATTGTATTATTAGTTTACAATAAATTTAAGTCATTTGACAGTTTTGTGTTGCATGTGGGCAGCTGCCGCTTTACAGCCCTGTCCCATTGAGGTGATAATTTTTCTTTTAATGTTGTTATTTTCGTAAAATCGTGGTTGAAATTATTTAACCGTTGGTTCGCGAAGAGGTTAAATAAAATGTTTTAGCACAATAATTTGACAAAATGTTTGAAAGTATTAATTTATAATATAATTTTACTTTTTTATTTACATCCCATTCACGTCCATTGTCACAGATGTGGACTTTTTCAAGAGGATAAAGTTTTTTTTTCCTTCACACTGGTGAACTTTTTCGAGTTGGAGGCATAACAACGCTTTTCACGAACAAACGGACCTTTTCAAAAATTTTGGAAGCCACTCATGCAAACAACCCGTTGCTTACGATAAAAACTTTATGATGAGAAAAGTTCTTCGGTCTTATTTAAAAATGCGGTCCAAATCTAATGCAGAAGTTCTTTACAACATAATTTATTTTTTTAAAAAAAAAAATAAGGAAATTTCCTGGGCACTTGCTGGAACATTGTTCATCCCGAACGCATTATATCACGTTCGGATTTTACTATGTTCCTAACTGATGAGAACGTCCGATCTTGCATGATATCCCGGATCTCTCCTTTCCTTTTTGTATGGTTTTCCGTGGGACCCGCAAGAGCGATAATCCTTTATGTAATTCTCCATCAGCAGCTCCGGCTTGAAGTTTTTAATAAAATACGACCAGCATTCCATATTTTTGGATTCGATTTCCCTCTCTTTTCCTTCATTTTCGACCAGAGAAACGTTAACTTTGTCCCTTGTGTAAAATGTGGGATGATCTTCGAGCTCGTCCAAGGCCTGCAGCATGCGGTCATCAATTTCGTACACTTCTCCTGTCACGTTCTGAAACGAATTTTTAACAATTTCAGCAATTCAGTTGCACTTCTTGAATGTTGCTTCGCGCACAAGGAGGTCAAAAAGGGAATTCATCTCATAAAAAGTCCGATCGCCGAAAATCTGCTTTAACCGTCTAACTGAATGGATAAACATGTATAATTCATCTTCGTCATTATTTGCAGAGCAATCTAAAGCTCCTGAAACGGGAAAAAAATTAAAAAAAAACGTGAAATGTAAAAGAAAAATTATATGGAAATTGTAATATGTTCAGTAAAAGCAAATGTTATTTAATTTATGGAATTTTTATGTGCATATTAGCAAATTTTTTAAACTAAAATGACAATGAAGTAATATTAAAGGATAAGAAAAATGTGAAACTTTAAATTATTGATGTGCCTTAAACGTACATGTTGATTTTGCAGTTTCAGAAACTTTAGGAAGAAATTAATTCATTGAAATTTTTTAAATAAGGATTTAAATTAAAATCACCCATTTATATATATAGTTCAAAAAAGTATCAGCAATATATATCTATTGTATATATATTTGTTTTTCTTTTTCAAGTTTTAATTACTTTCTAATATATTTTTCCAAATTTTACTCAAAAACTGCTCTACCTTCATTACCAATTAATTAGTTGAGATTTGTAATTCACAACCCTGACAGATGAAATACATGATTATTCATGGAAATAAACGACCACCGAGATTTAGCTGCATTGTTCATCACTCACGGGACATGCTTGCACCAATTTGTTAGACTTTACATTTCAGATGTTAATTATTCATATAATCAGAAATCCTCTTTTTCATCCGTCATTGTCAAATCTTAAAACATCACCTTCCGGAGTTTGAACAGGTCCTAAATAAAGCTGAAGCTGAAACGGTAAACGTTTCACTGATTCTTTCCCATTTATTTTGCATATTTTGAAATTTTTGAAATATACCTCTCCTCTTCCAGGACAATCCAACATAAACGGTATGTTATACTTCGATGCTATAACTAAGGGAAACTTCTTCGTCGTCTCGGCCGTAGAAACAAATTTCGAACGGCCATTGAACTTGTTTGTCAGCCAATCGTGATTTGGTTCGCCTTTTTTCAGTGTCCCGTACACGAAAACAAGATGACTGGCCATTCTCTGGAAAAAAAAAAAAAAAATGCAGATTACAAGTCGAATGGCATTTGCGGTGGATCGAACGGCGAATTTCGCGAGTTCCTATCGTTCGCAAATGCTCAACGCCATTGTCGTTCGTGCAGCTCGATCAGGTCTTCTCCGTTCGATTTCAAAAAAAAAAAAAAAAAGAAAAAAAAATCACGGCGCAAAAATAAATGAATTGTTTTTGCGCGAAAAAGAAAAAAAGAAAACGTTCAAACCTGTCCGACAATCGCCGCCTTAAAAAATTTCCTTATTACACACGTTTGCATTTAGTGAAAGACGTAGATTGTGCGTGCGTCTCTGCGTGCGTGTACAGAGGATTAGATTTTTATCACAGCAAGGATAATTATTTGTTTACATACATGTAAATTTGATTCGGGAATTGCGATATAGGTGGCAGGTCGGTGCCCATGCATTCGACTTCGTGAAATCATTTTGAACTCCGCATAACGCGACCAGCACGTTTGTTTTGTCGGGATAGGAATAACCTTGAGTGGGTATTCATCCGCGTTAAAGCACAGTGTTTACCCTGTGAAATTTTTTCGCTTTGTTTATCGCGGGCGAACCGAAATTGAATCGAGAAATCGCTCCCCGCAGCTTCAACCGACCGTCTCCGGATTTCGAACGTGGCAAATTTCGATGTTCCGCCCGGCGCATTTCGCACCGTTTGCGAAAAGTGTAACGCGAACTACTTTTCGACAAACTGTTTGCTCAAATTCATCCGCGTCTGTGTTAGCAAAACAATAACATAATGCCGCATGCTTGACCCATTCAGTGAGATACGTTAAAGGAGCTTGGTGTTGTTTTTTTTTTTCGAGTGTTTTTTTTTTACTGAAAAAAAAAAAAATAATAAATAATAATACCAAATAAAAGTAAATCCGTATTTTTTTTTTTTTCAAAATTCAAGTGATTCGGCGTTTTGGGATTGTCACTTAATTTTAACTCATTTAAATTTTTTTTTTTCTCAAATCAGCAAAGTTTGAGCGCTTCTTTTTTTCTTGTGAGTTCCTGAGAAAAATCCGAAACCGAAAAAGAGGAGAGGAAAAAAAAAAAAAAAAAAAAAGAATCGAAAATCGAAGGTAAAACAAACAAAATGCCGAGCAAAGACGAGATGTGCTTCTTTTCGAATGGTGTCGAAAACAAAAACTGCCTCACGGCGAACACGAAGGATTTCCTTGCCAGGGATATGGAGGAATTGGTGCTCGAAATAAAGGAAAATCTCCGTTTAAGCGGATTAAAGTCGCGTTCGGCTTACGCGGCCCACAACAAAGCATCACGCCCTTCGCCATATCGCTTGCCGAGCCGTTCCCGCAGTTGGGGGGAAGGTGCATGCGAGGACTGCCTCAAGGCCACGACCAGGCATTGCGGAGGCCAATCTTGCCTCACGATCAATAACAGAAGCATCAAAACAAAATCGAACGTAACGACCGATGATCCGTATGAGATGCTCCAGGAATTGCTGCGAGATGGAAGCCTCATTAAGGAAGCTGTGCGAAGATTAGAAATGGGACTTTCACCTAAACAACGATATTTTTACGATTCGGATGAGGAATCGCGAACACCGTTACGCGTTTGTAATGTCGACCTGTAACCAGTTTTTTTTTTTTTTTGTAATTTAAAACCCAAATGCTTTTTTTTCTTTAAAAAAAAATTCTCCACGAAGACTATTTTTTTTAACAAAAAAAAAAAAAATTTTTCTGATCATTTTTTTCACTCTCCATTCTCCTGCGAACTGGGATGAAAATTGTAATTTGTTTTTATCGAGGAAGTAAAATATAAAATACATATATGAAAAAAAAAGGAGAAAAAAAATTCATTGTTTCTCAAACATTAAAATTTAATTTTCAATTACGAAGTAAAATTAATTATTTGCATGTACATGTAATGCTACATATATTATTTCAAAAAGTGTGTAATCTATATGTTATATGTACGTGCTGGAAAAGAAAAAATTTAGATAAAGTATAAATCCCCCCCCTTTTTTTTATTCCATTTCGTTGTAGGACAATTTTTAAAAAATATTTGGAATTTCCATTGTTCAAGATGAGGGAAAAAAAAAACTTGAAAGTGTTCATTTTTATCAAAATACTAGCAGAGATTGCTGGCTCTTAGGAAAAATTTATTTAAAAAAGCAAAAAAAAATAAAAATAAAAAAATAAAAAAATTACCGTATACCAAAGTGTTAATTATGTTGCCAGTAACACAGTTTATGACACTTGTTTATTTATTTATTTTCTTAATCTTGAGAATGTAGGCAAGTTCATATCCTGAATGTTACAAGTTGTACCATTTTACATTTCAGTTCCTCATGTATACTTTATTTAAATATATATTTAAAAAAAAAATTAAAAAAAAAAAAATGTGAATTGTGTTTCAAAATATTTCTTTCATTGAAAGTCTTCTGGGATAATTCATTCATTGTTGGATGTCTAAATAATTTTCATCATTAACTTAAATGTGATTTATTGCTACTTGAAAGTGGTCTTTTAGATTTATGTCATTTCTTTTGGTGCTCAAACTATAGTTTCTTAAAAAATAAAAAAAAATAAAAAAAATAAAAAATAAAAAAAAAAGTTAATCCTTTCAAATTTGTGAATTAGTTGAATTCCTTTATTTTTAACTTAATTTGCTGCTGTAAAATGTGAAGTTAAAATTTAAATATTAATCTACTTATGAAAAAATTTATAAAGAAAAAAAATTAGTGAATGTTTTTTAATTTCTTTTATTGTGAAAGTTAATTGTGCACAATGGAGTTTAGCCTGATATTAAATCTTATTGAAAATTATTTTAAGACTTTATTGTGAATTTATTTCTGCCAAGTTCAGATTTCTGAATGTGAAAAAAAAAAGGTGGAAATTAGTGGTAAATTCACCAAGATGTACTGTAGTTAAGAGAAGTTAGAAGTATTTCCTGGACATCAAGAAAAAGGTAAAAAAAGATTGTATTACCACCAGCTATGATTATTATTTTCATATCACTTAAACTGATTTTTTTTAATATATATATATAAAGCAATATCAAACTTAGTTAAGCTGCAAGTTCAATGAAATTATATAATTTTTATTTTTTACTGACAGAAACTTTGCATATGACATTATTGAAAAAATGTTCTGGCATTTGCTTACATGTATCTCATTGCCATACTAGATCTTTTAATTTTCAAATGGTTTTTGGAATTTTAAATTTTTGTTTATTTTGAAAAAATATAACATTTTTGAGAATATAAAATAATTATTGACTTCTAATTTAGAATTAAATATGATGAAAATAGAATTAAAATTTTTTTTTTCAGACAAAACTAATGAAATTTCAAGAATTGTAGTAGTAGTTTTTATTTAAATTTTAATTAAAATTTTTTTTTACTGGAATTAATTAAAAGGCAGCAGAATTTTTTATTTGTCATGTCAATAAATGAAAAAATATACAACAGTATGTATTTGAATCATGTGGAACTAGTTAATTTATTTAAAAATGTTTTAAATTAAAAATAAATTTTAGTTTATAATTTTTTTTCTTTCATTCAAACACAGGTCATGATTTAGTTTCACATTTTTATGGATTTTAAGAACATTAAAGTTATCAGCCTTTTAGTGATTATTTTATTTTTAAAGTGCTTCCTTGCATTTAAATAAAATGATCAGGGCTAGTTTTGGTAGTGAGTTCATCTATCTGCTTTTTTTTGTAGTCTGTGCAGAAATATTTACAAATAAATTATTTATGCTGTATTAATATATATAGCAATAAATAATTTCAAAAAATTTTTTAAAAGTCATTTTATTATGTTTGAAATGATGTACATTGTATATGCTGTAAAAAATATTGTATGTTGATCTCAATTTAGAATTAGTATTAAAATAAATATATGACAATACATTAATGTATTTATTTGTTTCACTCATAATTTCAGTGCAGTGATTCATCTTATTGTCAGGACATTATTTATTACACTAAAATTGAGCTATATACCAAATTCTTTTAAAACATATTTTGCTTAATGAATATTCTTTGGAAAATGTTGAATATTAAAATGAAAATTATTTTTTTCAAAAATTTTATTGAGACAGAAATGAAAAATATTACTAGCATCTCAATGAAATTAATTCATTAAACACTGTACATTGAATGCAAATTAAATTTAAAACTAATGTAAGCATTCTTTGTGTAAGTAATGTCTAACTTTGGTGGAAAGATACTTACATTTCCATTTAATGTGCAAAATGTTGAGAAATGAGGGTTTTGTCAGTGGAATTCTTTATTTATTGAAAAAATAATTATATTTGACCAAAAAATTATTCAAGGTCAGCAATTTGCTCAAATCTTAACAGAAAATAGCCACAGTTAACAATTGTTGGATTACATCCAAAGAAAAAAAATGTTACAATCATAGTTGAATCACTGCTGCAGTAGTATCAATTTCTAGCCAATTACACTTTTATGTAGGTTCTTTTTTGACATTTCAGCATATTCAGCTTGACTCCCTCATGAGATAAGTTTTAAATTTAATGAATATAGTTGAAAGGGCAATATCATGTATTGCTTTATTTATTGTGTATTATATTTTTCTAAATGTAATTTTTGAGTTATAAACATGCATTATTAAAAATTAAAAGCACAAAATTTTAGGGAGTTATAAGCTTGAATTGTAAAGTGTCAGCATAAAATCTGTAAAATTTATTATAAATTCTGTAAATAAAAGAAATTAGATAAAATAAAATTTGTGATCTTATCATTAAATATTAATGTTTCTTTTTCTATTTTAGTTCTCATATTTCTCTCACATTCCTGGTCCACAATTATTTATCTATTGCAAAACTGGGATAGGAAAGGCAGATCAACTTTCTAAAAGAGGCAACATGGTTTTAAAATATGAAAGTGCAAAATTATTTTATTCTCAGTTGGAAATTTCATACGAAAAATGATAAATTTTATTAATTTCGCAAATTATGAGCATTTAATATTAATAAATGTAATAATAGGAAATCTGGACAGACCCAGTTGAAACTTATGCTATCAAACAATTCCTTTACTTCAATTTCATTAATTGAAAATATTTTCAAATATCAAGCAATATGATTTATTTTCTTTTTTATTCCAAATTACTGAAAAATATAATCGAAATATACGTTCTTATCCCGCTGAAAACCATTTTTATCTAAAACCAATTTTAAAAGAAAATTTTCAGGCTAATGGTAGCGTTACCTTGAAAAATAACAAGATGCAAAAATTCTCGTCCCTCTCTTCACTGGTAAGAAGAGGAAAAGGAAAAGGGATGGACAAAATTGTGCGGCTCACAGGTTTCAGAAGCCTCAAGAACCCCTTTTCTGATTTGTTTTCCAGTCTAACGAAATGTCAATGAAATTTTAAACAATGAGTCGGAAATTTTCAATATGAATTTATATGCCTTTTACCTTAGCACATTTTATGTGTTTTAATAAATTCAACTTATTTTGGGGTCCGATAAAAAACATGGAGGCACTTCCGTTTACGGATACGATTAGATGTGGCCATCTTTGGAAAAAGAAAAAATTTGGAAATAAGCACAAATGTTGGATCGGTAATCATTAGCTTTTATTTTGGAAGTTAATATTTTGTTTAGATTAATAATATCCTTGAAGCAGTCGTTAGCCATTTCCGGTTAGAAAAAAAAGCGTCTGGTAAACAGAAAACTTATCTTTGATAATGAACTTTCACAGCGGGCAAACCTCCATGAAGACAGATGTTTATCCCAATCAATTGATTATAATACTGAATATTTTTGAATTCGACTAGAAATATTTGACTGTTTATTGAACAAATTTCATTTAAATGATATTCAGTGAAAAAGAATATCTCGGCAATCGCGAGAATATCGTCAATTCTATCCATATTCCGAAAGTTTGTTATTAAGATGAACAATTTAATTTAAAACCGACCAAGGTTTTCGTCGAAATTTAGACATTTTAAAAATTCACCTTGCGCGATAAAGTAAAGGGAGAGAGCGTTTCAGATCTTTCTGAAAGTAAAATAAAGTTTTATTGAGAAAGTTTTGCTTGTCAGATTTTTTAAAATGATGTTTACAACGAAAAATTTTCAAACCGAGGATTTGCAAAGACGCGCGCCTCCATAACCTCCGCCATTTGTTGGATGCAGAGCAATGAAACTTGCTTTATCTGGTAGATTTACTTCGCTTTACATTTTCCATTTGACAATTATAATCATCAAAAAAAAAAAAAAAAAAAAAAAACTTGCATAATATTAGAAAGGAAGGAAAAACCGTTTAAATTTCATGTAACCGTGCAATTTGGAAAAACACTAAATTGTAGTGACACATTTTTCAAATGAATTATGTTCAGAGTGATATTATGAATGAATTGTATATTAAAACAAAAAAATTTTTTTTTATAACTCATAAATATCTTTTTTAGGACCAGTCGCTTCGGAGTTTATATAAATCCCAATTTCCCAAAGAAACTTAATTTCGGTTTTCAAATTTTTCAAATGTAAGAGGAATCAAGTAAATTGAAAGTGTTGAATTTAGACCGAGGGAATTGGCAAAAATTAGTAAGATTTTTAGAAAGATGACTTCTCATATTTTAAACATCGGCGACAGAATATTTTACAGAAGACCGCGTATAATTTCTCGGATGTATTAAAATTTAATTGATATAAATTGAATTAATAGCTGATGAACGGGATATAATATTAATGGCAGTTCTGTCTAGGGTAATAAAAATTTGAAAATAGGCATTGTTTGCGTAGGAGGATCCAGCGTATGCCGATCCACTAAAGTGAATAGCCTTAAAATTATATGCTTGCAATTTATATTATATAACGTATAAATTTAAAATTGCTGCACTCAATCCGGTGAAGCTCATTCTTTAAATCCTGATGAAATAATTTTAAGTGAAAGCAATTTCTGACATTTTGAATATTAATATTTACGATCATTCATTTTGGCAGAAGCCAACATTATACATGTACTTGCAAACATACACAAATATATATATATGTTTTCATTTTTTTTATTCAAGTGGAAAACGACCAGCAGCATCCTCTCCTCAACATTTTTCTTCCTTCATGCACCGCCATTCGCGAACGCACGTGCTAAAAATTTTCGCTAGTTAAGCTTGAGATGAATTTGTGGCACACAACGAGGTTTTTTTCCTAGCATGTGATCCAATTGCTCACTGGGTTCGCATTTACACAATTTTTTTTTTTTTATTGTTATATTAATACCGTGAGCATATGAAGTTTTTTTTTTGCGCTTTGATCCTGTATTTCAAACCGTTATTTTCCTTTTTCAAAATTGCTGCCGGTCCTCTTATAAAGGGGTGTTTTGAGAACACGTTTTTTTCGATATGTCACGACTTCTTTAAACCCGAACAAACCCCTCATACAAAACGGATTTCACTTACTCGTTAACATAAACGGTTGGATTTTTTTCCTCTTGTACATTACAAGCATATAAAATGAAGCAGGCTCGATACAAAGAGAAAGGTGTATTAAGCGGAAATTCCACCGAAAGCTTGTATTGATTAACTAATGCTTCTTATAACGCGGTTTCGATATAACACGAATGCTATGCCTCGAATTTTATTATTATTTGTTAATTTGTCGCAAATTCCACTTAACCGTGTTATTAAGAGGGTTGAATGCACGTTCGAAAGTTTAAAATGACCTAATAAAACTCTTTAGTGATTAAATATCTATTGATTACTTTCTAATGAGGGCACGACAGCATTTTGACAGAAACATAAATAATAAATTTTTAGCAGACACACGGAGACCCATAATTTCATTTGATGTCTCTCAAAATATTTAATTTAATATGAAAAAATGGGAAAAATTATAATATTGATCCGTTAATATATTGAAATCATATTGTTGTGATAAAAGGCAAAAATATGTCAATATTTATTCTTTAAAAATAAATGCAACTGAATTTTGTTTCACGTCTCGCGATGTTTTTTTTTTTCACTTATGTGCATCCCATTTTAGCGATAAATATTATTCAGAACATTTATTTTTGTATTTTTCAAATGACCTAATTAAAATGTAAAATTTGTGGATCGTTTTTATCGTGTTTTTCGAAAAATCAAATAGAACTGTTTTATGACATGTACATATCATTTAAAAAATTTTAACTATCATTGGACGGTTTACGATTGAAAAAGGTTTTAATGATTAAAATATTTTCCTGGATGACCAAACCTCTTTAGTTTCACAAATTAGGAAAAAATTTAAAACTTCTATTTTGGATCTTCCCAAATTTCCAAAACAACTTGCCAGAGGGTAAAACTTGGATTAACTTATTACATATTTTTAAATTAATTCAAATGGTTCTATTTTAAGTCTTTAAAAATTTACCAAATTTTTTCAAGATTAATAAAACATAAAAGTTGACTCTCTTCTTTTTACAGAATGATGAAATTAAAAATCAAATCAATCATTTATCTTTTAGATTTTTTAACGTCAAAACAATAAGACATTCAGTAGCTTATTAGTATATATTGAAGTAGAAAAAATTTATGATTTCATTTTTTAAAGTTATATAGAATTTAAGTATTAATCTTAAATATGGCATGGAATTTTTTATTATATATTATTTTAATGCTCCTATATAAGATATTCAGGAATTAGGAATGAAAAGTTTAAAATAATTTTGGAGTGAAGTGAACAATTCAAAAAATGATTTTAGCTTATAATTTAAATTAAAAAAAAATTTTTTTTATATATATGTATATTTTACTCAGGTAAAACATTTCAGAATAATAAATTATATTAATTTTGCTGAGTGAGGCTAGAATAAAAGAATTTTTGTGTAATGGTTAATTTCTAAAATACGAACTTATTTTTCCACGGTAAATCTATTAGTGAATTCATCATTTAGGAATAATAATTTTCGAAACTCATCAAATCAATCTTAAATACATTTTGCTAAATTGGTGTAATGTTAAAATTTTTTCTTCAGTAGACACGACCGATTCGGTGTAAATAAAAATAAATAATATCAGACTGGTATTCTGATATGTGTGTGTAATTATTAGTAAAGACATGTAAGTATTCTCTTACATAATCTGTATTCTGTACATATAATAGTCTCTAAAAAACTTCTACATGTTTATTATAATGGTTTATTATAATGGTATTCATCGTTGTGAAGACTTTGTTTTGCCTTATATATATTATCTCCCCCTTCCAAACATTTTGAATCAAATTTTTTATTTACGTTGAATTTATTAAACATTTTAATATTTTATTATGTTGAATTTTTATATGAAGAAATTGGTTATATCGTCTTCATGACATATGAAACTCATCTTACATTAATTAAATCATAAATTATATAGATTATCCTATTTTCATGCAATTTATTTAACATAAGCAAATGATTTATACTTTTTTTATACATTATGTAATCACTTAATAAGAAAAATTATCTATAATCATTTTGAAATCTATCATTGTATTGCTTTTATTCTGATTTTTTTTAGTAGCGCTTGCTTAATCTTATCTTTAAATACTGTTAAAAGTAACATTACATACACATATATATGTATTGTAGATTTACATCAGGATTATTGTGTTAATATATGCATTTAGTATTATAGATCTGGTTTAAATGTATTAGTTCGGCCTAAAAACATTTGAACACGGTTTCTTTTGATAGAAAAAGAAGAAAACAAAGACATGTGAAAGACAGTTAATATAAAACAGATATTTATATATGCAGAACTTATATAAGTGAAAGTTGGTAATCGATTTATATTTTAGGCTTTAAGTTTTTTCGTGACATAAAAGGCTTGATAACGTTATCATAGTTTGCTAATAAGTCATTTCATGTTGCAAAATAAGTAAATGGAAATATTAATTGACAGTTATTGTTCGCCATTATTTAAAATCAATATTCTTCTTTGATAAGAAGTCGATATGATGAGGTAAAAGAGATAACGCATTCAAAGTTTTTAAAGAAAGATATCAAAATAATATTAAAGGAAATATCCGCGATTGTTTAATTGAATTATCGCGACCGTTGGTGTCAGTTGTTTTGGTATATCAAAATCAATATGGCGGGCAGAAATGTTAGGTGAGTTGCAATAAAGAAAACACTTTTCGCGCTTTACTTATTCTATGTATGCTAAATTTTTATAATTTCCCTTCGGATAATGAAAATAAAAAAAAAGAAATTCCTCCAGCAATTTGACTAGCACGAAAATAAATCATGAAAGTCATCTCCACGCTTTTGATGGCAAATGTGAAAAGTTTTAACCTAAAAAACTTGGCCATAAGCTTATATGTTTAAAAAGTATAACATTAACTTGTGATTAAATTTTTAACTGTCACCTAATTGGAAAAATTTTTTCTCTTTCTTTTGACTGGGCATTAGCTGAAAAAAAGGACACACGTTTTAATTTCCTCATAAGAATTTTGGGTGCCAATGAAGTTGTAAAATTGTAAAATTACCAGATGTTGATAGGATGACAGAAAAAAATGCCATTTCAGTTAACTCAACAGGATGTGCAATTTCATATTGTATATTTTAATCTGAGTTTTGGTTTTTTTTTCATATTCTTACTTGCAATTTTACTTTCAATAAATTTAATTTGGAATAAAACATTCATTACCTTTTACAGAAAAAAATTTTAGAATCAATAAATGTGATAATTCATCTGTTGAATCTTCCTGAACAATCACGTCAAGAAAATTAAGGTCCTCTTCATGATATTTATGACTGACATTTAATTAGTCTTGATAATGAGAAAAAAAGCTATATTATAGAATTTTTTTTAATAATATCTATTTATCTTCTGCTTTGTATATCTCAAATTAATTTTCCAGCTATTTTGTAAAACATGATTAAGTGTTTTTTTTATTTTTATGTTGCTGAGAAAATACTTTTTGCTTTTTGAGAATTATTAAAGATTAATAGCATAAGATTTTCTTCAATTTTGTATGTATATATATATATAAAATTAATTTCATGTAAAGAAAATTCTGGCTTAAATAAAAATTTTTTTTGAATTAATTGTTATGTGAAATATATATTTATTGGAATTTAAATTGAATAAGAAGACTATAATTATTTAATTGAATAACAAGATATTTAAATTTTTTATTAATTTCTTCAAGCCTTTTTTTTGCCACATTAATGATCATTTAGTTAATTGTGTTATTAAATTTTTATTTTCATTCTTTACCACAGGTTTAAATAATAAAAAAAGATAATTTAAAAATTCATCCCTAAAGGTAAAAATTTTATTTTATTTCTATAAAATTTATCATAAATCAAAATTTTCATTTTGTATTTTTAATAAAATGTTACATTCTTTTACTGAAGTGAAAGATTTATTATATTTGATAGCAGGATGTCATTTGCTATTAAATGTCCTCAGAATTTTGATCTAGCAAAGACATATTATAAATTATCATGATGCCTAATAAAAAAAATTTTTTTTCATTAGAAATTTTGATTTTTTTAAATTCTGTATGTATCTATATGGAGATCCAAGAAAGAAATTTATTCCTTAAGACGTGTTTAAAAAAAATTGCTTCGAATTTATTAGTTTTTCAAAGTTTTAATGACAAACTAAAAAGTTTTTATCAGCGTAATATGTGTTTGTTGGCTTTAAATTTTCCTTTTTTATCATTTCAGCAGCTATGCATCAGAAATAAGAAAAAAATTGGTTTCATGTGTTCCTTCCTCAATCTAAATATAAAAAAATCTCACAAATTTTAGAAAACAAATTATTTCGAATTAGACAGATTTTATTAAATTCTACATTTTAAGCATCATGGATACAAATAGAAATCTCAATTTTTGTTTATGTATAAGCTCGTAGCGTTGATATCATTACAGCATTATACAAGTTTCGACTTTGTTTTTGTTGAATTTAAATATTCAAACGCCTAGCAAATATATATAAATTTTTATTAATGTCAAAATTTACCAATGGTTAAAATTTCAATATTTGAAATGCAGACGGAGTGCTCCAGATTACACTCATTTTGAATTTAAATTCCCTTTACAAGGTAAACGGAATACAAACAATTCAGAGTCAATTACCAGAAAAAATTGCAATTTAAGTAAGTAATTTAAATGAAAACAAATTTCATTGCGTTCATCAATCTCAGATGATAATTTCACATTTAAATAGAAGGGAAGCAAATTTAATTTAACTACATAATTTTTTTGAATTTCATTCACATAAGGAAGATACTTAAAATAATTTTCATGAAATATAGCTCCTAGAGTGTAATTTCAGTCATCACTCAATTTAATTCACACATATACACACACACATATATATATTCAATGAACTGAAGTTAAAATAAATTTAAGGATATTCTAATAGTGATATCTACCAAATTTCTTCAATGACATTTTTGGCAATGATTTCACATTAAATTAATAGGATTGAGTATTGGTAATAAGATTACAATTTCTTTTTGACAACTGTTGATCCAACACTTCAACAAAATAAAATAATTATGATATTATATAATACTATTTCTTAGTTGTCAAGTCTTATGAATGCTTGGTCCTAATTTTTTAATATTTTTTTCATTAAGATCATTTCATGTTGAAATTTCCATGTGTTGTCTTTGATCATCGAATATCAGAAAAATTACGCAAGTGCGTTTATACCTAAAAGCATTCCTTGCGAACGATCACGATTCGTTTTCAATATCAAGTGGAAGACGTTATAAAGAGAAAAGCTTCGATCGTATTAATAAAGCAAATCTTTACACTTTAGAACTATGTATTTTAGTTTTAATTAAAAGATATTTCATATTTTGACACAAAAAAAATGAAAATTAGGTGATTCATTAAAAAATTATATATTCATCTTTAACAGTCCATTATTAAATCTTCAATTAGAAGCTTTTAATTGTTTGTGAGACGCATATCAATTTTTTTAAATTACTAATTATTTAAATTGTTTTTGATTAACGTGGCTAGCTTACAGTGAATATTTGAGGAGAAAGATTGTATTTTATTTATATAAATATATGATAATTTTGTATGGAAGATTTATATATATATACAGATTTATATATAAGATTTATATAAATCTTCCATACATATTACATATATATATATACATACAAATAATGAGTTTTGTATAATTTGTGATCTTTAAAAGAACTCATGAAGTTTTTCTTTGTTTTTTTTTTAACTTTCAATCTCGCCATAAGTTAATTTGATTCATTAAATGTTGAACAATGAAAGCCTTTGTGTAATCCAAGTGTGGGTCATTAAATATCATTTAATTTTTCTTTAAGTTAACGCAATTTGAATCCAACTTTATCTTTTGTTGTAATTTTAAAATCAGTAAGATACATATTAACCCATTTTTAAAATATCGCAATTTGTGTTTCCTTTTTATACATTTGATTAACATTTTTATTTTTACTCTCTTGAGGATGAGCATCATATCAAATATCTTCAAGTACATACACAAAATACGTATATATATGTAAATGAAATTTTTCGATCTAATCATTTATTAGTTATTTGTGTATTCTAATGTTTTAACATAATTATCATTGCACGTCCATATGACTATTCCATTTGCCTATTTAATCATCATGGAACTATATATCTTTAATTGATAATATGCGAAAGATAATATTTGAATGTCGTGGTTGCAATGATTGATTGTGATAAATTTTATTTTCGTTTCGAAAGATTTTTGTATTAAACTGTCTGCTGCAAAAACTCTCTTTTTTCTGTTTTTTTTTTTTTTTTTTAATATTACATTATCTTTCGTTTTTCGCGTAGAGTTAAATAATCTCATATACAGCTTTCCTTGGCAGTTATTTTCAGATTAAAATTCAAAGGGCAGAAGTCTCCTGAGAATTTTTCATGAGTAGCGTGTCAAAAGTAAAAAAGGGAAACGCAAGATACGTAGTCAGTGAAACGCGCGCCTTTTTTTGTTTGTAGCTCTGCGTCTATCACATTTTAAGAAGCCAAAAAAAATTTTTTTTTTTTCTTTGAAAATAAAGAAAAATCCATTGGATGATATTTAATACAAATAATGGCTTGAGATAAGGAATCAGGTCGACAATTTCGCTTTGTTGTTGACACAAAATGTTTGTCGTAAGTCTTGCTCGTGATGAAGTTACCTTCGCATTTCGTTGATTCGGTAGATCACAAATACTTATTGTCAACAAAGAGAAAAAAAAAAAACACCCTGGCAAACGTTTCATACCAATGCCCTAGATGCCCTCCTCAACAATGTATTGTTTCATTCTACCAGTTTTCTTAACATCTTTCATCTGGGTTCGAATCCCCAAATTTTTTGTTCGCCACCCTTCCCTTTCCGCCTCAATTTTTTTTCTCTTCTTTTCTTCCCTCCTAATATTACTCGATTGTTAACAAATCATTCTTGCTTCCAATACCTCCTTTCAATAATGACGGTTGGACGTTTTTACACTTACAGCATGTGTAAATAATAATGCGTACCTGCATTATGTTCCTTTTCTTTCACCGTCCTTTTTCGCCTCGCTACGGTTATTTCTGAATTTTAAGGGTGTCTGGGATTGCTTCCTTTGTTTTCTTGTTCTCTTGTAGCGAGCGATACAACCAGCTTGATATACAAAACTACTTTATATATTTTTTTTTGTTGTAATTTAGACGGGCAATATTTAAAAAATAATAAGAACGTTATAAACGTTTAATAGAATTTGTAAAGAAGGGTTTCGAACAATGTGACATCTCATACGCAGATAATTAAATTGAATTAATATATGCTTGCCCGATTATTTAAATATGAAATTGAACATTGACTATTGCAATAATATATTTTTAATCTACGCCTAAATGCGTTAAAATTGTTATGTAGTTAGCGTTTGTTTAATGACGCTTTCGGTAAATTATATTTGCATAATGGTCAGACAGTGTCCCATTTTTGGAAACTTTAATTTTAATTTACACTGCAGGTATTTTATTAGAATTTAGATGTATCTCTATATTCGGCTTGAAACAATATGAGCCCACTAAATATACATGGCGGATATAAACATCTAGATTCGACGTACATCTTGTTCATTACATATACGCACAGTTTTTTTTTTATTATTTGTTTTAAAGTGCTAGGTAGCATTTATTACATTGTATAACATTTTCATAGCGAGCTGTTAAAAAAGGAAAGATCGTATTTTGCCTGAGAAAAGCCATTTTTTTATTGTAATACACGACGATAGCTCCAGTAAAATTTCCTTCTATTTTTTTCAAATATAAACTACGTTATCAATGGGATCAAATATCTGGGCATGAATAATCGAATAATGTAATTATCATAAAATTGCATATTTCACGTTTTAGTAACAGACTTTTTTTTATGAATGAAGCCGCTGCTTATATTAAATTGAATAAAAAATTTTGAATGAAATATATAATCGTTTACAAGTGATACTATTTATAGAAGTGAATACATGTAGGACAGTAAAAAAAAGTTCCATTTATTATTCGATCAGTGACCTTAGCGTTTGCGTGCGTGCGTGGTAAGGTTGTTGAGAATATCCAAAGCACCAACAGCCAATCGTGTGCTCTGTATTAAAATATGAAATAAAAATATAAATTCTAGAATATTCGAAGTCCCACATTCAGTTATGTATGACGAATGGAAATTTTAAAATTAATCTAGATCATCCAATAACTGAAAAAATAACGATTTGATATATACGCATAATGTAATAAATGCATATTAAACGGCGAATTTTCTATGCTAGTTTTTTCTGGCCAAAGAATCTGAAACTTAATTTTCTTTCCTCCTCAAAATTTTTCACTTCATTCAAAAAAATTTATATTTATAATCTACACACATTTTCGAAGGCTCATATTTTTTGTATATCTTACAGATGTTTCATTCCTATCGTTTTTATGGATTAAATTTTCTTTTTCTTGAAAGCTCCGTGGTTCATCATCCATGTCGGTTTTCGAAACGAGGGCTTCTCTTTTGCATGACCGATTTCTCTTCCGCAGTATGTGTCTTATTCTTCTGTCCGGAAATATCTGCAGTGTCTGCCATTAGTTTTATTCCATCATCATTCACGATGATTGTGCTGATGCAAAAATCTTTTCTTTTTTCACTTCATGTACATTTTAATCAAGAAACCGCAAAGCAATGACATGTTAAAAATGTAATAACAATTTCTCAATTAATTAATTTCATTATAAGAGTAGCAAAAACCCCAATTATAACTTCTGGTCTCGGAAGTAAGATGTGTTTTATTTAAATGTTTATTTTAAATTTATTTTAAATTTTAATTGAAAATTAATTTTCGATTTTCAACTTTTTCAATGAATGAAAGGAAGTAGGATTTTGAATTTTCTTTTTTTCAATTATGGTATACAATTTTAGTGTTTTATAAGACATTTTTAAAAATTCCCGTTGAGTAAATATTGAAACGCTAATAGCGTTATTTTTTTCCTTATTACAAATAAAAAAATTTTAATTTCTTTTCGTTAAGTTATTATTTTAATGTATTAATATTTTCTTGCACATGTGCATTACTATAGATAAGACATATTATAAATGAAATTGACGATATTTAAAATAATTCTCTACTAAAAACTTTTAAAATGCGATATTTCATATAATTATACATTTATTTCAAGACAATAAGTTTTTATTATTAGATTTACAAATCAACAGGTAGTTTTTGGCATTATAGTAGATGAAAGCATAACCGTTAGAAGTTAATAATGGAAACAAGAATCCGTTGGTCATTACATAATATCTATGACTTGTATTCTTTCACTAAATGAATTAACCAACTTTTTAAAGTTGCAACTATTTGCAGATTTAACTTATCTATTTATAACTCTCTTTATATATATATTTTTTTTAAAAAAAAATTTTTTATTTCACTTATGATAAAATTCACTTATATAACTATCACGGTGTTTGACACCTTCTCATTAAATTATATTCAAATAAGGTTTATGTTTTGAAATGCTTATTCTCAGATCAAGGATTAAAATCTTGTTTTGCACGTATTTTAAATAATTGCTTGCTTAGACAGGTCGAAATTCTAATTACGCTACATGTGTTTATAGTATGTACGTCTGTATGTATGTTATGTTATGAAATTTGTTATCAATTAAATGTTAGTTAAAGCAAAAACCTAAATATTATTTTTATTTATTGGTTTAGGAACATGTATCATATGGGAGAAAATACCTTGAAGGTTTCAGCAGCCCTCTTTGCCGAGAACAGGAAGAGGTTATGCGATGCGCTTCGTTGCAAAGAAAGCACACCTAAAAACGCCATCGTGTTTCTTGAAGGGGGTAAAACCCTACCGTTTTATAATACAGATGTTGAACATGTATTTCGCCAAGAACCATACTTTCACTGGGCATTTGGTGTCACCGAATCGGAGTGCTATGGAGTAATTGTTGTTACAACAGGGAAAAGCATCCTTTTTGTGCCTGAACTTCCGGAAAATTATGCCGTTTGGATGGGACGTCTACCGACACTTACAGACTACAAAGAAAAATATGAAGTCGATCAAGTTTTCTATTCAAGTCAGGTAGGAAATTTTTCATTATTTTTTTTTTCATTTTATCTTCAGTATTCTCGTTTTTACATTTTTGTTTTTGAATGAGATTTGGATAATATGATTTTAAGCAATATATTCGGATGGTAGGATTTGAGAATAAATTCATATGAGAAAAGATATCTGTTAGACTTGGAAAAGCAATTCGAATTCTGATGCGATTAAGATATGATATGAATCTTCAAAAAAGGCTTCAGCAAGCTTTTTAAATCGTTTTATACGAATTGTAACTCAGGTTATATTCAAAGACATTTATATCTAGAACTGGTTGAACCACAAATATGATTCGAAAAATTCTCAATATATAGAAATCTCATTGTAATTCGTAAATACAAATTTACGAATTACAATATTTATAAATTTGTAAATACAAATTTATAAATTTGTATGTTCTTAATTGCCAAACTTTAGCTGCCAAAGTATGAATTCCAAATTTAATAAAAAATATTACATATATATGTATCACATGCTAAATATTTACATAAATCAGATAATACATAGTAATAATACTTAATATTACATAGGTGTGACTTGGTATATTTATGACCAAAAATTGGAAAAAGATTTATTTAAATAATTAGCCCATTATTATTTGAACGAATTAGAATTCAAATTATTGTCGATTTTTTTTTGAATAAGGAAATATTAATATAGCAAAAAGGAAAGAAATCTTATTTTAATACGGAAAATGTGATTTTGAGATTCAATGAAAGTTATGTCGTAGCTCGTAGAGACTAAAGAAAATCGAAATCTGCATTGAAAATAATTTTTTCCTTGACTGTGTTAGATTATTTTTTTACAGTAAATGTGATTTCATTTGGAATTTAAATATTTTATTTTATTATTACTTACATTATTTTTCTCAAAAATTCTATCGATTATAAATTTAATATCTCATCTCTTTATAAGTTTTGTAGTGTGATAATAGTTTTTTAAAATTATGATTTTTCATTTTCCGATATCAAGAATTTTTAAATTTAAAATTAAGTTGCATATTAACTAATTATTAATGATAATTGAATTTAATTAGTTTCATTAAAAGTCACACAAGCTCAATATTTTTCAATTCCAAAATCATTTTTTCATCGAATATTAATTTTATTTCTGAGGTCTTAGTAAAATCTTAAGTCAAAAGCTCAGTGTTGCTAAACCTTGGAATATTTTGACATTGTGATGAAGAAATATTGACGAGTTATGTTTTTATTATGCGTATGAGAGAACTATAACCGCAAGGACCTTAAAAACGATTTTAATTGGAAAAGAAAAAGATTATTTTTAAGGTCTTTCAACGTGATATCTAATGCGATTAATTTACATGTTGTAACATTGTTAAACAATGTTGTTAGCTGAAAAAGGATAAGTGTTTGATGTTCAAATTTTAAAATGTATTCGTCCGGTGATTATTCAAAAACTATTTTTCAATATGATGAGCATTGACGTAAATGGTTAAAATAATGGGGTATCAATGGGCAATTTTTTACATTAATTTATGTTAATAATGAAATAAGGGATTTGAAAAAAATTAATCCCAACTTTCATTTTCCGAAATTGATTTATATTATTATTTTTTTTTATTCGGTTTGGAGATTTTAATAAAGGCAAAGAAATCCTTTCCTTTAAATTATAAAACTTAAGAATAAGTTTTAAAGTAGAGAAAAATGACCATAAAGAAGTATTATTCCTATTTTTCATGAAATATAATCTCAGTAATATTTTGAAATTAAAAGCGATTTTAATACCTATTTTTAGAATTTTTATAGTTTATATAGGCAAAACAAATTTACTTTGTAAAATAAATGTAAAATATTAAATATAATTATTTTGGAGTTTTTGTTTCGTTTTTTCTTATTTAGTTATAATTAAGTGTTTAGTTTGTCTTTTGCAAAGTATGCCCCTTATTTTATACTTAAAGGTCATTTGAATGAACTATTGAAATCGAATATAACTGAAGGGAATGTGCTAAACTTGCATTTAATACGACCAGTTATATCCAATGATATTATTTTGCGTATCACGACGATGAATAATGTTACCTAATGAGGAATGGTCAACATTATTTTCATTTTCATTTCCTTCCTTTTAACTGGCAAATTTATTAAATTTTAAAAAAAATATCTCAAAATGATTATTGCAGAACTATTTTACAGATGAAGTAATACAAATCATGTGCTATGAAATTTGAGTTTAATCCTATAATTTGAACTAAATGATTTTTTATATGCTGTAAAGTATTGTCTCATCTTGATTAATTAAATCATACATATATTGAAATATGGTATTGTGGTGATTTCGAGCTCTGTGTTACAAAACCCGCCGTAAAAGTTTATTTTACAAAGCGGAGGTAATAATAAGTGAGGCCGTGGCCCAGAATCTTGAATGATTCACATAACAATACTTTTATTATATTTCTTATTCATGCTTTAGATATATATCGAAAATGTTTCTTTGCCTACGTCCTTGGCAAGACAATAAGTCACTAGGAAAAGCATTAAGCTCCGGTTAAAAATATTATGCTTAAAGTTATTTAGGCAATTATTTAATTATCCATTTCGTATTCAATTTTCTTTTATTACTTGAAAGGATGCAAATCTTGATGTGAAAATAATGGAGTTAACAGGTTTATATTCAATTAAATTTTCCGTTTCGTTCTTTTAGTACGTATATCTTCGTAGTTGATGCAATTGCTTTTTTAAATTTTTTTCTGATATATCATTGCTTCATTTACGACTGCATTCTTAATTAGCATTTGCCTGTGCAATAACATACTAAAATGGCAATATCAGAAACATTACGTTCCAATTTTTCGGCTAAAAATTGAATATCATTAAAAAAATTACTTACGGCTTTAAGAAATATTTTATTTTATTTACATTAATTTAGCCACTAATATATATTCTGAATTACATCAAATATGAGTTACTATACTTCTATAAATTCATATATAAAATAAACATTAATAGAAAAATTTGAAGCTCAATTATATATTCCAGATATATTTTCTCTTTAACGAAATTTTCTTCTAATTTATAGGAAGTAATGAAATACCATCGTTAAATCTTATTAAAACACGTTAGCTAAATAATCCAGTTTTTAATTCATAAATTTTAATATAGTTAGAATATTTCTAACATTTTTGTTTCGATGGTTAACTGCAAAACTTTATTATTTCATTAATTTCGCCAAAATTACATTCTTATTGCTGGCAGATATCACAGAAAATTATAAGATTTTATATTATTGTTGAAACAAATAGAAATCAATAATTTTTGACTTATGTCGAAATGTAAATCATTTATATGCTTCAGAAAAACCGAACAATTGATATTTCCATAATAAAAATTTTCAACAAATTGCTAAATAAATTTTAAGAACAATGTTTTTAAAAAAATTTTATCCTAAAATATTACAAAAGATTCATTGGAGTCATTTATAAAAATTCATATTAAAAAAATATGTGTAAAAGATTTCGGATACATTAATGAGTTTTCATCGCATTTAATTAGCATAAAATAGAATTATTTATAATTCGAAAAATTCAGTTTTTAAAGAGAAATTTATATAAAATTAATATCTTTCTTTTTATGTTTCTTTTTATTTTAAAATTTTTTAATTATTCGGTATAAAAAATTTTCATGTCTTTCTGTGAATATAATGTATTATTTTAGAGTGAAAATGGATTAGTAACTAAAGTTATTATTATTATTATTATTATTATTGTTATTATTATTATTCCTTAAATTTATGACAGTCATTAATTTGACCTAATATTTATATTTAAATTATATCTTAATTATAAAAAATCGTTTAGAAAGAGGAAATGCATGATACCTGTATATAATTTTTTAAAAAACCAAAACTTTTCACAACTTATTTTAATTAAATTTTCTTGTAAAAGAACATCTGTGATGCTAATTACATTTATAAAATTTTTTTTGAGTTATATTTTCATAATCGTATACTTTAATATAAAATAAAAAGACTCGCTTTTTAATAAAGCATTATAAAACTTAGGATTTAATTAATAAATATTGTAAATTTAAATCAGTAGTATATTAATTTTACATTAATATAATATATAATAAATAAATGAGAAAATATAATTATTTAAAATTTATTTACATTTTCAAATCAGTTATAGAATTAGTGGGAGAGTTACATAATACATTTTAGATTTTGAAAATGTCTGATATGACATTCTGTCTTTTCGTTATGTTCTTGACATTTCCTTTTTTTTACTTTCTCATTTTATTGAATTTGTGATAAATAAAATTGCGGCTTTTATGTTAAGAATCATTTTGAATTCATGATTCCATTTTATCGGATTTATTATTAAGATTTAATTTATATAAAAAAGCGTATTATTGTTAGGAAGTAAAAGATAGTTCTTATTGACTATCTATAAAACGCATAATGTTGGAGCTTTAATATATTTTATTGATTGATTCCGTTTCGGTGTAAAATTATAATTTAATTATCAAGCATCATTTTTATTTAAAATTTTACATTATATTAGAATTTAAAAAATCACTAAGCAAAACTGGGAATAATATGGGAAAAAAATCATGATTTGCAACCATTGTTTTGACATTAAATTTATTATCATTATTAGTATTTTCTTATACTGCTATTCAAATGTATCAAACGAAAGTGAAAGTGGATAATTATACAAAATGAAGTAAAAGAAAACGAGATGATGTGGGTTCTTTTTTCTTATAAAAGATAACTGTTAAACAAATAATTATAAATTTTTTCGAAAATATACATTTAGACTGAATTTTGCATACTCTTCGCTTATCTATTCAAGATTAGGTACTTAACCATATATGATTGTTTTCATTATTAAAAATCTACTTAAATTTTTGTTAGTTATTTTACAATTATTTCAAAATTTAATTTTTACATATTTTATTTTACATATAAATTTTTACTAAAGTGAAAATATTTAGGAATATAGTTTATGATAAAAATGCAAATAAAGAGTCATATTTATCTTACGGAATCTGAAATATTTGTGGATATATCTTTTAATGTAACAAAAGAGTAGTTAATGTGAATACAATAAAAATTTTTGCTCAACTAAATATTAATATTTACGACTTTCTTAGTTAGTGATAATTCATTCTAATTAGAAGTATGTTAATACTGAGGCGTAGTATTTTTTGCATGAAAATTGCATAGCAAAAATTTACTTGTATTTTATAACGATCCTTGTGAGTCAGAATAAACGTTCGGTTCGTTTTAAGTGAATATGAAAAATATCGAAGTTGAAATGTATTTGTATGTATAGATGTATATATGAGTCAGCGAAGTCGGCTATATTAATTTTATGGACTTCATAATTAATATACATCGTTATGGTTTTTAATATATTTATTTGGAAACGTAATCAACATTCATGTCGAATTATTCATTTAAAAAATTACTTTTTGTTTTAAGAATATGAAAATTATATATTTAACAATTTGAAATTGAAAATTTCCTAATATTACAAATTTAAGGATTGGTAACGCATTACGTTAATTTAAAAAAAAAATCTTGTAAACCATGAAGGAAAATTAGAGAAATTTAATTTCATCGTAAAAACCTGCAAAATCATCATAATACAATCTAACTGAAAGAACGAGAGTTGCACTTCGGAAACGAGTTAGTTAAACTTTGTATTTCCTGAACAGAGGTTTTGTCTGTCGCTAAAATTGTCCTAGATAAATGCCCTTAAAGATAGTTAAGAATTAGGGAGAATTAATTATTTACGGAAGAAAGGTTCGACCTAAAAGTACTTTTTGAAACCATTAATCGTGTGTTTAGAGCTATAACAAGTTTTACTGAAATTAGATTTAATTAATTAATTAATTAACTATATTCCTTTGGCTGAATTCGTAATATGTTCTCTGATGGAACGGTTTTTCGTTTGTGGTATACAACAAAATTTTTTTTTTAATATTTAACTATTTACGTACATACAGTAAAAAGTGAGGCCGTAAAAGAAAGGATATTTCTCAAATGTTCTGCTAACTTCATTTAGTTATGATAGGCTAAAACATCGTTAATTGTTGTCAATTTGGAACCTGGCTTTGATAGACTTAGACAATGAAAATAGTATTGTAATAATTTCAATAGTTTAAAAATAATTATTATTATATTATTACGTAATAATTTATAACTGTGTAATTGACAGTAGTATGTGATAAAGTCTGGATGCGTTATATGCACGTGATTCTGTAACAATTTATGGTTTCAACAGCAGAAAGGACTTACAGCTCGATCGGAAATATTAAGAATGAAGCGTCTAAGCATACAATACAATGTGTTAATTTACAATCTCATGCACCCAAAATATTCTGAATTAATAATCCCATTAAAGTAGTTGAGGTCAATAGTTTCATAACTAGTCTTTAATAAAGCGGCATTATATTTCTTAAAATCATTCCACCACATATCAGTGGCTTTTGCAGGTCTTTTTGTAATCATAATGTTCCAAATTTATTTTGAATGCTTGATCACTAAAAATCTATTTTTCTTGATTAAATTTTATTGTCTAATCAAGTTTCGTAAAAATAAATAAAATCTACTCATCGAGATTTACCGAAAATCGTTATTTGATCTTTATATAAGGAATATTTTATGTTCCGCGTACTGATTTAATATTTTGCATATATATTCAGTAGGTTGATTAAGGCTCTATTTTTTTAAATAAAAATTAAGAAAGGTTACGGGTAAGAAAATCAGAATTTTTGAATTGTCAATTAATGAAGCCATTCATTGATTTTTTTTTTAAACGAAGAAACAGGATAGCAATATGATCATAACATGGAGTAAGAATCATTTAAATGGGAAAACCAGAATTTAAGTTTTGTTTCAAGAGATGAACACGTTTATTGTTACAATTCTGAAACGGGTTTATGGAAAAATAGGAGGTAAAAGAGGTAAAAATATGGAAAACTGTGAGTTTGAAAATGGAAATTTATACAAAGGAAACGATGTTTAATTACCCATATTTCGATAGGATCTCAGTTCCTATGGGTTTCATTGATTTGAAAATCTGCAGTTTGACATTTTTTTTGTCGAATAATGAGTCTCAAAATGAAAATTAAAGGTCATATATATAAATAAAGGACCTGCTGAAATAAATTTATTTTTAATTAACTTAATTTTTCAATAAATTTCCAGAATCAACTTTCCATGTTGCGATACAGTTTTTTCTTTTTTAATTTTCCCCATTTACCCTTAACAATGAGTAAGAAATTTTTATTATTCTTTCTTGTTAAAAAATAAAAATGCAATGTTAATTTAAGAAAGCAAAAGCTTTTTCTTTTTATGGGACTGAAAGCAATGTAAAAAAAATTATTTTTATTATTGGCTTATAAGAAATTTGAGTTTCAATTAACTTCGCTAGGTTATGTTTTCAGACCAGTGTATTAATAAATTCGAATACTTAAGAAAAATATTATAATTGATTAAAGCAGAGAAATCTTTTCCGGAAATTAAAAATATAAAAATGGATTGCTTAAGTTGTGATCTTTATTTTGTTGCAAGTTTAGTGAAAATAATTAATTAATTTTTTAGATAAAAGATTTGGCACTTGGATGTGTACTTTGGATAAAGATGGGACAGAAACCTTTGAAGTTTAAACATATAGAGAGAGAGAGAATGAAAAACTGTCGAGAAAAAATTCGCGATCACTGCAAAGTGATGTAGTATTATTAGTTTTAAGGGAGGTAAAGGACTGTTTAAGCTTTAGCAAATTGGCGAAATTTTATTTTTTTTTCGTCATGTTCAACAAGAATGTCGAATATAAAAACATTAACATTTTCATTTTTGATTTTTTTGAGTTTTAGAGCCTACGCAATTTTGTCCAAAATCAATTTTCGAAAGCCGCGGTTACTTTTCATTTTCTTTGAGCCAGAAGTTTTATATGGATAAAAACTTTTGTTTTCATTCCAAAGTTGAGCCTGATTTATTACAAACCCTTAAACAAAGCTTCAACATTTCTCCTTTTGCTTTTTGAGATGCTGGAAGTTATCCAAACTTCTGTTTTGAATGGTCGTTTTTTCTTAACCATTCTTCGAGATTTTCCTTCCTTCCTCACCGTATTTTGTTTCCGGATTTCCCTTAATTTGATTTTAGGAATTCTCCAGATTTTCGGGCGGAAAACTTTTCAGTTTTTGCTTACCATACACGCACCACTGTGTAAAAAGACTAATTCGAAGAATGAGTTTCTCTTATAAGGCCAAAATAATTTTTAAGGAGGCAGAAATTATAAAATTTGACATTAATTATTTTAGAAGAAGTAGAGGAAGAGAATTAAGAAAGTTGTTCCTTAAGATTATTTATGAATGTTATTTACAGGGGTGTCCAGTCTTTTGACTCTTGCGTAACATTTGCAAAAATAAAATTACCTAGCGCGGCGCATAAAATTTACCAATCCATATTAGGTATAAAATTAACAAATTATAAAATAATGTAGAATTTGTTAGTTATAATCAAAAATATAGCCGAAATAAGAAAATTTAGCAGATTTTAATTTAGAAAACAAGGATCACATAAAAATTTGAACCATTATATCATTTGAATATTATTGATTTATGCTATATTTTAATATATCTGAATCCGGAATGATTTTAAAACGGAAATACTTTATATTCTTGTTTTTTTATTATTTTAAACTTAACTGTATTCCATTGCATAAAATAAAACAAAGCGACATACGGAATCATTAACGTTTTATTTAACAATTTTATTACAATTTTATAAGTGTTATTAATGAATCTTTTAAAACTAGATTTTAATTAATAATAGGTTTATTTCAGTATGAAAGCCGAATTTATTTTATTTTGAGATTTCAAACATTATATATAATATGTTCCGAAATTGGAAACGGATTTTATTATCTATAATTTCTATTATTTGTATAAATGTTCATATTTTTACGTTATAGTTATTGCAGTTTTCAAAATAGTGCTTTTATATCAATTTTCTTGGAGAAAGTTACCTAAAGCATTGAATTATTATATCATTTTTCGTTGCAAACATATTTAATGAGATTTAAACATGAGTTGTAAGTTATTATCATAATTAAATAAAATAGCAATCGTATAATCTGAAAGTTATAATATGAATATTCATTAGCTTGAATTAACTTTGATAAAAATAGCGGTTGAAATTCCATTATATCCACTATTGATTTTACGATAAAAACCGCATTATCCTGCACACAGCCAAATCGTTATGACCGCTTTTTACCATTGCAAAATATTGATGATGTTTTAATTTAATCATCACGATCTGAATAAATTAATAAAATAAAAAGTATATATATGCATACATTTTCTAATCCCGTTTTTAAATTTATACCACAAGATAGAAGAGATTTAATAGGGACAAAGACCATCGTGTCGATTATATAATATATGAAATCTTTTAGTGTGATTTATTTAAAAAATTAATTAATAAATGCCTCCATTTGTTTTTACATTATCAAAAGACTTACTGCAGGAGAATAAAAGTTTTTCGAATATAATAAAATTTCTACAGATCTCATATTGGTAGTTTGATTTAATGTCTACACTTTCAGTCGCTTTCCAATATTACTGAATTCATCTGTGGGAAGCTTATTTTCATATAATGAAAATGTTTTCATTTTATTTATGAAATTCGTTTTTTATGGTTTGCATAATCCAAGGAGTTAGGATTTTTATTTTTAAATATCAATATTGATTCATAAAATCACTATGATTTTTTTTATATTCTATTAAAATGCTATTTGATGTATGAATTCATCAATAAGAATTTCCATATTGAAAAGTATTTTCCTCAATATTCGATATAATATATCAATGATACAATTTTTTGTCGTTTTGAATGTTGAGAAGACTTCGAGTGAGATGTGAATTACTGAAATGTTATTAATTAATATTAAATTGTCCACGCCTTGATCTTGGGGGGAAAAAAGTAAAAGATTTTATATATATAAAGCTGAGGTGATTAATTTTATGTCTCAGATAAAAGTTACAAACATTTCAGAGTTTGCATTTAAAATTATTTTGTAATTTTTTTTTTATTCGATTTATAAATTTTATTTAATGATCCCAAATTAATTCGTTATCACTTGAAGATAAATAATATCAATATGTTCGGATTAATTTTATAACCGAGAGGAAATTTAAAATGATTCCATAACGTTATTTTTGTGCCAATTTTTGAGAGATTTTATCGTTAGTGTTCTTTACAGTATATATAGAAAATATTTCAATGTTGGTATTAATAATTACATTCATAAATTTTATTTCTTTTTGTGTTTAATTGTTGAATTTTGAGATTTATTAGTAACACGATGAGTAAAGACGATTATGTTGCATTTAATGAATCTCAGTTACGTCGTTCAAATTCAAAATAATTTTGGAGAATTTCGTCAGTTGTAGGTGACGTCGCAGTTATGCCAAATGCAACAGTTGAATTATTTGTATATTGTAAAACAGGCAATTTTGTACATTTTAATTTTATCAGTGATTAATTATACTCATTTTAAAACGTTACGTAAAATAATAAAGTTCCGAAAAGATTTGAGTGTTCCACAGTAAATATTGATGACCCAAATCTTTTCCTTTTAGAGGAATGTCCAAAAGGCAGAAACGTAAGATCCGCTTGGTTTGAAATGAAAAGAGCTGGATGAGCTTAAAATTTGCTGAAAATAACTTTTTTCTTTTTTTATGGGATTTGATGTTAGCATCCATGCACCGTAAGCAGTCTAACGTTGTCTCAGATATATTGATTTCAAAAAGCTGAAACATTTTTCGAGGATTGAATGCAAATACCGTCATGACGTGATCGATGGATGAATTTATTTGGATGAAATCAAAAAAAATTTTTATCCTCAAATTTTTTTATATTCTAATACATGGAAATCTGGATTTTCCTTTTTTTTGTTTAATTTAATTCCACGGAGAGTTTGATTTAAACAAATAGCTTTTCATAACTTTTTTTACCCTGCTTTTGACGTATCTTAATCATAATTATCAGGTTAAAATATATTATGACTATTGAAATTTTGTTTTAATCGTGTTATTAACGCTGCTTTCTTATTTTTTACTTTCTTTCATGATTTAATTGTTTTTTGTCTTTCTTTTTTATTGCATTTGATTCAAATACTTTCGCAAAAAATTTTCGAATATTAAAGATTAGATCATTAGACAATAAATGTCTTTTGTCCTAGAGCTGATTGCATATTTATTGAGCAATCGTGTTTTACCAATGCCCCTTCGTGAATGTTGGGTAAACGACCTGTGAATAATAAAGATGACGCATTATATCCAAAAGATCTAGTTGAAGCAGCGTTTTTTTTAATAAATAATATAGTTATATATACGTAAATAGATTTTAAAAAAGAATAATAATAATAATAATAGTAGGAATTTAAAATTTTTTTAATCCTTTAATTGATGCTCTTAATGACGCTTTTATTTCATTTACTTTGTACTCATTTTATCCGTTAAAAAAACATCCTTTATATATGTTTCATTGCTTTTTAACGATTGGTTTTATAAAATTCGCTCATTTCACCAATGTTACTATATTAGAAAAATCCAGATTTAGAATCTAGGAAATATTAATTTAGCTATGTATAATATATAAGTCATTAAGTAATTAAATCATTTAAGACTGTCACTTAGGGTTTCTGTAATAATATAAGTAGTACTTCTAATTAAATTTCCTGTATGGTTCTTGATGTAATCATATTAAAGTAGCAATTTTGTATTATTTTCCAGATTTATTAAGTAAAAATTACTTAAAATTATATTATATATTATGAATTGCGATTAATTTATGAAATAAAATGATATTCAGGATACATTTAAGTGTATCATATTTTAATAGCTGATGCCTTTTATATTAGGCTTTGTAAAAATTTCGTCTAGTAAAGTTAAATCTTTGCTTGAAAGCTAGAGACATTTGCATTTCAATTTTTGTTAATGTCCATGTGTCCGTTAGTCATTTCTAATATATCTGCATGATTAAAGAGCTCTACGTTTGAGGACTGTTCCTTTTCTTTGTTAATTTTCACCTTTCTGTCATCTATAGAGATCTTCGATTTTTTCGATTCCACTTTATATTCAATCTTTGTATTACAAGGCGGTGTTCTCCCTTCAGGATTTTTATATTTTGCGGTGTTAACCGCGAACAATAATGTTTGCGAAATGTTTACCATATTTCGAGTATTTCAACATTGCATAAGACGTTCACCATTTTTGGAATTTAAATTAATTATTTGTTATTAGCAGGTCCACAGCCTGTCGATAATAAAATGATAAATTAATTAAGAGTGTGATAACCAATGGAGCGTTTTTTATTACATTTATTAGGTAATATTTTATACATTTTTATGGGTAACAATTTCGGTTTTATAAATTGCGTTATAGATTACACGAAGAGAAATCACGATGCCGACGAAATCACGATTGCATTGTGTAGAATCGATTTTTTTATATACGTACATATATTGAAATTAATTTATTGTGACTAAGTGAAAGATGAGTTTCCATATCCTGTTCAGGTTGATTCGATTTTAAATCGTGCAATTTTTTTCGTTGCTCGTGAAATCTGATTCAAACTTTGGAATTTCTTTATACAGTTAAATATATTGAAATTTGACATTTCCATATGGGGGCGGTTGTCAGAAAGAAAGAAAAATATATATTCATAAATATATATATATATAAATTTATATAAATATATATATATTATGTATTTTTTCATACATATCACATAATGTATTTTGAAAGTATTTTTCTTTATTTTCAGTTTTGAAAAAAACTCACAGAAATTGTGCTTTTATCAGCACATGAAGTTTAAAAATAAATTTCTTTCTCATATGTATGTATTATTTACATTTAACTGGAAGACGCATTATTAATTTTAGGTATAAGAACATTTCTTTTTGCATTGTCATTAAATTTTCCATTTATGTTACTCTTTAGCAAATATTAATAATATATCACGATATAAAAATATATTTGATAGCCTCTTCCTTTTTCTTCATGATATGGTTAAATAAATTCTCGTTATTGGATCATTTTTTACCTTTATTTTTCAAACATTCTTGCCATTATATCATTTTCTGTGGATATCGAACGTGTCTTTTATTTTTTTCTGTAATACATTCTCCCCTTGGAAGCGAAAAGAATGCCGTTTTGCCCTTTTCCTGTGTAAATTATTAATTACATTTGAGTTGTATGACCTATTTCCTTGTTTCGACCGCAGCTCCGAAACGCACGAATCCGCATTTTCTCTTCATTCACGGATTTCATCTCTTCCTTTTTATCTTTTTTCCGAAAATTTTTTTTTAATGAAAATTAATTTAAACACCGAACCCTGGGCTCCTTTTTTCGGTTAAAAATTGTCATTTTGACAATAAGAACCTGAAATTTGAAAAATTTCGTTAACAAGGGACGAAATTCCTTTGTTAATATCCTTAGAACATTCAAATTGGAAATGCGACATAGTTATTCATAAATGAAATGGGGAAGAACCTTTTTCTATTATTCCTTCCCTTCAAAAGGATGCCGAAAATGTATTTTTTTTTATAGAAATAATACATTTTTTGAACTAGGCGTTATTAATTTTAATAACACTGTAATTTATCTAAATTTTAAACGATTTTATTTAAACATGAATTGAAAACGTAATCGCATAACTCATCTCTGAAATATAATGTTATATTGAACTTTATAAACTACTGTAATAACTAACATTGAAAAATAAAATAATTAATTTTTTATTAACATTTATTATTATTAATAATTAAAATAATTAATTTTTAATTTCTAGATTTTTATATATATATATATGTGTGTGTGTGTGTGTGTGTACACGCATGTATTGTAGTGATTATCTTTTTCATGATGACAGGCAAAATATTTTTTTTTGGAATGTTTTCGCCGAAGTTTTTCATGTAAACAGAAAAACAGCTTTTAAAATTTTATTCACTAAGTAAAATTATTTGACTTTACAACAAATGGACAGCATATGAAAAATCAATAAAGACTATTTCTGGCATTGGATTTATAAAAATAATTTCCGAAAGCAATTAGATATGAGAAACGGAAATGACTTAACATTTTGCAATATAAAGAATTAGAAGACTGTATTTATTTTTTTTTTTCTTAAATGTATATATGTGAAAAGTAATGGATTAAATTTAATAAGTACTCATGGCAATTTCACATTAGTTCAGTAGGAAGTAAAATTTTATTTGTTATTATTTTAATTTAGTAAACGTGTAATTGTTATTGACCCATTTTTTTGCTCATATTTACATATCATTGATCATTTATTTCAATTTCATAATGTTTATTAATTATACGATTGGATTTATTGTGTAATCATTAACATTGCTGAAGAGGAATATTTATTGTAAAGACCATATCTCGATATTTTATTGCTTTTGATCATTATTGATGTTGTCCAAATTGCTGTTTGTGCTGTTTTGTTAAAAGTTTTGCCATATTTTCCATCCAAATTAACATATTGAAAAACTTGATAGATATCTTTAGAAATTATATGGTTTGGTGCAATAAATATCCCTTCTTTTTTAATTTGTCTATTTAAAATTCATTAATCGTAATTATTTATAATTAGATCATTCTGTTAATTATAATAATTATAATTAATTTTAGACTGCATTTCATTAAAACTTTATTTCTTTTTTTTATTTATATATATTTTACTTATAATTTCTGTACATTTACATTTTTCTAAAAAAAAATTTTCAAAATTTTTATTTAATTAAAAAGTTTAAAGTAATCAAAATTGTTTTGAAGCTTAGATATTTTGTTGATATGCATTATTATCTCCATTAATAATAGAAAAAAATGTTTTCTAGCATTAATGGAGTAGTTTAGTTCTCTATAGTATTAGTGTTAATTTTTACTTACACGTTTTCCTTGTTTATTTCCTTTTTTTATTTATAGATATAATAATAACGTATACAATGGAATAAGTAATATTAGTGTATTTTATCTTAAACATTAGTTTTTCAGTAAGAGATCAGAACTTTAGAATATATTTATATATATTTGTTTACATAATACATAAAAAAAATATGCACTGCTTTATATAATTAAAAAGTTTTCTAATGTTATACATTTTTATATAACTTAAAAAAACAACTATAGGAAAATTGGTTAAATGGCCGATAAAATATTTTAAATGCAATAAATTATTTTTAGATTTTGAAGCATTTTTCAATGAATTGTTTGTTTTTTCGTCATGATTCCTCTGGTTCAGAGGCAATAAACATGCTTTGTAAGGCAGTTAGTTATAATAATGTTTAGTGAATTAGGTCGGCTGCAAACATGTGTTAGAATTGAAATGTCAAGTAAATCAGCCGGGAGGAAATAATGTCAATGGATTAATAAGTAATATTTAAATTGTGCTTCGATTTGATCGAGAAATCAGGAACTTGGATAAATTAACGTTTATAATAACGCATTTCAGGTGTTTGGTAATTAGAAACAGATATATTCTTCGGAATATATTTAACAATTTATTTATAGATGGCATGTTAAATAACACGTTTAGAAAACTCAGTAAAGTACATCGAAAGTAGATACATTCTATAGACAAATTGGTTTTATTTGTTTATACTAGATATTATAAATGTAAGTTGCTAATTGTGAAAATTGATTTTGTACAAGTGACTCGTAATGAACATTTAGGCAAAAGGAATTGCAATGTACTGATTTTGTAATGATAACATAACTGAATATAAATATAAAATAATATCAGCGAACTTAAGCCTTTTTTTAATATTTTTATTTAAAAAAGGTTATTGGTCTAACTATGCAATTTTGGTTTTAAGTTATAAATTTATGAATATTTGATATGGAAAATAAAATCCGCAAGACTTTTTTATTAAATCAAAAATTTAGGATTTAATATTTTTATGGTAGATTTTGATGATAAATTGACTGAGTTACATGCATGTTATATTTTACTGTAGAATTTCGTGTTAAAATTGGATTGTTGATATTATGAAAAGTGTGATATTTCTGATATATTTAATTTCGATTATCAGACTTACAGTTAACATTCAAATGAAAATATTTATAAAAAATGTTTATTAATAGAGGTTGAAAAACAATGCAATTAATAAAATTGATTTTAAAAAATATAACTCTAAAAAATGGAATAATATTGTTATTTTAAATATAAGCTTATTTTTACATATATATATATATACATATTTATTTTTTCATCTTTTAAAAGGTTTTTTTTAAGAACTGTTTAACGATTTTTCACATTGAGGAAATTACTAGTCTAACTTGCCTGTCCGCGTAGGAAGGGCAAAATAAGGATGTAAGGTAGGAAGAAGAAACATCGCTTTTTTTGATAGTTATTGCATTTTCATATATAATGGGATTTACGTATAGAAATGCGTATTTATGATCGAATTTCATTAATTTCTGATCATATTTATATATACGTGATTTTAGTTAATTTTGTCTAAACTAGTAACTTATGTGCACAAACGAAGGTCTGCAAGGCTTTTCATATTTTTTAACAGATTATAGATTAAAATTTTTTTGAAAGTGAGAAATCGAGAAATTATTTTTTTATTATAAATTTGTTTTTATAATTCCTTTATCACATTCTTATCATCGTTTAGCATTTACCAATATTATGTTCATTAGCTTTATACAGAAAAATCGTAATGTTAATGACCGGTGTAACTCATTTATAATTTCTAGGACCTTATTCTTTGATGCTTGAACTCCGATAACAAACATTTCACTGTTTCTATTGTGAAACAATTGTTTTTTGAACTTTGTCTTTGTTTTGTTTTGTTTTTTTCATATAATTTCATATAATATCCGCTTTTATGAATTTTGTATTATTTAAATAAGTTAAAAATTTAAATCCGCCTTGAATTATGTAACACATAAAAATGTAATTATAATAAATTAATATTTCGATGAATGAATGATATAAATAAATATGTTTTTTGTTGTGTAGGAGGAATAATGCACGTCCAATAAAACAGGAGCGTAATCAATATTCGTCGCTTAAAACGATATATAATTGTATATGAAATACAAAAAATCTTGTACATATTACATATACATTGAACTTATATTGTGTATATATAAGATCCGCGCATAATCTTTATAACCAAGAGCAATAAAAAAATTGTGTTTTTTTAATTGTTGTTTATGATATTATAATGTTTTATCGACAAAAGAAAACGAATTACATATAAATAATATATAATTATATTTTAATTTTTTTTTTCATTGCCTAAGTAGTTTAAAATTAACAAAATGTGAAAAATTCTTTATCTAATTTTGCATAATCAAAATTTGTATTTTTTGGTAACTTAAATTATTTACTTTGTAAATAATGATTGAAGAAAATGGATATTTAATTAATATAAAAGCATAGAATTTCAGATTTGTTTGTACATCATAATATAAATATTGAAGTTTGACAGCTTCAGCATTTTGATATAATTAAATATTTGAGTTTTGAGCAAAAATTTTATTTTTCGTTGCCAGCTTCACATATTTTATTACATCCTAATACTAAAAAATATATTTACTATTTATCGTTTTTTTAAATGAAGGAAATTGAATTTAGCATGCATACATATAATGTAGCTAATGAATAAAAAATTTATTTTATATTTGTTTTATATCAAGCCATCGGCGTTTTTTAATATTTGGAATCGATCAGAGTCGCTATTCACGATAAAAACAAGTATTTTCTATAATGTAAATAATTTTTAAATGCAGTCCTTAATTTCGAGGGCTAAGGAAATAACTTAAATGACATATTAAACCTGTAAATCTGCAGAGGAATTCCATGCCAGTTTTTATAAGTTAAAATCTTGTCAGAACAGGAATATCATGA
Organism: Ricinus marginatus; assembly: GCA_028565995.1. Taxonomy (NCBI): domain Eukaryota; kingdom Metazoa; phylum Arthropoda; class Insecta; order Psocodea; family Ricinidae; genus Ricinus; species Ricinus marginatus. Next base: position 3,223,514 of record JAOWBB010000001.1, read on the forward strand.
AACAAGTAATTACTCCACAAAGATTAAAATACCGGTTAGGATATACTCAAAAACGAAATCACTATATCGAAGACACTTATGGCGAAAAATTATTGTTGAAAGCGTAGATAATAATTTTCCTTAATCTTATAATAAATATAAAGATGTATCGGTTTTTGAGTTTATTGGGTTAAAAATATTATGGCGAAAAATTAATAAAATCGTATGTGGATGTTAATTTTCCGGCTTTTCGGCAAATTCTTATTGCGAAGTATCAGCAACGAAAATAAAGGAAGTTATTTACATCTGACATGCAAATCCTCTTATCGAGCGATTTGGAATTCATTTGCCTGTTATCCATAATATATACGACGCTGGCTGTTTTAAAAAACGCGTGTGAAAGGTAAAAAGAAAAAAAACCTACCACCGCGAAAGTATGGAATGCAGTATGCTAACGGTATCGTCAAATCGTCAATCAGTACATTTATTACACGGTGCACACTAATTTTTGTTAGGCGACACAGCAAAAGTTTAAAAAAAAAAAAATGGGGTCGAAATGTTTTTATTTGTCTTTTTCACGCTTTGCCTTCAGATCCTGGGATCGATTAAAAATTACACCGCGGACGTTATAAGAGATGTTAAATTTACCGAGTTTTTGCTGTATCGATTTAAAAGGATGGAAACTTGTGACGTATACGAAAATCGGTTTAAAGGATTATTTCTTGGAACGAGGGGAGGGAAGAATGTGAGGAGAAGAAGCGGAAGTATTGAAAGACGTGAAATAGCGTTGGCGTTGGCGTCTCCCGGAGGAAGAATTGACGATTTTTCCCTTATTGACGCAGCGGATATGACTTACCGAATACATTCGCATTTTTCTTTGGTCACTGGTCCATGATAAAGCCATCCGCCGTTCTTATTTTCTTTCTGCATGATCGTAAAGCAAAATTTCGAATTATAGAATTCGAATAAGGTGTTTTATGCGATGGCGGTGATATCACGATCCGCTAACAAATTGCAATCATCTAAATTAAATTGATAATTAGTGTGATGGATATGTGATGTGATGCATGTTAAGGAAAATATTTTTATCTAAATATCCCGGGCGAATCCCTATATAAAAAGTTTCAAATTTCCATTTGTTTCCTGCAATGTATTTGCTCTGACTTTATTACATACATTTTTCGTCTTTATAATTTATTATTCTCTTCAATTTAATTATGCATTCTCAATATATTTTTAGAGGATTACATGTATCGATGAAATAAAAAAGTAATAGGCTTTGAGCCTTTTTGAGCGAGGTTGAGTTAAGTAATAATAAGTATATAGTTACGTAATTCATATACAAATCATATATAAGACTTTTTTGAATAATATTATCTGTAACGTATGAAAAAATTACTGAATAAAATTTCATGTACATATCGTAAATTTTTTTAAAATATTCTTCTTAATAATAAATAAGATTTTGATATATAATTTCTGTATCTTCAGTATTGTGTGATATATATGATATGATTTTTATCTTAGTTGTACCATGGATATATTAAATTAATATACATATTTGATTTTATTTTGTAACAATAATATAATTCTTATTATAATAATATTTATAGATGTATGAATGTTATTACATGGGGAACTTTGCGTAGGTAAAAAGTTGCAGTGGTCACTCGATTATTATAAATTCATATATATATATATATAAATATATACACATATATATTAAAATTAAAGCGCTGTGAACTGAATATGCCTGAAATGCAAGCGGTAATATATACTGCGGTGAGCAAGGTTAGCGTAGGTCTTTGCCTTTGCAAATAAATATACATTTCAATAAACTCGCTTAAGCTAAACATGATATTTCTATCGAAATCATTCTGTTTATTTTGCTTTGAACGAGACACGTGTACTGTTATTATTCGTACCAAAAACATTTTGGTGATTGTAGGTCGGTTCTTTTTTCTTTGTTTTGGTTATTGATTTTAGAGCTCTTTTTTAAAAGTCGATCTTTTAAGCGACGGCGTTCGCCGAACGGTTCGTTTTTCATCTTCTGGAAGCAGAAGATGCCCTTGCCTTCCGGCGTTGCCATTGCTGCAAATATCAAATTCTTCCGTTTTTTTTTTGTTGACATTCCAATACAATTTGTTTACAAACAAAAATTGTGGCAGAATTTAATACAAAAGTTCATTAATCTTAGAGCGTTTTAATTTTTCATTTATTTGTTTTTTTTTTTTTTAAATTATGTGATGACATTTTCATGTTTTATTTTGCACATGTACCATTCATTAACGTTTAACTTATTGATTATCTTAAAGAGAAAAAAAAATGTGATTTCAACAAACACCTCATAATGATGTCCATAATCATTGAAAATTTTCCCATTCCGGTTAGATTACATCAAAACCAGTTCCACCTTTTTTTTTATAAAGTGATTTCGCTTAATAAATACATTTCGTGTTACGAAAAAAATTCATATGTATAAAAATGAAATAATTGATAAACTACAACATTTTATTTATATATTTCATTAAATTTTATTTTTTTATACGTATATTTTATTCACTTCAAGTTGTAATTATTTAATTAAAACTTTTCTTTCTTACCTAACTTTAACAATTCCGTTAAACTTCATAACACGAAGCTTTGAGTTACAAATAAAATTGTATACTTCCATTCTGTAAGATTATCTAATTAAAAAATTTCAGAATTTAAGGAATTTTCGCAATTTTAATACCAAGAAGTTTCAGTTTTTTTTTTTTAAAAAATATTGTTCTATTTTTCACCTCTTCTGTGGAAATTTTCATTGGTATGTTGACTGTCCGTGAAAATTTCGTCATTTACTTAATTTTAAGTTTAGGTTTTTCAGGAAAGTTTTCCTTGTTAGGCGAGTCTAATAATATATATTTTTTATAAAATGTGAAAGAATCATAAGTGCCGAACATTTTTCAAACATTTATCGAACTCTTTTTCCGATCTTTGAAATAACATTCAAGATATTGTTATCATGAATGACACATAGACATGTGTTTTTATGGCAAAGCCTTGAGAGTAGATGTGAAAATGAAGGTGAACCGCCCTGGAAGAATAGTAATTTGGAGGAAAATTCAGGGCTCGAAAATTGTAATCGAATACTGGAAAGTTTGAGATTTTTTTTTGAGTTCGGTGCCAAATAAGTTTTGGGTAAATATTAAAACGTAGAGGAAATAATTTTTATAATTTGATCAGAGAATAAATTTTTTTTTGAACTATAAGAATAATCATGATGGGAAATGGCAATACCACTTACATTCAAACAATAAAAAACCACGTTTATGTTTGAATCAATTTAAGGGGAAAAAGCGTTCTCGCCATTGATTCTTCATAATTTATGCATTTTGCTTTCTTTTAAAGACGTATAAATCTTTAAATGATAAAAAGCATCTGAGGTTGTATTTTTGACATCCCTTCTTTGAAATAGCATTGTCTGTGTAGTACAAAAAATTCAAAATTCTTATTTTAAATGCAAAATACATTTTTTTTTAACAGTTTTCTTTTAAGTATTTAAAAAGGTTTTTAGAATAGCAAGAAACATTTAAAGTTGATAATGGTTAGGGGAAGTGGAGTTTCTCTTTTGCTTCAAAAATTTATGTTATAAGAAAAAAATTTTGAGTAAAAAAGATAGAGCAAAAAAAAAAAAGAGCAACATTTGCAAAGAATGATTTCATATATGCATCTATATATAACTTGAATACTGATTTCGGTGAGAAAAGTTGTGCCGAGAAATGTTTTGCCTAAGATTATAATCTAAACAATTTTGATTCCCGGATGTTGATGTAGGTAACCAAAAGAAAACAATACTAGTTATAAATTGGCAATTTGTTAGGCAAATAAGAGAAATTTTAAGTTTAAAAAAATGTTATTTGCGCGGTGTGGACCTTATGATTTTATCGAGGTGACGCCTCTGTTAGAAAGTATTCAGAAAGATCTACTTTTCTTAATTTTTCCAGGGCATTTGCCGATTATATCAAGATCTGTCAAGTAAATCTTAAAGAAACGTGAATATCTAGAAAGTATCGTGGGAAAACAAAATTTTCTTTGTTTAATTTTTATTTTCCTTGGATTTATTTTAGTCATACAGAGATTTTTTTTATGGGATTTGAAGAGAGGAATTTCAGAATTTTTCGATTTATTTTTGTTAAATTTCCAATTTACCCTTTTAGCACCGATTTCGAATCTGTTCATTCACATCGCTTGGTATATTCGAATTTCATTGAAACCCATTAATATCAGTAATAAAAGTTTTTCAAGGCCCAAGCCATTAAAATGTTTCGAACCGAGATTTTCACTCTTCGACGTCTCATTTTGGCATTGCCCCCTTTTCTTTAAACATATTTAAATCAACTTATCAGGGTCGTCGGCATTTTTTTTTTTTTTTTTTTTTACAAAAATTTTATTTCGTCGTGAAATTCTTTATATATGACTTAGTTTGGGGAAAAAAATTTGGGAAATGAAATTATTTCGATCCTAATTATTTAATTTAATAGCCACGCCGGCGTCGGAAGATTTCTTATACCATATATTACGTGGACAGCCAGCGAAGAGATGGCAAAATTGGAAATTGAACCTGTTTGAGAAAGAAAATGATTTATCCAAAAAAAATTGAGTTAAAATCAAATCACACTTTCATTTCGCCGACACTTTCCATCGACTTGGAAACGATATAAAATGAAAACGTGGGTTGATTACGTTCCAGACAAAAAAAAATTTCAGCTTTCCTTGTTGCCTCCTAAGGGAAATAATCTTTCTTAAGGTTACGTGCAGTGAAGTACCGGTTTCTTTGCGACACGACCGCAATCGTCGATGGAAACATAAATTGATTTCCAATAAACCAAATATCCGTCATACATTGTGCGCTGCATTTGGTAAACTGTCCCATGTGTCATGCATAAGGAGCCGCTGCCGCAGCGGCTACGCCGGCAAAAAGAAAGTTGAAAGCCTCGGAGCCGGCTTTTATGTCCTTTTACATGACAACACTGAGAAACCACTTTCTGCTTAAATTCCCAAGACGCAATTATCCTGTTTGGTTGGGAAATGCTGATGCTTCTCTTGTTCCCGGGGAATTGCCAACCGTTGGGTTAAAGTTTTGACAGTCACCGGAAAATAACTTTTGTTTATGATCCCGTGTATATTACATTATTATCTCGCTTCAGGTTAGGTTGGATTAAAGAATTATTATTTTTTCTTCAGCAAAGAACATCGTAGGATGACGTGTTGCGTATTAATTAGACATTTTTTTTTTTTTTTTATAAAATCGGATGTTTGATTCCTTTTCTGGCATGGTGAAAAACGACATAATTTTACCTAAATATATATCATTTATTAAAGTGATTTAATCGAACTTAATACATTCAACAGTTTTCATTGACGTTACTTAAAATATTTAACAATAAATAATGTTAATAAAGGGGCTAATCGAATAGCTTCAGTAATAAAGCACCTGAATCATAAACGAGTACTTTGTAAATTTAAATTAAGAGTGTATTATCATATATTGACACCATTAATAAAGTATATCAAATATTGAAAATTTAATATAAAAAAAAATTTTACGAAACTTTACAACGCGATATCTTGAATTACCACTTAAAAGAAAAATAAGTTTAACCTTCACAAGTAAGATCTTTCCTTTTAAGTGGATAGAAATATTATTTTTTTTTTAAATTTATTTCTTACATTCCATAAAAGTTTTGAGTTATATTTGTGAGTTTATGCTTTGCGCTGCTTTAAAATATTTTAGTTTGATTTAAGTTTTATTTCCTGTTCGCTTTTATCAAAACTATTAACTAACTCATAAAAAATTCCTTGAGTCATATAATTATTAATCATCGTATTCCTTGAATATTAACCTTCATAAAAACTGAAAAGATCATACTCGAGTAGATGAATATTATTAGTCACTGTGAGAATCATCAAAGGAAAGTTTGTCCAATTTATATAATAGTAACGCCAAAATAGCAATAATAAAAATTGATTTTGCATGTTAATACAGGTCAAATGTGATGAATATTCATTACTTAATGAGTAGACATACGAGCAAAATTTTGGGAGTGGGAGGAAAGAAATCCGAAATTTTGTTCGAGCAAAGTATGTTGCGATTAATGAAGGAAGCGAATTAATATTGCCGCAGAATGTTCATTTGAACCATAGTTTTCACCTAGCTCCGTTTCAGTAAGTTAAATAAATAATTTATGCTGGGTGAATACTGCCGGTTTAATGCGAAGCAATATTTCGAGCATCTGATGTAATACTTTAAAAACGAGTCCACTTAACAGTCTTTTTCATGATGAAGGTTATGTACAGATGTTATGAAGCAGGGTTTTTGAACCGAAATACGATCCCCGTAATGTATTTAAATTGTTACTTTTAAAATTACAAGCACTGAACTGGGCTTTTGTCGTTTTTTACTTTTTGAAAGAATCAAGAAAAAAAGGTCATCATTACAATTGTTCGACATAACTTTGTCGCAGTGTATATTTTAAAACATGCAAGACATTAGATTTAACGTCATAGATTTTGCGTCACTTTATTAATTTGTTCTGTTTATTGGCCCTGTTAAAAAATTGATGTAAAAGATAAAACGGGTTTAATGTGCCTTCTTTTCATGAAAAATCATAAAGAAGAAAAAAAAGTGTAAAAAGAAAACGCAAATAATTAATTTATTAAATCTCATAATTCTGCTTTATAATTTAATCGGTCAAACGCCTCGAAAACACTTTCCTTAATCATAACCAAAAAAAGTTTACATATATTTTAATAAGTTCTTGAGGATTCCACAATACAGCTTTTCCCAGTAAAGATCTTGTTCAGGAAAGTTTCCTCTCAAACAAAGTATTGAACCGTTTAGAAATGTCATCCCCTGGCAAGAGTCATTTATTTCATTATTCGTCGTGCACATCCAATCGGTCCTCCACCACAGCATATGATGTCAAAACAAATTCAAATAATACAATACGCTTCAGAAACAGTTTCTAGGTATATTTATGTATCGTCGCTGAATTTTTTTGCCCAGATTTCGTAAAAAGTGTGAGTCGTAAATCAATCATTCCTTGTGGAAAAATATATTTATATGAATTTGCATAAGATGACATCATAATGAAATTAAAAAAAGTAAAAGAACACACTGCAATTATGCCACATTGCATATATTGTAAAATAAGAAGAGAAGTCAAGTGTACGTTCTCCCTGGCTTTTTTCAGATTATTAATTACGACAGATTGTAAAAGTAACAATATAATTAATGTAAATTACTGTCATGTTGAACGAAAAGTGTATTGGTTGATGAACAGCCTTCATGGCTCAACGAGATTTGTAAATAGGTAGCAATAATTTTTTTTATTATCAAAATTTTTATATCCATATCCTTTTATGTCACTTTTCACATCTTTAGAGGTGGATCGCCTTCAGCGAAGCTCCGCGTTAAAGATTTTTATTTCTTAGTACGCTCAGAGAAATATAGAATTTATTTTATGAAAAAGTGTTCTACAAAAACGGTATTAAATCATATTGTCATTAAAAAATTGTACTAATCAGTTTTTAAGATTTGTATATTTCATGCTCAGCGGTGCAGTTTGGAAAATTAATGCATCCCTTTTATACCTTTCAAATTTTGCTGTTTTCTCCACAAATTCTCTGATATTTTTCTGTTTAAAAAAAAAAACCAGAAGTGCATTTAATAGAATTATTAAAGTTTCGTTAGATTAAAAATGCCATTTCAAATATTTAATAACATTTACTAAGAGTTTTGGGAGCAATTTTATGATTGAAACTTGCGTATATATATATATATATAAATATTTTTTCAAAGCCTCATATCGAATATAAAGTTCCGAGGATGTGGACCGATGTGGACTCCCTAAAGGTGTTACTTTTAATATGGCGATATTTTATTTTGATTCGCTTTAAGATCCTGTATATTGAATAAGGATAAAAGATTAAAAAGCGGGTAGGAAAAGTCGGAGTTGAGATAAATCATAATTCAAAGGATGTCGTGCCAAAATAAGAAGAGGGATGCTGAATTGCGGAAAAAGTTATTCAAAGACTATCTGGAGCTGTCAGGGAATTCATAATTCTTTTCACTCTTTTTTCAGGGATGACACGCATAATACGGTTCGTTTCATATTGAAAAACAAGACCTTTTTTTTCTCTTGCTCTCCTTAATACGATCTATGGTCCGGATTTTATGGGCCAGTTCATCTCCGTATGAAGTCGGGGATGACAGACACCAAGAAATAAGGTCCAATGCATATGAAACTGATTCCTTTTAAAAAATAAAAGATCCAAATTTGACGGTTTGGCATAAAATAAATGTTGATTATTAATGAATCTAAATCTAATGATTTCACATTTTTTCAGATGACGGATACCCTGAGGGAATTGAAAAATCCGGTTCTACTATTCCTGGTGAGTTAAAAAAAAAATAATTATTTTGAAATCAGCCTTTCAAATTCCATAACCGAACATAATAAAATACATTTTTGGAAAGTGATCAATCTCATTACGACTAAACTTCATAAAATGATTTATTTCCCACGTCTGTAAATTTCAAATTGCGAAATGCAATTCTATTAAGTGCCCACAGTAATATGAAGTTTAAAAATTTTAATTAAATTCAATTTTATTAAAAAAGGAAAAAATTTTCCTCCGTTATTATTATTATAATATACAATTTTAATTTTTTCCTTTAAATATTACTGCTTTCCAATACTAATATTTTTAACGTTTTAATATTCTCGACTATTTTTAACTTCTTAATTTTTACATTTACAGTCTGGCAACGTTATAACACTTTTTTTCCAATGTTCGAAATATTAAATTTTTTTTTTCTTTTTAATACAAAATATATTAAAGTTTAATTTGGATACATGATAAATGTATGGATGCAAATGTTTTTTCATGTAAATGTAAAAGTTGTACGATAAAAAAAAATTTTTTTTCTTCGAATAGAAAGTCTTAAGCATGATGGATAAATGGCCAAACTCAAATGCAACTACTTTTGTCCCTACTCCTTAATGAATAAGACAGCATGCGGCAATAAGCTGTACATTGTTAGGTTTCCGGTTCTTGTTATTGAAAAGAAATTCCCTCTAAATGTCATTTAAAGTAAACCATTATTTCGTTTTGTAAGTTATTTACCAGTTTTTGGTTGAGCAAATGTTAAAGAACTCTGAATTTGACAAGGAGGGGAAAAAGAAAAAAAGAGTGTGGTTTCATTATGGTCATGTCCAACTGAGGTATAGCAAAATAGGATCTAAATTGCTCCAAAAAGATCGCCCTCCTTTTTATCCATACTTGTTTCTGGCATATAAATCGAAAATTAAAAAAGAGTGATTGCTTTGAGATTCTTGTCAAAATTTGCCAGTTGCAAATTAACAAGAAAACAACTGTTATGCTTATATACATGTGCGTATATGTATAAATATCATGCCCTGACACGATAACATACTGCCGCGGAAAAATACCATATATGACAAATTAAACTCAATCATTTTAATTGCTCTCTCTTTCTATATATATCTATGTATTCTACCTTCTCTACATGTTTCCACTTTTTCGTTGATGGATTTTTCACTTCTTCGTTACTCATTCATTTTCATAAGGGAGAAATTACTCGTTTCGGAGGATTAATTTTTTTTTAATCAAATATCTGACCAGGGGATATTTAAAAATGTATATATAATGGAGAATATATTTGATGTTCCTGATATCATATCAAATTTTGACATTCCAAAAAAGCAAGCATGAAATCTGCCGAAAGAAGATATTCTGACAATATTTAGGGCCAGGTCATTGAAAAAATATATTTATAAATTGAGTCCACACCAGTGGAGCGAACTGGGTATGGGGAGCAGCTGTGTGCTTGCTGTGTAAGAAAAAACTTAAATGCAGTTGAAAAACCAGAAATAATAATAAAACTTTATCTCGAGCTGTTAGACATACAGAAGGCTATGCAGGTGGTTTTTCTGCGCCATTTTCGTATAAAAAGATGAGGAACATTAAATAGTTCTTTGGATTACTCAAAAAAACTGCAAAGTTTAATGTACTCTCTCAACTTTTTTTTAGAATGAATGTATCTGTATCCTCTTCCCTATCGATAGCAAGTACACATAATGTGGTTTTCAGGTTAAAGAACCGAAAATTTGTCAAATAGTTGATTTTTTTTCCACTACGTTTTTAATTTAGTCAGCAATAAATCTTTTTTTAAATTTTCGTGAAAATTATTAATTTCCATTATAATTGCTGATTTTAAATCGTATCAAATAACCATGAGATATTGTTTTAAAATCCCCTAAACAAACACTGTTTTGAGGGGATTGTGAATGTTATATCACATAAGGCTTCTTCCTCCATATTGTAAACTTTTTTCATAATATTCTTCGCTCATTACTTATTGTTGTTTCATAAAATTATTTTTACGTTATATTTTTTTGTGTGAAAATTTCGAAGATTAAGCAATGTTTTCCTCATAAACAAACATTGCTGACTGAATGACTTCGCAGATAAGAATTGACACGATGTTTGTTTTGTTTCTTATTTATTTACATTTACAACATAAAAATTCTCCTTATACAGCGCGTTAAAAATCAGGCAGATATTTTATAAGCATAAGGAAATCGGAAATGCCTAATTTATATAACAAAATTTTTTAAAATCATATTCTTATGCAATAACATTCCTAAATTTTCATCACCTGAATAGCCACTTTTTTTAAAATATGGAAACATCTTTTTTTTGCGTATTAATTCGTTATCTACTTATTTAGTTATACATTTTATGCAGGTTAAAAATTATTCTCACTTATTCTTGGATCTTGCTTCATACGTATTAAAAGCTGAAATTTATTCTTAAAGGCGAAGGCGATTGACCTTTTCATTTACATACCATGCTTGATTTAGTTTTCGCCTAATGTATGACTCAATTCAGACAGGATTCCAAAATTAAAAGCGAATATTGAAAAGACAAGTAAAGTATGTTCATGGATGAAAAAGAGTTAAGAATTTTTTTTATTTTTTATTTTCCTATATCGTTATGTTACTTTATTATTTCTATGGCAAGATTTATGAAAATAATTAACTTATCTACAAATCCTTGAAGTAATAAAGTAAAGTATACGATTTTCTTAGTATTTGCTTTTTCTTTTTTTTGAATGAATATTTTGACGTATTTGTAATGTTCCATTCACTTCTCTATAAAATTTGAGAAGATTCATTTTCTTATTTTCGGAATCTCATCTTATTCGTTTTAAATTAATGCCTCTTATTACGCAAATGCCAAGCATAACAGTTTCGATGATGGAAATGTGGAGGATGCTATTTTGCAGTTATATTATATCCACAAATAGCAATATTCTCGTAAAATGTAATTAAAAAATACTTTGACGTAAACAATTTCATTTTAGTGTCATATTTCCAGCTTATAAGTCAAGCTTCTACTTAACATTGCACAATGTGTATTTTTAAATGTGTTTTTTTTCAAATGTAAATATATTCAGTCAAGATATCGACCATCATGGCATACTGATATCTTTCCGTAATATAATTCGAATGTTACGTTTAAAACGAGGACGATTGTTTCCTTCGTCGAAGCCTTCCATCTTTAATTTCGATACAAACATATTCTTTATGTTCTCAAAGATCGGAATTCTTTCTTTTCCACCCAGTTCACATTATAAATGCATGGAACAAGTAAGGACGAAATGAAACTAAGATGGACAAGATAAAGGATTGAAAATTATGTTTTTGTAATGGACCAATCGATTCCATCCGAAAGTTTGCCATTCATTTTTTCCTATAAGAACTTATGCAAAAGTATTTGCCGGAGCTTTGGCCCACATACCAACTGGAATCGCCTCGCACTGCTAACATAGCTTACAAATTTATTGCTAGCAAAATGGTACGCAATTAATTATCGTAATGACTTTATCCTAGGGCTTTTGTTTTCAAAACAATTACGCATTTCTATTTTTCAACTTCATATTCGAAAACGGGACAATTTGTCTCGAAAATTTCAAAGTGCAGTCTATTGCTATTTACTCTTCTTCATCGTTTTGTCATCGTTTGACATCGTGTAAACCAAGCACTTACATTTTCTGTTCTTTCTAAAAATTTGTAACTTTTATACAATTTCGCTTTTTAAACATTCGAAGATATCTTATTATATGTCAACAAATATAAATGTAAAAACTAAGGATTGCGATGCGAGAATAGGAAATTCGAATTAAGTTCGATGGAGCAAACTGAAAGGAATTATATTAACCGTGAGCTCCATCTTCTGTAGCTTTTACATACTGTAGATATTATCTTTTTTAACGTAGTCAAAGCGGTAACGCTTCGGTTCATTTCATGGTAATAATTTTTAATTGTTAACTTTTTAATAGACCTAATATAGTAAATTTTAAAGAGAAAAAAAGTAGCATACATTATTCTTATTTATGAACAAGTTCCTTGCGTTTATTATATATATATACATATTTTATGATTTTGTATTGAAGGTTAATCAGATTTTGCTTAATTTAGTAGTCAAAATTTAATGTTCTTAATTTACGATGCGTTTTGCAAATTCGAAATTATCTCTAAAAAAGGATAATTAAGTTTTATAATGTTTATTAATACGACCATCTACTACCCTTTTCTTGGTGTGCGCAGTTCAAATATTGAATAGATTCTCCCGGCCCAGTGTTGCCGAAGCTTGATAAATATTTACAAGGATTGATGAAAAGTGATTTGAGTTGTTGAGTGTACAATATTTTTAGAAGTAAAACGAAGCTTTTATCCCGAGTCTCTTCGTCTCAACTTCCCCAGCTAATGATTCGGTCAACGTTTGACATTTACCTTGGATATTATTGAGCTGTTGAAATATAGCGAATCGAGTGAGTTTCTTATGTTTCAATTAGCACGTGGGTTAAATCCCTTGTGAATTTTTAGTTTCAAAATTGCCTTTTTTATTTTGTGTTTCCTCGACAATAGGATAATATAGAATTGTCTATTTTATAAGCAATATTTTTCATGACGAGGTCAAATATTTTTTCCTTCAGTAAAAAAAGCCATTTCCTTTTTTCCTTTTCTTTGTTTTTTCTTCTCAAGATGAAAACATTTATGTTTGAGAATTATTTCTCCTCTAAAGGTGAGATGAAACGATTTTTGAAAAATAAATTATTTTTTCCAAGCAAATCGGTATTATTTTAACGCAAAAATCTCCCATCGAAATTCTTTTAGCTTTATATTATTAACCAATGTCGATTTCGAAAACCGAAGGAAGATTGTGAAAATTGCTTTGCATGATTGAAAATCACCGGAGTTTCCGATATATCTGTGTGCAAAGTATAAATTATTCGGGAATTTATCATTTCAGGGAAGCTGATGAAAAGAAAAAAAAAACACAAAAATTGGCTTGCATTAGGAAGGAAAGCCCAGAAAATAACGTATTTATTTTAAATTATAATGGAAATATTTCGATTTCGAAGAGAAATTGAAGCCCTTTCTTAATATCGATAGCTTTAAGTCAATTTTCCGAGTCGAAGCCTTTCTAATTTTACGATAAACGAATATAAAAGACAAAAAAAACCGAATGAGAAAGCGAGATTAAGAAAATGCAGAAAGAATAAAAAGATAAATCTTTACGTTTCTTATATATTTATAAGTTCTTATCAAGACTCATAAACATTGTACAGGAAAAGAATATTTTCTATAATTCATATGACAGCGAGTCGTTCAGTGTTCGAGATAATGTTTTTGCTCAGTTTACGACAGCTCTGTAATAGTTTCGCTCCTACACAAACACAAGATATGAAAATAAGAAGAGATATGACGCCTTAACAGTATTTTCTTAGAATAATGTGTTTGTTATCAGGGCAATTGATGCTTAAATGAACAAGTAATATTTATAGTTCTTAAAGAAATGCAAAAGGGTGTAAGCTATTCTAAAACATCTGCATCTAATTTATATAAGGTGTAAATGATTTTTCAACCAAACATAGAGTTCAAAAACTTGTATTTAATGACAAATATGAATTAAATTTGTCTATTCTCGTTGGATTTAATTGTCTTGACAAAGGATAGGTAATTTTTTTTACACTGTCGCATCGTCATTCTTTAAATTTTTTCAAAGATATATTCATAATGTTATTTTAAGCTTTGGAAATAAATTGGGAAGGAAATGGATTTAGTTCCGAAAGCATAATGAACAATAAATTTAAGATCGATGATTAAGATAATAATATATAAAAGAGTTAGTAATAATTTCTGAATAAATCTCACTTTCTCTTTGCTTGATATATACTTAAGAAAAAAAATTCAGTTTTAATGTAATAAATATGATATATTAAGTCCAGAAACAATGAAAATGACATTAATAACTAACTCGCATTATTTACTTTAAACAATTCGCAAAATATATATTTCATTTTTTATATTGAAAATCAAGTCATTTACCTGTAACAAAATGGTTTGAAAATTTAAAAAATGGTCATGAACCACATTCATAATACCAGCCAAAGATATATTGATATCAAGTCTGAAAGCTTGATTTGAAAATTTTTATGAAAATCATTTTTCCAGTTTTCAATGAAAATTCTTTAATTTATCTATGTAAAAATTTTCATATAAATTTATACAGGTTTTGTTAATTTATTTATAGTGCGGTAAAAACACAGACAGTGGACTTTCAACCAAAGAGCCACAATTTGTTGGAATGAATGAGTAAGTTTTGATTTTTTTTTTTATATAAACATATTATTACTGAGATAATTGTCTGTATAAAATATTGATTTTGCTGTAGGCAAATAGCAGGAACTTGCAAGATTGGAATCATTTCCATGAACCACAATGCTTAGAATAATTTTTAAAATAATATTTTATCTGTATTTTCAGATTTACTGTACCTGAGATTTAATGTATTTACGTTTGATTTTAAATATAATTGAAGTTTCAAAGCGTAAATGATCGTCAAATGTCAGGGAGACAATTTTCGTTCAAGAGTCGTATTTATATATTTTTTTGTACCGTACAACGCTAATTCCACAAACTTTATTCGCTTCATTTGATTTTTTCATATTTAGGAACTATTTACATCAGCTAATAGCAATACTTCATAAATCTTGGATTATGATTTTTTTTCCCCTGAATGTTTATAAATAATCGTAAAAACTGTCGATTTGTTTCCATGCATTATTTTTCTCTGTTTCTTTTCCAAGACCTAAAATCTCTTATTATAATTTTGCAACTTATTGTATTTTAAGTTAATGATTCGTAAAATTTTATTATAAAAACATGAAAGTTTGGCGACGGATAAAAAGAGTCCTGCCTATTGATGTTACATACGAGTAAATTTGGATCCGTTTTTTTGTGTATCCATTTTTAATTCGCTTTTTTTCAAGGAAAGAAGTCTGTTTAAAGCGGTCATTTACTTTTCCATTTGGCTCGGGATTTTTTTCGTGGCACTAATAAAGAAAAAGTTCAAGGAAGAGTTGATTTTCACCATCCAATTGTTCTATCATGACTTAATGATGTTTCTTAGCCGTAATCACATTTCACCTCGACCTCATCCAAAACAACCTTTATCAAGTAATGTAAAAAAGAAGGCCAAATTTATTGGTATCTTTGTGTTGAGTTTTATTATTATTATTATTATTATTATTATTATTATTATTATTACTATTATTATTTTTGCTCATTTGGGATTTCTGGTGTTACCTTCTTTTTTACTCTTCCGATTGGGTGCTGTTATCCAAATGGTTAAGATGGGGAGAGGTCTTGTTTTCTGTTATCCCTGTTTTAAAATTCTGAAATTTCAAGATTTTTTTGACGACATGTGAATTTCCAAGTGTGATAGCTTTTTGCATCTGAGTCCGAATGAATTCGGGTAGTTCCAAAATGCATGTGTATATCAGATGTGCGAAATGTTACATCATTAGCTGACATGAGCAAAAAGATGACGATTTTTTTCATTTTCCACATTTGTTTAATTTCTTTGGCTATGAAGAAGGTACTTGTTTCACTTATAAGTAATTTTATTTTTTTTGCCAGTTTATTCAATGTGTTATGTGTGAATTTTTTTGTCAATACATAACAATATGTACAAATTTAATTGTGGATATTTTTCTGAGGGTGCGGGATGTACTTATAAAATGGGTTTCGTTCGGTTGTAGAGTTGTACTCCAGTGCAAAGTTCAGTGGATTATTTTTGCTGTTGTGTTGTGCTTGTTCTAATATCAATGGCGGCCAGTAATTTGCATTCCGCTGGTTTTACGGTCTGTTGTCTCAGGATAACTGCTTGCATTTCTTACATTAGTCGTCCTGAATTGATTCTCCATATTTTGTGTTTAATCTACTTACAAATGAATGTAGTTCGATTTTGTACATCGATCTAGAATTTTTCTTTTCTGTTTATAACTCACTCTTCACGAGTGGTGATTGCTTGTAGTTGCCAGTTATACATTGTATAATTTTATATAGATGACTTTTAGAGTATTATAGAATGACTTATGACTTTTTTTAGAATTATTATAGAATGACTACGAAGTATTTGTTCTATTTGAATTTCTGTATCTGACAGTTTTATTGTGTTTGAGATATCCCGATGTATTGGATAGCTGTTAGTTTCGCTGATATATAATATTCTAAGCAGTCTGCATGCTTTCTTCTGCGCCTTGAGGTGTGAGGGACATAAGTGTTCATTATAAGTGTTTAAGTGAATTTTTTTGTATTCCGAATCCTGGTTAGGGTATTGTTAATTGTTGTGGTTCGCTCTCGCTCAGTGATTGCAAACACTTATAAAAATATATATATAACATCAAATTTAATGATGCTGCTCCATTATATGCAGCAGTTGAGGAAATTTTTGTGTGAATAGTTTGTATAGACATGAAAAACTGCTATTAATTTTTCAAATCGCATATAATGTGCAGAATCGTATGCCGTGTTTGTTCATTTCGCCAGAGTATGAGAGGATCTGAAGTAAAATCATCATATTAGTGGGCAGTAGATTGAGAATGCTAAATCTGCTTTTGCAAGTTGTGAGCTTTAAATTTATCATAAATATTTATATATATATTTTTTTTTCATATCGCCCATAACTGAATTTCAAAAAAAGACAATATCACACGATGAGGCTTCAGTGATTATACTATCATTGGAAAGGTTTTTGTAAGTTATATTTGAATTTCCTTATCTGCATAAGAATATTTTTTTTCGAAAAAAAGCAAGCATATTATTATCGCAGAATATTTGTATGTAGTTTCAAAATTCATAACTGCTCTTTTCGTTCTTTTCCTTTTAAAAGTTTTTGTTGCTTTTTTCTTTTTAAGTATATTTTTTTCAAAAAGCGCATAATATCAGATATTTGACGAGACTTGTGAATTTCTATGGCATTTTTACGGGCCACTTCTCAAAGGTATTTCTAAACTTTATGTGGTGGAAAATTGTCGATTGAATTTCAACTTTAAAAAACTCCTGATATAATGCCCATAGTATTTCAAATTGCAAAAACTAGTATAATATTGAAATTTTTTCCAATATCAAGATTTTTGACTTTTGATCCTCGAATACGTTAAAATTTGTTTTGGCTCAAGAGGGATTGCATTTATTTTGATGATTATGTGCATGAAAATTGCTTCGCTCTCAAATTTACATCGTTAATTAGTAAAATTTGTTTTTTATTATCATCGATTAAATTGATACAGAAAATTTTCTCTTTGTGTAATTCCAAATATCAGTAAAATTTGCCGGAAGCTTAGATCTAATGAAAATGATGCTTCCTTTGAGGTTGTTGCTGTATAGCTTTTCAAAGTGAACTAATTATCGGTTTTCAATCATATTGAGGATTATATAAAGAATCTGAACATATGTAGGATTACAAATCCTACATTAACAGATTAAAAAAAATCTATATCCTGTAAATTGCGTTGGTTTGTTTTTTATCATCTATTTTTGTAATGCCTTTTATTTTTTGCATGTTATTTCTGTTGGCTGCATATTAAAGTACCCTTCTAAACCATTCTTGGTAAAGAAGTATTAAAATATTTTCTCCGAACGCCAAAAATGTAATTATCAATATGTATTCCAATATAATATTTTTACTTTCTTTAAAATGACCGATTTTCTAGCTGTTATTTCGTGACTCTGTATCCAGATTAAAAGGCGCTAATCCTTAAAGGGCAGTCTTTTTGACCTCGTTTTGCTCTTCGGAATTTACTTTTTAATTTTCTTCATTGGAGCTTTTTATTCAATAATTGTTAAATTTTCGCATCACCCAGTCTTGATAGACTGAATTTTATGGCGAATGTACATTTATTTCTCGTAACAAAGTTTAACTTATATTGCTAGTCGATTATGTTTTCATTTGGAGGGCTAGGGCTGTAACAAGAGAAATTTTGTTGTATCTGTAAGCGTCCTTTTAAATCCATAAGAAGAAATAGACTTGTTTAAAATGTATCTGAGGGATTTCATTTCCCAAAAATTTTAGTACTGTATTGACGGCTTTGCATTATTTATTTCCGGTAGCAGTTGCATAAATATTATCATTTAAATATCACATTTGAATACATTTTCTTATTTTAATATTTCAGTCAAATTCAAAGATAGTTCAGTAACATTAATGTATGTAAAAATGCATTACTGATAAATAAAATTTCATAGTATAAAATAAAATAAATTTGTTAGTGGAAATCACTACCACCTTACTAATTTCCATATTGTACACTATTTTATGTTATTTTAGGTTCACACTTTTAACTGGGTTTTAAAATTTGCCGAAGAGTTAGAGTAGGAAATAAAATTTTAGGGAGAAGAAACATCTCCCCAATGTTTAATGGTTGAATTCTCAAAATGAGATCGATTCGATGAGAATTATTGAGTGAAACCTTAATAAAAATTAATTACCATTTCCCTCAAACATCATTGTTGTCGTTTATTTCAAATATATTTCTCTTTGAAACACCTTCATTATTTGCCCAAAATAAAATGGTATCTTTTCAGCATTTGTAAGATTTCCTATGGTAAATCTAGAAAAAAAAATGCTTTATATAGTCATGAATTTGAATTATAAACTGTTGTTTCTATTATGAAGAAACCTTAAGAAAAATCATGTGGGGCGAAAATCTTAGTACAGCAGCAGTGTAATAATTTACATTTTAGGACCAAATTTTATAGTTGATTTGGCGGTTGTTTAAGAAACAGCAAGTCCGAATATAAATAATCTTAATATTTAAAAAAGGACTTTCAGGAAAAAAAAATAGTAATACATATATACATTGGAAGAAAACTTGAAATTGACTGATGTTTTTTTGGATTCAAATGTAATGATATCCAAAATACGTAAGTTAGTTAAAAAAATAACATTTGGAAAGTTACAAGTAAAAAAACATTTTTTTATTAGATAGAGGAAGGAAGGCACCATAATTGGTAAATGTTTAAATTTCAGATAATTGGTAGATGTTTCAAATCTACCATATGAAGAAATGTTGGTTTGTATGGAAAAAAATGTTATCTGTGGCTCTAGTAAATTTAATTAGTAAATGAATGAGACTAAAAAAATTTTCCTTTCAATTATTTTCATTATTTTTTTTCAGCTGTTTCAGATGCTTCCAAAGCAGGAATGTTGCCAAAATAAACATATATATTTTACATAAATTCTTAAGCTTTCATAGTGATTTTCCGTAAAAAGAACCTGTATTGAAATATCTTTTCATATTATTTTCTTTTTCCTCTCTTTTTGAAATTACATGAAAAACATTTATTATAATTTTCTTTCCAGATTTATAGTAAATCGTAGCATCCTTTATCCAGTTATAACAGAATTGTGAGTATTTCCGATAAATTTTTTTTTATTTATTCATATCTTTAAGTACCATATAAATATCAAATGTTGTAATATATAAACATCGGCCTTCAATTAGCAATTGAATTTATGAGCATATTAATTATAATGTGCTTATTCTGAATTAAATATTCAATTGATTGTAATGCGGATTCTTTTTTTATTATTCTGAATGAGATATTAGCATTCGATGTCGATGTGGAATGGATATTAATATAACCGCTGACAGATTTGTCAATGTCCAAGCCCCTGACGCAGTATTTACTTATAATGCAGAAAATATTGGAAAAAAAAAATTTTCTTTTTCAATTAATCTTAGCATTTATAATTTTTATTATGTGTTTTATATTCAGAGCGAATTGTTTTCTAAAAATATTTTTCCAAACTACGTTAGGCTTCATTAGTCTCTTTAGAAATGAATTTTGTAATGCAAATACATTTATAATAATAATAATAATAATAATAATAATTAATAATAATAACAATAATAATAATAATAATTCGTTAGAAAATAAGTATTATAGTAAGAAAAAAGGATAATTTCTACAAATAAATAAGGATATTAATTATTAAAATGATGTGAACTTCTATAAAAAAAATTCTGTGGTTTTGTTTTTACTAACAGAAGTCCAATCAGTAAATTGTAAAAAGATCGCACTTGTCGTCTGCTAGCAAGCAGACTACACATATGCCGCTTCGTTTCTTCGCTGTATTTACCAGTTAACAAATTTTCCTTTTTTATGGTGAAGTAGAAAGTTAGAAGAAAGTCATTTACATTTATTTAATTTAAACTATGATTAATACATTTAAAATCAAAGGGAATTATTTGGATTTATTTTTAAATATTTTAAATAAGAATTCAGTTACATTTTTCTCATCGAATCGTGGACAAATAATAGGTAGTACGAATTTGCTGATGGAAGAGGCGCCCAACATGCTTGAGCTTCCCATTATCCTCAGAAGAGCGCCTGATCTGGGATTAACCAAATGCGAAAGTTCCGGAAAGAAAAATGAAAAATATGTGGCATTCAGTTCCTTGTCAAGACAAATTGAAGAACGGGAAATGATCAACGGCTTTGAAAGATGCAGCACCTTAAGAAATTTAATTAGTCTCTTGGAGTTAATACCTGAAAAGGAAATTACTTCTACAGTAGCCTTAAACGTTCTTAAGAAAATATTAAAGCTAGAAGACAACGCAACATTTATGAGCATTTTTCAAAAGGATTTTGAAAAAGAAAATTGTGAATTATTTATTAGGCATTCTGTAATTAACAGCTTGATTGACATCATTATAGCTGATGAAAATCCGCAAAATGTGCTGGAAGCATTAAAAGAAATTAGTAAAGATGCAATCAGCACTGATACCATTTACTATCAAAAACTAATTGATGAAGTTTTAATTAGAATATTAGAAAATGAATTTGGATTGAGAGAAATTTTGGACTGTGTTAAACTTTTAGTTTATTCAAACCACAAGGAAAATATTGACAAAATTTTAATATGCATCATAGAGAAAGAAGATGAAATAAATGAAAAAAATATAGTTGCTATTTTCACTCTCTTGCCTTATTTTAATTTAAGTAAAGAATTGCTATTGAAAATATTATTAACCCATATGGAGGACAAATGGTGGAGGCTGAATAGCAATGATATAAAAGAGATAGTATTTATCACAAACAAAATTCAGTATTTCAATCCAAGATTAATTCAGTGCCTTACTAGATGGTTTAGGAAAAATATAATGGAATTAGATGAAGAAACTCTGATAATTTTAATTGAAGAATTTAAAAAATTTCCGTTTGTTGAAGATGAATTTGTCAAAGCACTTGAAAGATATTTGAAAAGAAATGTGAAGAAAATTAAGAATTCAAATTTAATTGGATGTATTATGGATTTTTGTACCAATCATAAAATTCGAATGTCTGTGATTTTTGACAAATGCAGTGAATATTTTGTGAGAAAAGGAAAAAGGCTTACACCATCTTTGGTGAAATCTATTGTTCTTCCCTTCGGTGTATTAAATTTTGAGCCTTCCAATGCATTTGACTTTTGGCAAACCTTAGAAGAAAAAATATCTGATAATTTTATACAATTTTGTCCAGATGATTTGCTAGATATTACCCTGGTTTACTTATATCTTAATAAAAATCCAGTATATTTAACAAATAAAATATTTCATCCATTCTTTTTGAAGAGGTTGAATTCAGTAGAATGTTCTTCCAAAATGCATTTATCAAAATTAAAGTTAAAACTTATTGATGCAGCTTTAACTGTAGAACATGATTCCTCCAATGGATCAAAATTGCCTTTAGATTATCTGGATATTAAGGCAAAAGAAGACTGTAGAATTAAGGAAATGAGGAATAAATTGTTTCAAATTTTGCCACTGGTGATAGATTCAAATGAATTTGCGACATATGCAATTTCATTTGATAAATTTCCATCAAATGACTTATATACGGTTGATCTAATAATATGTTCAAATAAAACTACAAACAATGGAAATAATAGGCATAATAATTGCAAAGCTCTGCTAATTCATACTCCGGATCACTATGATAGGAGCGGGAAATTTTTGGTTGGTTCTCAAGTTATGAAAAAAAGGCATTTAGAATTGTATGGAATCAAAACAGTCGATTTAAACTACGACATTCTTGACAAATTATTATTCCGAATTTGTGAATTAAAAAAGTACATAAAGCATAAAACGAATAATTCACATTCTTTTTAGCTGTAATGAATAGGAGAATGATTTATTAAAAATTATTGTTATGTTATGACTGTTGTTAAATGCTTTCAATCTGAACAATTTCCTCTAGAAGTTTATGAGGGAAATGTCACAAGGAAAAAAGTACCTTATGTGAAATTAGTATATAATAGAGAGATTGAAGATACTGAAGACCACATTTTCAGATGGGTCATGGAACCACTGAAGTTATAAGATTCATAAATTTCATATAAAAAAATATGCATTTAAAAGTTTTATGCCGTGGAAGTACCGAATTCAAGATATTAACATAACATATCAAGATTAACAATAACAAACCATAAAAGAAATTCTTAAATATAAAAATTCATATTAGTTCTAAGATCTAAATGTAAAATAATTTTTTTTGTACGAAACCAATAATTTATTTTTTGGAAAATGATTATACAAGATCAGATGCTATGGATTGCAAATGATATAGAAGACTCTCATACCCTATATCATAAATGTAAACAAACATGTTAATTTTTTATATTCATCTAACTGAATTTTATTCATTAATTAAAAGTGCGTTTTAAATGCGACAAATTCTATAAACTTTTGATTTTAAAATAAAATTTAGGTCTTTTTAGTGGCATATTTCTAATTTCATGAAGTTCTGCTATCTTCACTATACGTAAATGTTTATGCTTTATACAAATAATATATTTATTTGAATGTATAATAAATTACTTAATCTATCTTTCAAGATTGGGTATATTAACTTTGATGTTGTTCCTATGCTAATTCTGTATTTTAACACATGAATGAAATTTGCCTTCAGCATTTATATTTTCTATGAAAAATATTTTTTCTAAATTTAGGTTTTAGTACTATGTATTTTTTCATCGGTATAAAAATTGTAAATATAAAAAAGGTTGCTATGTAATTATGATCATGTATTTATTTCAATCTGAATAGTAGATTTCCCTATTAAGGTATTATATTAAGATTATAATTATATAATATTACAAGAAATGGTCACAGTTGTTTTAATAGTTAGCCATATCGAAGTTCATGTTTTTCGTTATAAAACTACTATTATATTTTGAAATATAAACCTTTTTTTGGGAGGGGAAAATGACATTATATTTAATTGTTCCTTCAGGAGAGTTTTCAAAACGGCAAAAGAAGTGGAAGTACTGCGATACACAAACAAAATTTCCTCCGCAGCCCATAAACAAGTAATGAAGGAAGTCAGGCCAGGAATGAAGGAATATCAGTGCGAATCGATTTTCCTTAACTTTTGTTACTACTCCGGCGGTAGCAGACACGTAAGTTATACGTGCATATGTGCTGCAGGCAGCAACTCAGCAGTGCTTCACTACGGACATGCCGGAGCTCCGAACGATTCGCTTATAAAAGATGGTGACATGTGGTACGGAAAAGTAACATTAATAGAATTGAAAAATTTTTCATTTCCTTTATAACATAAAGTCCATAAGATATCCAATTGGTGTACACTTGGCAAAGGGAATTGAACAATTCCAGAGTTACACTCGCTTATACTTCACACCAGATGTTCACTCCAACTTTGTTCCAGGTGGTCTAGCCAATGATGAATGAAGAGACGCATTGTATTTAGGTGTATTTTAAATGATTCTCGGTTGTGTCAGGACCACCTAAAGCGATGAAATTCTGAAAAAAAAAAAAAAGGTATGACTTAGCAAAGGTTTGGGATTGTTGATATAAACGAGGCGGTGTGGTGGTCCTGACATAAAATCGTGTATTAGGGTAAGGTCGCACTGAGAAAAAATCATAAGTTGAACATGCAGGATATTATATTTTTCGCGCAAAACATAAAAACTTCATCATTGCGCAATTTTTACATTGCATATGATATATATGTGTAAGAAGTACTCACAAAAAAAAGAATTTTCAGAAATATCTCCTTTGTCGTCTAAATGAATTCAAAGTTTTGAGCAGTATTTTAATATCAGAATAAAAATCAGAGATAAATTACAAAATGAGTGAATTTATGGTTTTGATTTTTAAACGAGGTTCTTTTTTTTCATTTTTTTTTTTTTAAACGAGGACGGAAACGTAGAAAGAACTCATAAAAATGCAGTATTTCAGAAATGATAAATAAGTAAATAAATACATAAATAAGTACCAGTTAAGAATAACCCACATCAGCTGAACAGTAGCTGGGATTGTGAGGACAAAGCGCATGATGACCAAGGTGACTAAAGTACAGGGTCAGAGTCTGATTTTTATAGCTTATTAATTTTTTTCTCCCGAATTAAAATCTAGAATGGATTTACAATTCGTTTACCAGAGAGTTTGTTTTTTTTTCATGCATTTGCATTAATTATTTGAATGAAGATTAAAATTGATTTAAGTACGGGTTTCAGCAGTCTCTGCCTCCGAACATCAAGTGTTTTGCCACATGGGAATGCGATTGTCTCCTTCATTCTGTTTCTACTCCATATACCGACACTGGTTGAAAAACACTCATGTATGCCAATAACAAACTGCGGCACTGGATTTTATTTCCGATAATGAAACGTTTGATTAAGTGAATAAAAACGTTTCCAATAAACTTATTATAATTTGCGTTCGTCATTTACACATCTTAAAATCCTATCCCAAATACGGCTAATACAGAAAATATTTTGGTTAACATAAAGTGAAAATTGTTTAAAGTTTTTATTTACGACAATTTTAATTTTTTTTCTTTTTTGCAGCTGCTTTGACATGGGCTGCTCCTATTATGGTTATGCTTCCGATATAACTTGTTCTTATCCTGCAAATGGAAAGTTTACCGCTGATCAAAAGCTGATATACAATGCAGTTTTAGCTGCTAGAAATAAAGTATACGAACTGGCGAAACCCGGTACGTTTTAACGATCGATTTTATTTGATTTTATTTTTCATTTTCGACATTGTTTTCAAATCATTTCTTGCATAAGCATTAACAAACATGCTTCCACTTAATATCAGGTGTTTCGTGGGTGTATTTGCACAGAGCGGCGAATGAGGAGATGCTGGGAAAACTGATTGAAGCGGGTATACTCCAAGGGGACGTCAAAGATATGATGGAGGCTGATCTCGGAGCCATCTTTCAGCCTCACGGCTTAGGACATTTACTGGGATGCGATGTTCACGATGTCGGGGGCTACATGGATCACACTCCTCCCAGACCCAAGGCTCCGGGATTTGATAGACTGAGAACTGCCAGAACTCTCGAACCGGGAATGGTCCTTACGGTTGAACCCGGTTGCTATTTCGTTGACTGGGTATGGGATGATGAAACTTGCGTTAAGCAAAAATTTGAATTAATTTTAAATTACAAATAATTCGACGAATGTCACTTGAAAAGAAAAAGAAATATTTTTGATTGTTAAATTCTATTGTGCAGTCATACATTTTCAAATGCAGTTCGATTAGCCTAAGTGCGGAATGTTCAGTATGTTGCTGTCAATTGATAAAAGGTGCCGGATAAATTTCTAAACCAAGATTTTGTTAAATACGATTGATGACGCTGCATATTTTCAAACATGCAAATGTTCCCCATTCGGAGGATAATTATTGGCATGCGCCATGACATAGAGTTCATTTTTATTGTGCACGAAGAAAATAAACGGGTACATAAAAGCTGAATCTAATGTGTTTCTGTTATATAATCCGAAAATATTATTTTCAAAGCAGAACGCGTTGATTTTTTGTTAAAATAGAGGGAAATGAACTTCTTTTAAAAATATTTTCTACTCATTTAAAAATCAAATTCATTCAAATGCTTTGACCAGATGATTTTTTTTTTTTTTTTTTTTTAAAGAAAATAATTCCATATTCAGACGCTATTTTGAAACTATCTTATTATGTCAAACATGCTTACGCGGACGAAAACAGTAGGAGCGCCGCGCATTATGATCACAAATGGTGAAGAACCAACGGGCCATTAAATGAATCACGTTTTATTAATGAATCACAAACAATTAATTTTTTTTTTTTTAAATTACAGTTACTGGATAAAGCCCTGGAAAATCCGAAACAGAGTAAATTCATAGTTCCAGATGTACTGAAGCGATTTCGCAATTTCGGCGGCGTACGTATCGAAGATGACGTGCTAGTGACGGAAGATGGACTGGAAAATCTTACGGACGTGCCGAGAACGTAGGTTTAATATTTTTTAATATCACGGAATGAAGAAAAATTGCAGGTCTTCAGAAGTGGGGAGATATTCGTTGTTTTCCCTCCCTTGAACGGAATCCAGTTTTTCGCGCACAAAACAAACGGCCCGACGAAAATCGATGAAAAACTGTTTCACAACTTAAAAGCTGCATTTGGATCGGATGCGCAGGCGGACAAAGAAAAAAACCTTTCAGTTAACCGAAAACCGAAGAAAATTTTCCTCTCAAAACAAAGTTGGGGGCACTTAAGAGAACTCACGGGCCGCGGGAATTACCTATTATTCTTATCATGGCAGAGGGCTCGGTCGAATCTGCCTTCGATTATAACCTTATAATTTTTGCCCACGTTCGACTCGATGACCCGTCTCAAGATTGTACTTTTGGAAAATGCGGCGGTACTTCCATCCGAGGAGATTCAAAAAGTAATAATGATATGAAACACAAAAATATTTTATTTGTGAAAGGCTCGAAAGTTATGCTTTGAAATAATTCTTTCTCATTTCAGCGTTGAGGAAATAGAGGAGTGGATGAAGAAAGACCATCTTCCGAACATTTTCGATATTAAATACAACACAGGAGAAGGGAATAATTCAAAATTTGTCTGAAATATAAGTTTTCTTGATTCAAATTAACTTTTAAGAAAATTAGAAACTGATTTAAAAAATCAGACAAGTTTTTGAAACATTTTAAAATATATTATTTTACAATTATATATTAATAAACGTTAAATCGGTGCAGATTTTTGAATTTACGCTAAATAAAATAGTGGGATTTATATATTATTAATTTTAATTCTTCTGGAAAAATAAATTATATACTTTGTTGAAATAAATTTTTATGAATATAATTTTTTGCGAATAGTCTTATCAGTCAATATTAAAGGTTGTATAATTAATTTCCCCTTCATGCAGATGTCAGCATCAATTTTTCGGTTTAGGTTTTTGGGAACGGGGCGAAACATTCAGAAGGTCTAACCCGATTAATCTTACTATTATTAATTATATGTACATATATACGCACATACATATGTACATATTGAAATGTTTCGTTTTATGCGTAAGGATTGGAATTTAGTTGATTATGCGCATTAGTAAAAATTTAATTGATTTACCGTTTTTCAATTGCAATCTGCAAAACTTCAGAAACAAGGCACAACAATTTAAATTTTGCGATTTAACGTCGCTTTGCTCGTGTTAAAAAATAACTGAAAAATAATTGTGGACGGTAATTTTTTTTTTTAAATATCAACTCTGTAATTCTGCGCTTAAAGTGACGACAACATTTCTTACAAATATTACATTTCAGTATCAGGGCTCTTTGGTGGCGGCTGATCAGACTCGCTCAATAATGTCGATTGTTTCTGTTTTCGGTATTGAAACAGTGAGCAACGCAAGGTATTTGCTGGTAGTATGTGCATTCCCTTTCTCCCTTCAAATCTTCCACGTGAATGCAGTTGGGCGAGCAAATTCTCGACGCTGGCGGCGGTAAAAATTTTCCTCCGCGCGCGGATAACGTTGGAATCTCATTTTCATTAACTTTCCGCGGCACAGAAAATGGATACGAGTCCTCCTCATGCGACTTTATCTGGGAATAAATTTAACATTCCTTTTCGTTATCGCCTACTACAAATTCAAGGGGAATGCAAATGAATTCTTGATTTTGTGCGCTAGGCCGCGGTTTTGGCTTTGGTTCCTCCCGATACTGGGGCCAACAAAGTGGAGGCTGCATCAAACAACCGGGATTATTCAGGCAACTAACGCGGGGGCATGTTCCAGTCAAACCGTTTCTTTTTCCACACTCACAAGTTGTTATAATTTTACCGGCTATCAAATCCAAATCTTTACAATGGGTTATCAATCCGATTGGTCCCTTCTTCTCCTGGAAAATGAAATGAAGCCCTGGTGAATCAGCAATTAATCGCAAACGCTCCTGACCCGACGGTTCTGCGCCCGATGAGAAAATTGAAGCGGGCGAAATGGGGAGAAGTTCGTCGATTTGTTACAAAGAGGAAAAATCTCGGAAATTGTTCGCTTTGACGTCGCTCAGGACGAATATTTTTTAACGCGAAGCTCGGCCATTCACTCTGAAACTCGGGAAATGAATATCGAATGCAGATCGCAGGCGGAATTTTACCGGATTTACAAAATCGGCCCTTCCTCCGTGCTGTTGGGACAGAACCGTTGATTCAGTCGATCAAAACGAATGCCCGCTTAAAAATGTCCGTGGATTTGATTTGATACGACTGTTGACGGTAACCAGCACACTGAAAGCAGCGGTTTCGGGAGACAATGAGATGGGATCTGAGATAAGTGTTTTCGGTTTAAGTCAAAAGTAAGCAATCTCACCTTTTTTTCGACTTTTTGTTCTTGCTGCACTGCTTGTGGGGCGCACGATACGCAGATCATTAATTTGGCAATTTCGGAGCCTCCTTGGTTTGGTGGACCTCCAATCGGAAGACAGGCACTCTGCAATTTTCGTTTGATAACTGGGATTTTACTATCACTTACACTTGAATATACTTAAGTTTTTAACAATAATGCCTGAAATAACAATATGTTGCTTTTTTTTATTTTTAATTAAAATTTTTTTTTCTTTTTTATTAAAAAAATTTTTTTTTTAAATTTACGGTTTTAATAATTTGCTTATATTTCTAAATTCAAAATTCTGACTTTAATACGTGTCTTAGCCAACGATTAAAAAATCGTATGTATAAATGTCTCATTAAAGTTACACATTACACCTAAAGCTGAATTAGAACAGTAAAAAGCAACATATTTTTTATTACCTTAATCTATAAACGCCTTTAGGAATGTCTTTAGCATGGATGCTGGCATGGTATAACTACTGTTTTGTTGCTCAAAGAATAACATGCAGGTGGTTGTGCTATTGCGAAACTCTAAAAAATAAGCAAAATTTGAAATGAATCTTTTCGGAATGAAAATTACCAGAAGAAACAGGAACAGTCGACTTAAGCCTACTTTCTGTGGGACCGGACTTGATTTTATTAGCCAAACTTTCGTCGGCAGCGGCGGAGGACACGGATCGCATTTCACTTTGGGCTGGGGACTAATCGGGTCCTTCGGCACTTGAATGATGCACCGCTGCTGACCACAGGTGATGCAATTCGGCTGCGGAGAGGGTCGTGGCACCACTATCCTCCTGCAGCTTCCGTCGTGGCTGGAACGGGGAGCATCGTCTCCGAAAAAGGTGCCGTACGGCTGTACAAATGAGTTTAAGCATTAGCAATTTCACTCGTCTTCCGAGGTAAAAAAGAAAAAAAACAAAAAAAAAAAAAAATAAAAAAAAGCTGGGCGACTCACCCTGATCGGCGGATCGACCTGTTTCTGGTAGTTCGTCTGGGACCTGAAAGGAAAAATGAGCGAAATATGAAATGCCTTCGTGCTAAAGAATGGGCAAATGGTGATAATATTCCGGAATCTGCGACTATTTAATTCTCGTAAACAGCCTCAGCACAAAAACATTAATGAACTGAAGCCGGAGAAAAATGAAAAGACATCGGCTGCCGAGTGGATAACCGAAGTTTTTCTCTTCGAAGGAAAATGAGATCTTTATTTCACCTTAAATAAAAAGTTAGATCAGATCCGATTTTTCCGAAGTTTACGAAAAGTCGCTTAAGTGATTATCGCAAACATTAATTAAATACAATATTGAAAACATACGTGGAGGTACCACCGCATAAGTAACAAATATTGCTCATGGTGAAATTTTGAATTTAATGAAGTACAATAAATTTTGAATTTTAATCACCGGATTTTTTAAAGGAGTATGTCGAAAGGAATTGATACTTTTTTAAAATGTTGATTTGAAAAAAAAAAAAGAAAAAAGTTGTTTTTTTTATGAATTTGAGAATTGCGCACAGTTATTTTTATGCGGAAATTTTTCGATGTTTTTGATTTGCTGTTGCAGTTCGCTATTTTCGGGTATTTTTACCATCGTAGATACCCCTATTTGGCCTAGAACTATCAGAAATCAATTTATTAAGCGAAAAATAAACCCGATCTTTGGTTTTCTCAAATCGGGATTTTTTACTTTCTTCTTGTATTCAGTGAAACTCGCAATCGCAGCCATTCTTCGATTAATTTCAAAATATGCAGATTTTCCTTTTTCAATAAAAAATATTCAATTAATTTATGTGAGGTTACAATTAAACAAATATTTTTTTTGGAAAAATTTTCTTGTTCTCTGTTTTGCGATTTCCAACGAGTAAAATGTATGAATATTTTTATTAAAATCGAATCTGTTAGTGTCCGCATTGGTAGATGTATAAAATATACCTGGCATTGCAAATCAAGTTGTGGTTGAAGCGAAGAACGTGTGAATTGGGCTGCAGCTCAACAGCTAAAAACAGGTAGATTTTGTTATCGAATTCGAGACATGAATTTTTCTTTATCTTCCTTCCGGTTGCAAATTTGCGACGAATTTCCCAGAGTTCCTCCAATAACGCTGAAATATTTCTCGTTACCTCTGTCGGTTTTCTGTCGTTTCTTAGATTTTCAAGTTTCCATTTTTGTTAAGATAGCTTTAAATATTTTTCAAGAACATGATTAATTTTCAGATCTCTCATTCACTTTACGGTCATCATTTCGTTTGGCTTATTTAAAGACATCCCGTTGATTGAGTCTAATCCTTTGTATTTGTCTGCTGCTTATCCTCTTCACTTGAAGTGTTCCATAACACAAAATTGTTACATTCATGCGTATAAATGCAAAATTTATGACTAAGTGTGAATTAAGCAAATTTTATGTGCATATTCGTGATTCTGGGCTCACGCTTACGATTAATTTAAACAACTTTCAAATTTGAAAACATTAAAATATTAAATTTCTTACATATTCAACTATAAACGTTTGAGGATGAAAGTGGCAAATTGAAAACTGGAAATGATTCAATGAATTATTTTTGTGTTTTTTTTCATCTTTATGAAAGGTTTCAAGCTAAAGTTTGAACCAACATTATTGATGAAAATATTATTAAGAATAAGTTAAGGACTAAGCAATGTAAATAATAAGGTTGTCTTGCATATAATGCTATCCCCCAGTTTGTCAAATGAATATTTTTAAATTTGATTTCACCGCATAATACAATCTAGGAAAATTAAGTAAAAGTAATTTTTGTGAAATGTCGATTCCCATTTTACATCGGTTGGTACATTTAGATTTTAAAGGTGCTCCTCCAAAGCCAGGCTATTTGAAAAGCGTAAGTATTCAGTGACTGTATATCCTAAAATCTGAAATGAATGGTTTATTATGTATAAATCATTCGATATAAATTAATTAGCATTCGTTTTACGTGTATTGCTTTTCAAAACACTATTTTGCGAATATAAAGTTATCAAATTTTTAAAAGCTATCAGTTTCATTCAGTAAATTGTTACATTTGATA
The DNA here is from genome assembly GCA_028565995.1 of Ricinus marginatus. Lineage (NCBI taxonomy): Eukaryota > Metazoa > Arthropoda > Insecta > Psocodea > Ricinidae > Ricinus > Ricinus marginatus. The sequence continues at coordinate 3,255,623 of JAOWBB010000001.1, forward strand.
TTCTGAAATTAGATATTCATCTGATTAAAGATGCATAAATTATATCATTTTGTAAAATGTGACAAAATATGTTCTTAAATATATTTTCAGCTCTATCCTTTATTCATCAAATGGGGAGTTACTGGTTTAATTATTGAATGGGAAGATTGCTTCCCATTTAAAAACAATTTTGAAATTCTCTGCAACAAATTATATTCAGCAGATGATGCTGAACAACTTGTTGATGATGTAAAGGAAATAAAACTAGAGTTGATTCCACTGATACAGACTTTTGGGCATCTTGAAGTAATTTATTTTATTTTTTTTATTGTTAATCAATAGTGCTACACTAAACAAATTATTTTGACAATTATATAAGTTTGATTTAGATATAAAGAAAAATTAATTATATTATTTTAATAATGTAATTTTACATATTGAAATTTTTAATTTCAGTTTGTACTGAAGCATAGAAATTTTGTGCCATTTAGGGAAGTTCCACTGTTTCCAAGTTCCTTGTGCCCAAGTCATCCAAATTCAATTGAACTTGTTGTGAGTATGGTTGAGCAAGTAATTGAATTTCATGGCAGCATCAAATTTATTCATATTGGTGCTGATGAAGTGTGGCATATGGGATTGTGTGATAAATGTAAAAATCGAATTGAAAATGGTGAATCAAAAGAGGATTTATTTTTGAAGCATATTGTGAAAGTAGTTGAAATGATAAAATTGAAATGGCCAGATCTTAATGTAATTATGTGGGATGACATGTTACGAGAGATGGATGAAGCAACTTTTCAAAGTAAGTTAAATTGTTAAGCTAAGGAAAAATTAAGTTTTTGTACCTCTTTTTATTTTACTTCAATTTTTAAAAATTTAAAAATGACTAATTTGATAGGAATTGCATAAGTTATTATATAAATTTTTCAATATTTAATAAAGCTTACAGTCTGAAGACTTTAGTTGAGCCAATGATATGGCATTATAGTTCAGCTGATAATTTTCATTTGGCTCCAGAAGTGTTGAGGAAATATTCTTATTTCAATAATGTTTGGATTGCTGGAGCATTTAAAGGTGCCACAGGAGGTTCTCAGTTACTTCCAATAATCAATCATCATGCTAGCAATGTTCTTCATTGGACATGTATCATGAAGGACATTAAATCCAATATACGTGGAATTGCATTTACTGGATGGTCTAGGTAAAGATCCATTTGGTTACAAATTAAATTTTTTTTTAAGAATAAATCAAAATTCATTACATAAGTTTTGTTACATTAATTTTATATTCTGGTTAAAAAATTATGATATTTTTCTTGTGTACATTGATACTGTTATTGTGACATTCATTAATTACTTTAAATTAATGAAAATATTAATTGTTTATATGTCATTATGAAAAATACAACTTTATCTGTTTCAAATAAATTGAATCTTGTTTATAGAAGCCATTTAATAAATATTTATATGTAAGTAATTCAGATTAGCAATTTTAAGTGTCAGCATATTGTTTAAATTAAAAAAAAGTATTTTTAAAAAATTCCAGGTATGATCATTTTGCTGCTCTATGTGAGCTTCTACCAGCTAGCTTGTCTTCCTTAGGAGTGTGTTTAGCAGTTTTTGAAGAAAAGAATTATAGCGCTGGAACTGTCGCCAGAATTGATGCAGATTTAGGCTATTTACAAGATTTTAATCTCTTGCCTCTTCCTTTGGACTCTACAAAAGCCTTTAGTTATCATTCATGGGGAATTTTGATTGGAATTTCTAAATTTGTTAATTTAAGGCAGTCAATAAATATGGCTCTTAATTGTGAACAGTGAGTGTTTTAAAGCAATTAGTTTTTTCTTTTAAATGTGATAAAGTTGCTACTTTTTAAAATTCTAATCAATTTTGATTTCCAAACATTTTGCACCAGACTTGAAACATGGATGAATACTTGGCAGGTCTCAAATAATTCTATTAATCCAATGCAATTGGTCTCACTAGTTCCTGTGCTAAATCTGTGAGTTAATCATAAATCTCGGTTTTTGATGAAATAAAATCATTTTAATATAAAACATTCCATTAAAAAATGTTTAAACATTTCTTTTTCAGATATATGAACGAATTGAACGAATTGGAAAAATTTATATGCAGGCACATGACTCCAATTTTCTATGAGCCCACTCTGAAAGAGTGGATAGGTACTTATTTAATTCCTCTTCGTAAAAAATTGCAAGATGTCGTGCAAACCGCTGAGGAGCAAATAGAAAAATCGTCTAAATTTGTTGATGAAGCATTAGGATCATCTGAAATATCTTGCCCCGCATTGGAGATGGATTGTTGAAATATTGTTTGGCGATCTTTTGCATTGTACGTAATGCTTCTGCTCAAAAAACATTTCACGAGTTCTATTTATTCCAGGAAAACTTCGTCTAATATATTTTTAGATAAATTTGAATGCATTATTTAGGAGCTTCGAATTTATTTCCTAAAATCGTGTTAGGGTAATGAAGAGAAAAAGAATAGAATGTGTTGAGATAAGATCGAATGAAAATATAGATTATAAATAATTTTTGAGTACCAATGTTATATATATATAAATGATTAAAAAATGAAAACTGGAAAACTTGTAAAAATTAATAAGTATCTGCTTTATTTTAAATATTTTCTTTTATTTTTGTAAACAGCTCAATTATTTAATTATCTGATCATTTTTTTCAATATGAATCTGATAAATAAAAATCATAGTTTCCATTTTGTGTAAATTTAAAGACCTTAATAATAAAACTCAAGTTATTTTCTAACTTGTTCTTCTAGTTTCTAACTTGTTGTTATCTTCCAACTTGTAAAGTTGGGTTTATTTTACTAAATTTTTAAAAATTCAAAGTCCGATGAATAAATGAATATTCTCATATGCGTTTTAGGAAACTCTTTTCGTGTGATTTTTTTTATTATTTAGACAATATCTTTACTATTAAAAATTTAATATTAAATGTTGTAACAAATGTTTTTATATATTGTAAACTTTAACACCGGGAAATATGAGAAAAATTGATTTAAGCTATTTGTGCTTAATTCCGGAATTCAAAAAAATTGAAATTCCTCTTTCACTATTTTTTATAAAAATGGAGTAAATATTGCTGTGAAAGTTTTCGATCTTTTTTAAAGTTTTACATAATGAATTACATGACATGAATTGTGAGAGTAACGCAGAAGAAATAAAGCAAGCTCGAGAATATAAATATCTTCTATCGAATATAAGGCCTTTGATAGAGCAACTTGACAGGTCTAAAGGTTAATTTAAAACTGGTCACTTGATCTTCAATGAAAACATTTAAATGAGTTGTTTGTTAACGGTTTGTTGAATATTGTTTCAGATGCTCAGCTGTGCCTACTTTGGCTTTCGAAACTCGATCAATGTTCGCGACATGAAAAATATGAAAGAAACGAAATATTGTCCGAACTTTCACGGCAAGTTAAAAGCAAATGTTTAAAACCGCCGTTCAACGTTCAGCCGCCTCCAGGCTCGTTGAAGAATATTCTGCTAAATGTAAGTAAACTATCGGCTTACTTTATATATATATAAATTTTTTCTTAATTATTGAATTCAAGTCCTTCTTTCCAAAATAGAGTTCGATTCCCTTATCCGGCACTAGCGATTTTTCGGATGATGCCTCAACCGAAATAACGGAGACAGAGAAAAGTCCGTGGTCAAGTTTATCAGAGCAAAGTTTTGAAACTGAGCATTATCACTGCCAAACGCCCGTATCGCTAAACGGGAAATTCATCGGAAAAAGCGTTAATTGCTTGGATCCAATAAAAGAAGTAAATGATCATTCACAATGTCTAGCTATTCATAATAAATATCGTGAACAAGCTTTGAAAAATCAGTTGCTGATTAAACGCTATCAGAGCATCATTAAGTCTTTAATGAATCAAACATTTCAGGTAAATTTATTTTATGATGTTCAACATTGTTATACATCAGAAAAGGGACGAATAATCTTTTCCACACAATACGCAAATTAAATAATAAACTTTTCGTTAAGGTTGGAGATATCAATATTAGTTAAAAATATAGAAATTGTCACACCAAATAAATTTCATTTAATTTAATTAGTGCTCTCATTAAGAGCTCTTGCCCCCTTTGTCTCTTTTTCAACGCGATTTTTCCATTTAGACTTTTAACTACTACATGATGAACCGTAATTTCCAATACTTGAAACATTAACATTAATCCTATTTCTATTTGTCATTTTTACTCATTTTGAATATTAACATCATAAAAAACTAATTTCTTTTTTACAAGTTAAATATTTCAACTATTTTTTGTTCCAATTGAACAAGTAATTGAAGAACAAGAACATTGAAGAATTACTCCTAGTGGTCGCACAAAATGAAATTTATATTCGATTTCCACTGCAACTTTCAAAATGATTTTAATTACCCTATTATCTCTTTTTGAAATCCCTTTTTACTTTCGCGCTATATTTGGATCACACTATGCATTTACAGTTTTAGATTATTACTTGGAAGGCCGCAAGTTTGCAATCTTTTGTTATGAGATGTGAACATCCAAGAATTTGAAATTTTATGGTTGCAGAATATGGGATCAGCGTCCGCGAAATCTTTAAAATTTTCATACGAAAATAAAATTGAAGATCTTGCTTCATCTTTGAAATTGGTTGAAGAAGAAAATAATAATTTAAAACAAAAAATAACAGCCAATGTAACAACTGGAAGATTAGTAGAGTTAGAATCCAGAGTTACTGAGTTGAGAGCAAAGTAAGAGAAGAAAAAAGAATTGAAAATGAACATCTTTTGTTAAAGAGTGGAACTTGGAGAACTCGATTTTACATATCGAATTAAAAATTTTTTTTTTGTAGAATAGATCACTTGAAAGTTACAAACAATCTTTTAGAATCAAAATGCCGTGAATTAGAAAGTGAGAAAAATTCGGCACTGTCTGAATTGGCAATTCAAAGGAATGAATCAGAAAAAAAAATAAAAGAAAATGATGATCATATAAAAGCTATGGAGAAGAGTTTTAATGAAAAATTTAGAGCTTGTGAAACTGAGGTAATTTAAATTAAAATAATATTTATTAAAATTTTTACCCAAAACAAAAATGTGTTAAGGTATGAAGTATGGAAGTATCATCCCTTAGGAAGGGTTATTCATTTCATCATATGTGGTGTACATCTGATCGATTCTCCTCCATGTTATGTGATGCGAAAACAATTTAAAAAGTCTAATTCAATTTAGAAACAACTTTGTATATATTCATATATTATATATATATTTATGTCTGGAATTTTCTTTCAAAACAAGTGTTATAGTAATCTTAGCTGAGATAAATAACAAAAAAATGTTAATTTTAGTTTTTATTTTTAACAATATTATAAATCATATTGTTTTTTCCATTTTTTTATAGCATGAAGCAAAAATAAATGAATTAGAGAAAAAATATACAGACGAATTATCCACTTTAGAACGTATTATAGAAGAAAAACAGAGTGAAATTAATTATCTGGGAAAGCAAGTTTCGAGTCAATGTATTCATTTTGAAGGAGAAGTTTTAAAGTTGAGACGTGATTTATTAAAAAATTGTGACTGTAATAGAGCAAAGCGTAAGGTTTGTGTGTATTTTTTTTTTTTTTTTTTTTTTTTGCGGCAGGAGGGGAAATCCGTTAAGGACCCCCGCCCGGACCGACGGGGAGTGTGGGACTCCTCTCCTCTCGGGAGGCCTACCCACTAAAACCCCTCCTGTCCTCCACCGTTGAACTCTGCATTCAAGGATTGGGAATCCGTTATGGCATGCATCCAATCCAGGAAAAATAGTGACAAAGTATGTCCAGTTACACTATTGGACGGTTTCTAGTTCTTAACGACGACTCATCGTCCTCTCCTGCCTTTCCTTAGTGGTTATCATCTTTTTTGCAAAAACCGCCATTTTTCTTCAACTTTCCTCACTCTCCAATGCCCTCCGTAAAACTCTCAAAAGCTTAGTTGATCCCGTTCTCTCATTCTCATTCTCGTTGTCACCTCCGTCTCCGTCTCCCATCACTCCGTGTGTGTTATCGGGGTCATCAACATCCAAAAACCCTGCCATACGCCTCTCCGAAGCCCATCTGGGACATACGAAGAACGTATGATAGGCTGCGTCCCTGGGTGCCGCGCAGTATAGGGATTCCTCCGTTGTTCTTTTCTGGATCCGTGCTAGGAAATGGCCAAAGGAACCATGCCCGGTCAAAAGCTGTGTCATTTCCCGAGTTAGGCAACCGTGTTTTCTCGCACTCCACTCTACTCCTAATTCGGCCACCTCTGACGCGCCCCGCTTATATCGCCCGTGCTTCCTCTTTAGCCACCCCGAACGTTCCTCCTCCGCTCGCGCGTTCTCTTCCCTCCTTATCTCCTTCCTCGATTTCCTTTCGGTGCTGTTCTTCGTCCTATAATATATCCGCTCCCTCGTCTTCGCCTCCATAATCCAGGGCCGCATGCCCGCCAGTAAAATAACTGAAACCGCTGCCACAGTGCGATAGGCTCGCACTACGCGAGCTGCCAGACATCGTTGCAGCTGCATCAGCTTCCTCTTCAAGCGATCACGCTTACCAACATCCCGCGCCCAAACTGGAGCCGCATAGAGGATCATGCCCGTTATTACGTTCGTAAAGAGCTCCCTTCGCCCTGAGAGGGCCCACCTTCATTTGGCATTATTCTCGCTAAGTTGGTAATCACTCTATCTGCCCGTTCGATCGTCCTTTCGATGTGTGATGCGTACGTCCAACCCGTGTCTATCGTGATCCCCAGGTAACGCTTGGTTTGTCCGCACTCGACCACCGCACTCCCCACTCTCACAAATTGTATAATACTTCTGTCCTTTCCAAAAACTAATAACTCTGTTTTTTCTGGCGCCACTAATAGTCCAATATTTCTTATCGTCTCTAATAAACCATCTATTACCCTCTCCATTGTTTTCTTTGCTCCTTCGGGGTCACTCCCCCATGCTATGGTCAGTGTGTCATTTTGCATAACAAACCACATCCGCGTTGCTTGTCCTCGGCGTCCTCAGTACTGCATCGTAAGCCAGATTCCACAGAGTCGGTCCTAACACCGAACCCTGTGGAACTCCCCGCTCCACCGGCCAGCGAGCTGATGAATTATCCAAGGTTTGTGTATTTGGTGTTCAATTTTCACGTAGCTGAAAATACTGTACTTTTTGATAAGATTCAAACATCTTTTATCAAGCTTGAATTCTCAAATACAGTCAAATATAAAAATATCTTTCGTGATAATTATGAAATTTTTAAAACATTCCAACATTTTTTAATGACATGGAAAAAATAGTAACCACCTTAAAGCAGAGTATATAGATTGCATTGTCACTATTTAGTATCATCTTCTAATTTCTGTAAATTTTTCATAAAATAATAAACTTTCTTTTTTGATACAGGTTAAATTTTTAAAAAGTAGAATAAAAAGTTTAAAAAAAATGCAAGAAAATTTCGCAATGACGTTTCAATCTCAGCTGGAACAAATAATCTCCAAAAAAGACTTTATCATATCAACATTGGAAATAAAATTAAGAGCCAAAGAGAGTGAAACCACTGGAAATTCATTAAGTTCAGAGATGGAAAATTTTATCACTGATAAAATTCGAGGTCTTGAGAATCAATATAAAAAATTGTTAGAAGATTCCGAACACCAGGCCGCTGAAAGGAGAAAAATGGATTTGCAGGTTCGCTTTACTTAAGATTAACTGTATTTAAAGCCAAGTCAATGTTAAAATACATTTTTCAAAAATAAATGAAACTGTATGAAATCGCCATTTGTATAAGTTTTTAATGTTTCAGAAAATAATGATTATGGAGAAACAACTAATGGATGTTGGAGTTAGTCTCCAAGAATTTGAATTAATAGCAAATCAAGGGAATTTAACGTTAACGGCACAGAATCAAGTGAGAGAAACTCCTCTATCTGGTGAGGATAAAATTGTGGAATAATTTGTGTTATGCTGAAATATCAGTTTTCATGGTTTTAACTCTTAAATTTTCTTTATTTAATAATTGAATTTGAAAGTGAAGCAAAATTTAAAAGGAAAAATGGCAACCTGCTGATCACTATACTTGCTCTTACAAACTGTTTACATGATTTATTCTCAATTTATTATTCAACAACATGAATATCATAATGTTCATTCAGCTTTGAAGATAATTTCTTACTTGAGTCTTGTATTCAATTTTTAATCAGTGAAATTTATTATCTTCTTCATGTAATTATTTTAAACTTCAAGATCAGAATAACTTTTCATGTGGTGCAATTATATAAAAAAAAATAAATATTTCATTTATCTTTCTGGAACAAGCTGCATTTGTAAATCTTTTTTGACTTATCCTATCCATTTATTGGTTGACTGTTTATTTGCTTCAACTTTCAACTAATTAAGGTCATTTTCCTCTTTATAACATTAATTTATTGATTTTTTCCTTTTAGTTCTATTTCTAAAGTTTTAATTCATGCATATATATTCTTCATAAATAATTTTCTATATAATTTTTTATTCAATAATTCACTTCAATATATTATATAATTTTTGTTTAACTTCCTTTGTCAGAGAGAATAATTTACCTGCAGTATTTAAAAGCATAAGGAAATTTATACTGAAATAAGATTTTTAAATATTTCTTTAAGAAAAGTTATATTGCTAATCATTTATTAGGTTTTTGTTAAAAATTTATGACATCACAAAATTTATTTTAATATCTTTACCATTATTTAGTTTTATTAGCTTGAACTAGTTTTGCCTGGGGCTATTTTTTCTAAATGTTTCTTTTCAATATCCTTTTGAATTTTTATATGAGATCCATCACAAAATGGCCTATGTGAGGTTTGCTTGCAGTTACATAACCAATATTCCTTTGTTTCTTCAACTTTGAAAAAGACTGGTCTCATTGTTATATTCAAAAGTTTCATTTTATGGGTACCATCGCATAGTGGCTAAAATATAGTTATATTACTTATATATATATATAATATAGTTATATTTTATAGAATAAATTTTATTAAATGCACATTAATATTGGTGTCAAAGCTTACTTGAGATTTACTTTGACCACATGAACACCAAGCATATTTTACGTCTTTCATTAGTTTTAACTTAAATGGTTTTGAGTCATACATTACACCGTTTTTCGGCTGTTGTGTAGACGAGTAAAATTTTTCTATCTTATTTTTTGGTATAACTTTATCTATATCTCTGAATTCTGATAGCGGTTTCGTCGTTGATATTTGCTGAAAGAAAAATTTGAATCAAGTTTCAAAAGATGTATTTCGTTACCAAATTCTTCTAAATGTTGAGTTACAGACACAAACCCTAAAATTAAAACGAATGTAACTCGCAATTATTTTTTTCATAGTTCTTAATGCAATCATCTTTAATCACTAGCAATCGTGGAAGCAAACTTGAAAAACAGCTAATTGTTTGTCGCCAAATAGTCGAAAGAACGCTTTCTCGATGGTGTTTTGTCGCGCAATCGTCTCTAAAATTTTGGTCTAGTTCGATGAAATCGAGATTTTCTTGTTGGCCCAGTAGAAGTGTACACTTTTTTTTATTTCTACCGCTTGTTCTCGAAAAATGTCTTCTTCGTTTGACTGGCCCTGGCAATATAATTTTCCACCGTTTTTCACGTGAGTATTTTTTTTAGCATGTATAATGCTATTTTCATTTATATATACATAATCTAATAAAATTGAAGTGTGGGTAGATTTCAAAGAAAATCCAGGGCGAAAGGTAAAACTTATCAAATCTAGTGAAAAATAAATAAAAACAAAAAAATTAATTCACACAGATTTTTACAAAAATATGATTAAAAAAAGAAAAGAAAAAAAAATAAACTAGTTTTTTTATATGGTTTGAATTTGTAAAAGTTTGTATGGTATGAACAATTATATCACAAATATAACAATAATTTTTTATATTCCGTAATTGAGTTAAGTCCTCGCATCGTTTTTCAACTATTATGGCAATACTCAACTAAAGGAATTAGCAATCTGAATTATTATGTTGAACTTTGATTTAATAAGTAAAAATAAATAGGTAGTTAAATTAAAATTTTTCTAAATTATCATAATTTAGATCTAAATTGTTCATATAAGCCTAAATGAATTTATGAATTTTAATAGTTTGGTATATCTAGGTGTATCAGGAAAAACTTATTTTTGGTTGTATGTTCAATTATGAATGTAGTGTTTCTTTTTTTCAGTTCTCAGTTAAAAATTTATTATTTGCTTGGGACAGTGATTTTGTTTTACAATAATAGAGATTAACATAAATATTTTGAATATCTATTTAAATATCTAATATATCAGAGCACTGTAATGAAACTATTTTTTATGATAATTTAAAGGAATAAAAATTTTTTGTTTCAGTTTTCATAATATATGAATTGCTTTCACAATGTAAAAGTAATAAATTTTTTCATAAAATGTTGTTCAGATAAATACATATATACATATTTATTTGCTTTTTAGTATTTGCCAGGCTCATTGCTTCATTTTCCTTGAAATATAAAAGGATTTTCATAAAAAATTACCATTTATCAATGATTTCCCAAATTTGTGAAATATTAAAATTTTTGTATTTCATTATATTGTCTTTTTGCAGAATTCAAATAAATCATGAGACCCTTAAGCAGCAAATGCAAGCCTGGAGACAACTGGTGCTCGATTATTTAAAAGCAAATAAGCAGAGTATATTAGATATCAGAGAGGCACATCAGTCTCCTTTATTTCGGAATTCAGCAATAAAGAGGCAGTTACCCATGGAAGGCATAATTCAAGTTATGGAGGATTTAAGTAAAACGGGTCATGCAGAACCAATAGATAAGACAAAAAATCGGTGGTATATTTTCTGGGAGCCACTGGAAGAACTAAGCTCGGCAATATATAGATGGGCTTTAAATAATGGATTTTTAGGAAGTGTCTGCACATTTTACGAACTAATTGAGGGTGAAAATACCACCAATGAAATATTTTACGGGCTGGATAAGGATGTTCTTCACAGAGTTTTGAAAAATCTAGAACAGGAAAATAAAGCTGAAATTATGATTTTCGATGATAGTGAAGGAGTAAAATTTTTTTAGTGTCGTCACACAAAAACTGTATTATGTACGATAATTGTTATGTTATAACTATGCTTTTGCAACAATATCTGATTATTATTAATCGTATTACTATTTATTTGTTTTTCGCAAATAATTTTTTTCTAAGTCACAATCATGTTAAGGCGTTACCAATTTTAAAATGACTGGTATATTGTTATTATAACTACTTTCTGTTGAGAAGCCGATTTTATTTTTGCTCTTTTTTATAGTCAATTCGTGCCTTTTTTTTTACATGTAAATTTGATATTTAAAAATGAAAATACAATATTGCAATTCCGACAGGATTTTGACAGTGAAAAACTAGACATATTTAAACAATTATTTGCAACTTCACTGAATGAAAAATGCTTCTGTCGAATGAAATATGTCACTTATTTCACGCTATAACTGAGTTGTTTGTAGTTTAAATGAATTGGAAAAAGCAAAGGGTTGCCGAGAAAAAAAAATACATGCTGCCGCAATGGTTACTGAACAAGTGTCCAGTGCAGGATCGGGGAGAACGGAAGCATACGGTGTTGATGTACACCTTCAAGCCGTGAAAGATATTAACTTGTTACATTTTATTTTGTACGTAATTAAGTTTTTTTTCCTGTAATTAAAATAAATTTTGTTGAACGATCTTAGGTTATATATTTAACTTTAATTAAAAATCGAATGAAATACTGAAACTTTTCACCATTCACGTGTAATTTTTTTTTAATTCCGATATTAAGATTTATTGTGATAGAATGTTTGTAATGTTTTTATGGCTTTGAAACGAGATTTCACAGTATGGCTTGAATATTATGTATAAATGTTATTTATTTATGTTATATATATCGCGTTGGATTTTGATATCATGGAAACTGAACAATTCTATACGACTGATATACATTTTTTTTCATGCATTTTATATTGTCAGCCATCATATTATATTGCTGTGACTCAATTTAATTAATCTATATACATTGCTTACTGGTTTCTTTCGTTTCTTAATATGAAAATTTTTTTGTTGTATAACTGAAATAAAGACCTAATTTTTCTCTTTTTTTTCCGTTACTAGTAGTATGGATGATTTTGATTGTTAGCAAAGTTTAAATGTTTTTACTATGGATAAAAGTCGAAAGCTTCTCAGTTTAAGGTGCCACATTCCTCATTCTGCGTTTGATTTTTTTACTTTTCCGACGAGATTTGCTTTTACTTTGCTCCCGTGCACCCGGTAACCTTTCACACACGTCATGTGGCGGTGATTACCATTCTTTTCGAATCGACAGGTTGTCTTCGGAGCCCGCCGAGTGTTTGCATCCGATTTTCGAATTATCCGGCCAATGGCAACCATGCATCGCTGTTTGTCGAACGAAAAATTATCCATTTATTTATTTATTTTTATTTTTCCGAGACGACTTTTCCGTGCTGAAAAATTTTCGGTCACATTTACACTTCGGAGACTTCTTCGACCACGTCAGGTCTGCCCTTCAGCCTTTTTCCTTTTGTGCACGTTCGTCGCATGTGGAACCCCAGTTAACCTTCGAAATCGAACATTTTGCAGTGTCGGACTAACCAAGGAAAAGAAAATTTTTTGTTGGTATCTGTTGCAGTGTTTGTGAATGACTAAATTAAAAAAAAGAAGAAATTAAACTTTGTACTGTAACGATTTGATTCATGTTCAGGATGTTGAACTGCTCCGGAATGACTTTGGTTATTTCGGGACGAAACAAAATAAGGAACGCGAAGCAGAAAGATACGAAAACAATAATGTAAATAGCACGGCCTGAATAAATTATATTTTTAATTTCATAAATTTAATCAGTCTAAGAACCTAGACATTTCTGTTATTTCAACGCAAATGGGTATAAATAAATGAAGGATTCCACAAATTTCAGAACATTGACCATAAAATAACCCGTTCAAATTTCTTTAATAAATATTTAAACTTTATAAGATCTATAGGTCTTCTCGTCTATCATTTTCACTTAAGCATTTTTACTTGAAATTAAATTTTATTTTATAAATAAATAATAAATTAAATATTAAATAACGTATATCATTTCTTTTACATATGTGACGTGATGATCGAAAGATCTCATGGCTTAGTAATATTGCAATTTTCACATTATTGTTTTGCTTGTAATTTATATTGGCGGTGTCACTGATAAAGTAACGGGTCATGCTTAAAGTAAACTACACAAAATGAAAAATATTTTTTACCTGCTTTCGTCCATCGAGTGGAGTGATTTTGCTGTTGCGCCCGTGACAAACGATAGCAAACGATTTTGTAAATGATTGCTGACGGCTGAAGGAAAATGAATCAAAAATCGAAAAAATTTAACAAAAATGTGGATGCCACAGAATGAAGTAAATAATGTAGACTTTTGCTTTTTATTTTGCAATCAGAAAAAGTTTATCTTTGATTTTAATTTCTAAATCATCCATGTAAATATGATTAAATAATATTGTGTGTACGTTAATATTTAATTTGTGAATTATATACATTTACGTGTATATATATTTGTACTAAAGTTCAAGCATGGCTTCATATAATGTGAAGTAATGTTACATTAATTAACGTTTGAGATAAATCAGGCCCAAGCCGATACTTTTTTGCTTCCATTTTCCCCAAATAAAAAAATGTTAAAACAATAAACCCAAGGAATTTCCACATCACGTGCAGTATTTTAAATACCGAGAGAATTACGCTATACGTATGTTAAATCCATTGCCTACTGGATTCTTGAATTCAAATGTGTAATAATCTTTTTATATGTGACTGTAAAATTATTAGATACAAATTAATATCTAATTTTATAAATAAAATCGTTATAAATTTTAATTTTTCGCAACCAAATTTATATATATATATTTTTTCAACTATAGATTCTATTAAGTGATAAATTAGATGGTATCTTTGGCATCAATATGAATGAAAAAATTTATTTTTTAAATGCGTATAATTCTTGAATTAAGCTTTATCATTATTTAAATGCAACTTGATCTTGATGGGACATTTCAAAAAGTTTTTTTTGTCATCTGCTACAATATTACGTGTTGCGTTAAATAATGAATTTTGTACGTATAAATTTATGAAATTTTATATTTTTATGACTTTATAATAATTTTTAAAAGTCGTTTATTTTGTTGCGACATTTAAAATTCCTTTCTATAATGAAAGAAAAAAATAAAAGTTAGTTATAATAAATAATATTGGATGGAAATATAAGCATATGACTCTTACTGAATTCAAACTTATACAAAAGATATCTATAAGATTTTTTAAGTACAATATTACAGTGTAAATCATATGAATTTGTATGCGTACTGAATAATATTGAATTTGTTGTTTAAATATTTGCTAGGGATATCGTGTATGAATTTATTTGATTAATAGAGAAGAAGTGATTAATTTTCGATAATAAAATATCAATTAACATTCAGATATAATGTTTAAATGTTGAATATTTTTAAAATATTGTTTAATTTTTTTTATTTTAACTGAAATTAATGTGTTTTCATATAATAATAATAATAATAATAAATTTAGTCACGTATTTTTAAAAAGTAGTAAATGATTAAGATATAAGTAAAATATTAATATCAATTAGTATTTAATAATATATGTTATAATAAAATTATAGAAAAAAATGACTGGCACAATTTTGAAAATATAAGAAGTAAAAAAAGAAATTGTTATTTCCATGTATAACTAAAATTAAACAAATTAAGTAGTTTCAAATTCATTTATATGGATTTATAAATTACCTTGATATTGAAATTATTTAATTTTTTGCCAACAGTTAATATTAAATCGGTTGTATTTAAGTTAGTTGATTTTAGTCGAATTTTATGAAAGCAGACCACGATTCGATAATTCTTTTCCTTTACATTAATTTTATATTAATTTACTTCAATTAATCAGACCGAGGCAGAGAGGAAGGTGGACCGACAGATTGCACTCGTTAACGCGCCTTTCTTTTTCTCCACCCCCGCCGCTCGAAGGGTGGAGGGAAAGGCACCGCTTTTCCGGCAGTCGATCACTGTGGGGATGCCCCCGTTACTCGGATTTTGAAAACGAGAAGGCGAATTGAAAGCAAAAGGTTTCGCGGCTATTGCGCTTCGCCGGGGGCAGGAAAAAGGCAAAAAGTCCCGAAACGGGGCGTCAAACACATTCAGGCATGCTTCCCGCGCCTTATCTCGGGGATGATATTTCTCGCGGTTTGCCCGGAAGATCCACTTGCGTCGTCCATTTTCGCCTTGTCTGAAACTTACTTTGCACGTTGCTTTCTACCGGGCGTTGAGGGAGCCGATAAAACTCACGTTGGAGCTGTCAATTGGAGAATTCAGCATCGGTAGCATAATAAGTATATGTAAATGCGTGTGGAGGGGATTTTCCGCCGTTGGCGATATGAAAAAGCATGAAAAGCACATTTTAAGTTTCGCGTAGCTCTGATCGAGGTGAACATTATAACTCTGCACAAGTGATCGCAAATTCAGTTTTGTTCTCGCGACTCCTTTTTCCTTTTTAGAAAATCTAGAAACAAAATTGCAAATGAGGTAACTAACCTGATGCTGCTGGTAAACTGCATCAACCCTTTAACGGAACATTAAGTTAGATGTTTAGAACTATTTTGTGACGAAATTTCATAAGCGACTCATATTATTCAAAATTCATTGTTGTCGGTTAGAAAAAAAATTATTTTTTAATCTAAAATTTAAACCTTTTCTTCAGTTTTTAAATTTTATTATTATTATAAAATTGCTTCCATTATGAAAGACAAAAACTATATTTATATAAAGTAAAATTTTTATTAATTAACATATAAACGCCTGAAACTGTTTATTAACTTAATTTAGCGCCATATAATTCTTTTAATGTTTATTTTTTTTTTACTGGCAAAACATAAAATAAAAAAACACGGATTAAAAACAAAAATTCATCATGGTAGATGGTTAAATTTACATTTTATGTTTTATTTTAATTTTATTATATTTTTGGTTATATTTTTTATATTTTATTATATTTTTAATTTTATTATATTTAGTTTAGTTATAATTTTGTTTATAATAATTATTATATTATATATCTAGTATATTGTATTTTATATTTTATGTTTTATATTTATACGTTGTTAAATTAATCTCGCCTTTTGTCACGTATGTGGACAATTGTCGATTATTGCGTTTTGTGCGATTGTTATTTTTTAACTTTTATTACGAATATATGAAATTAATCAGTCTATTTG
This sequence comes from Ricinus marginatus, assembly GCA_028565995.1. NCBI lineage: Eukaryota > Metazoa > Arthropoda > Insecta > Psocodea > Ricinidae > Ricinus > Ricinus marginatus. The sequence goes on from JAOWBB010000001.1 coordinate 3,271,961, forward strand.
AACATCTGTGAAGATTTAAAAATAATCATTACTGAAGCGCAATGAAATATTTTAAATTATTCCTAAATACTGGATACGCTTTTAATTTTTGAATTTGAGATATGCATAGAAATAAGAAAAGTATACAAAAGTTAGTCGTTCACAACGAAAATCGAATATTTCTTTGAGTTTTTGAGTGTGTCTTGAATGTAATAAATACGCATATAATTAAAGTTGATCGATGACAAGGTGAATAATATTTTTTCGATGACTGATCAAAAAATAAGAATAAAATTATTAGCAATATAAAACGGTTTTAAAAATCAATTAACGTGAAAATCTTATTTTCTCCGTGAAGCTTATAACATTTTTAAACGTCAAAAACCAATTAGTTTTATTAGCTAATGGTGGACGCCCCCCTGGAAAACGACAGGAAATTTGAATAACATTAATTATGGCTTCTTGCGAGTTAGGTTATTAAGTTAACCGCTAATTTTCATTGTTAAAACTGCGGCAATCTTTCTCAATGCTTTCAAACCAGGTTCCGGGTCTTTATTCCACATCGAGCCTAGCACTGTCTCGTTTTCGAAGCTTCCTTGTCCGTCTCTAAAAATCTTCTCATCGCCTTTTCTTTCGGGTCACGCAGAACTCGCTTCGGATGATTTATGGGTCAGGACAACGGATGGACAATCTCTTCGTGTGGAACCCAAGGGCCAAGAAGAGCTTTCATAGTACTGATAAGCCCCTTTTGTAGTGAGAGGTAACACGATACCTGGATTATAACCGGGCGAAGGAAAACCGTGAGCAAAAATAAAAGGAAAGAACCAAAATGGACGATGAAAATTCAGTCTTTTGCCTTTCCTTTTTCCACTTTTAAAGCGGTCGAAGGTTCCTCTTAGGTTTTCGCGGTTTTGATCGTCCGATCCGGGCATATGTCGGTAGTCAAGATAACATTCCGGGACTGGGATGGTCTGTTCCTTGCACTGACGAGATAGTCAGCCATCATCCGACGTGCCTTGCTATGTGAAGTCGCCGAAAGAGTGACTCGCGACGGCAAGGTGGCGCACCCGACAGAGATCGAGTCCCGTTCTTTTGCACAAAGCAGTTCGGATTTTATCGAAACTCTCGCTTTGACTGCAGCTTTGACGCTTGCTGAATTTTTTGGTACCGGAAATGCGTTCAACGTTATGTTATGGCGAGGGATGGTTGATTGTCTCAGTAACCATGGGGTCACGGGCATTTGCGAACCGCGAATGTGGGCTCTTCCGCAGAAGGAATCTGTATGCCAGTTCTTCCGCTTCCACGAGGGCAGGCGATGGTCGCCTGCGGCGCTCTTCAGGTTTCGGTCTCTGAACCGAATGTCACTTCGTCCTATTTTCGTTCTCACATCTAAAATCCATTTTACGTGTTTCACGGATAATACATTATATCTCGTGTCTCAGGTTAGATGTGGAAGAGACATTCCAGGTGAACTGGATCGTGGAGAATCCTGAACTAAGATCGTGGTCGGGGTCTAAGAATATGGCCGTCTGATTTTATAATCAATACTGGAACCTAATCCTCAGTCTGTTGGCATTTTAAGCGCATTTTGAAATGGTGATGCCTTGGGGAAGCTGCAGCCGACTATCTTAGTCCGCTGCTCTCGAAAGCTTGGGCAACCTCATCTTTACATTGGGTAGTCATGTTACAGTTTGATACGGTGTTCCGCCAGCGAAGACCGTGGTTCGGCGTTGACATTCATTCGAATACGGGATAAGGCACCATTTCTGGCGCTCCAGGAGTTATTTCATCGGGGATTCCATCCCGAGGTTTACTGGCGGAGGACTGCCTCGGAAGGCGAAGCGACTCTGCGATCGGACAATCGGTCCCGGCAGTTTCGGCATCTGATCGGATGAAGCGGGAGCGGTTGCTTCGGAGCACATCTGCATGCATTCGGCAGGAGCCCACCGCAGAATGTCATTCCATTGTGGCAATTGCCGGGACACGGCTCGACGCACTCTTCCGGGTCGTCCTACCGTGCGTGAGCGAACATCGGTCGTTGACCGCGGCAGTCGGTGACAACATTGCTCTTGATATTCTGGTGAAAGACATGCTGCAGCGCAAGGATGCGTGGAATCTCAAGCAGGCGGAAGTGGACGTCCTCCTATCGCTGTAGAGTCAGCCAAGAGTCACCCGTCGCCGGACTAAGTTCACTTCCAATCATGATGGTGGAGAGCGGAGAGATTGGGAGCATCAGTTTTCCGGATCCTTTCTGCAGAATAAAATACAATATTCTGCCTGGGAAACAAGAAATAGGTCCCAGCCTGAGACATTCTGCGTAACGTGGCAGAACTGTATGCACGGCGGTGATGGCCTTAGCATACGGAAAATCAAATTCCAAGTTCGTGAAGTGTTTTTAGTCTTCAACGAACGTGTTCGTGAGCCTTTGCTTCTCTTCAGGAGAACGATAGCTTTCGGACCGGATAAAAATCCGAAAAAAATCACGGGCACGTATTTTGAAAATGTGCTAAGGGATTTGCCTGAATTGTATCAGAAATACAACTCTGGCACTGCCATTATTGCGCGGATATTCAGAAATTTCCATTCCACAAAAAAGGATCTGGGCAGAAACAGCAAAATTCAATGAGGTAAAAAGTAGCCTGCCACAGAAAACGTTTTTAATTGCATGTTTTTGTACTTTAATCGAAGTCGAGAAACTTATTATTTATTTATAACGTTACGTAATTATGGTAAATATAAATATCTGACGCACTGATGTTCGGATCAATTTACAAAGATGAATCTCCAAAAAATTAACTCCAGAATGATTTTCGTATATTATCTAATATTTGGCATTTGCCTTTTCCATTTTACATGTGGAGGCGTTGTCGAAGAGATGTTCACACAGCATCTCTTTCATGCACTCCTCCTCTCGTAAAATTAAATGCTGCAGTTTATTGTTATGCGAATATTCCCAACGCTTCGATTACGTGCTACGGGATATGGCTTTTCTAATGTAATACTTTCGTACGCACTCGCTTTATAATTAAATATAATTATTTTACTATTCCGGTTGGGACATGTATGAAAATTCTCGATTAATGTTATTAGTGTAGATCGTTTCTTTGCATTCTCGGAGATTATAATCCGGGCCAAGGATGGAAAAAAAAAAAAACAGAGAGTTTTGAAGTAATTGATTTACATTACGATTCTGATTATTTTGCGCTTTGCCTTTCTATAGCTGCTCTCCATTTGGCTTATTTATTTTTTATTTCTTTTCTGTTTCACTAAGCAAATAATTAAAACTAATGCACGTATATTTTTTGCGGCATATTCAAACCTGTCTTGCACCTCCTGTCTCTGGTCACAGGCCAATGGTTCAAATCTTTTCCTACCGTTCTTTCGCCAATTTCTTTTCCATTCGAAATTGCTTCGTGGGATGTTCGCAATGGACTCGTTTCCCTTTCTCTACTGCTACCTTCGCATTAACTGGAAATTTAATTTTACTTAAGAAATTCACCGAACTTCGTTCGACATTATATGCGTCCATAGCGAACGTGAGTTCGGTCTCATGCACTAACTAAATATCATTAATTTAACCTATTTAACGACAAATTTTCACTTTCGTCGGGCCGCCTTTTAAACGTAATTGTTTGATAATTAATAGAAATACCAATCGTAAAATGATCGTTGTGTGTCCTAAGAGCAGATTAAATAATATGAATCTGAATATATGATATATAATCTGAATATGAAATAATATGAAATTAAACCTTGAAAAATATGTTAAATATATGAAGTTAAGGCTTTTGGAAAGGCGAATATTTTTGTTTTTACATTTTGCATGTATTGGAAAATGTTATGCAATAAAAATCATTTGCAGCTTGAGGATGTGTCCTCATGGGGTGAGGGGGGGAGGGTGGCGGCAAAATGTTTCCATTGAAAATCTCAATTTCATTTTCAGCAATCGGAAATTTTCATTTGCTGATTAAAGTCAGAGCTCTTTTCGACGGGTTTGGAATCTGCACGCGGATCTTTTTATGCAGCGGGTTCTTTTTGTCATTTCAATATTTTTTTTCTTCTTGAGCGAAAAATCTTGCTGTGGCCGCGAGAAAAATTTATTTTTCACGTGAGCCGCAATTTCTTTCCGAGATATCCCGAACGCTGCATTTAGCTTGTACGTGAAAAGCTCACTTTGAGGGAATTCCGCATCGTGGTGTAAAAAATTGCGTTTTTGGCACCGCAGTCCTTGCCGTGGTTCAATTGCTCGACCATTAGCGCCACCTCGCGTCAGGTATCGTAAACGACAATACTCTGTGCAGATGGCTGTATAACTGAGACCGACACAGTGCGGGTTTTACATTCAAACGGTACTGGCGTTGATTGAATATTTGTTCCGTGTATTGCAACGATATGTTCGGCCACCGTATCACCATACGATAAGGACTAAAACGAACCTTTTTCATTCATAAAATTGAGCGGTAAGTTATTTTTCCCGCAGGGATTTTTTTAGCCGGCAAATTTGTTGCAACAACTTCGGATAATGCGGTAAATATATACGTTTCGCAAAAAAAAGTGTTACCAGAAAAACAGTGATTCAAATAAAAGCGGTTACAAGCAAATCTGCTATTTATTCTCAAATATCTGCGAGATGTTAAACTTTCCTCGACAAATTAAATTTCCCTTTTCCAATTAAATATTTGACAAAGTTATTGTTCTTGAATAAATATTAAAACTTCTAAAAAAAGTTGTACCTGTTTGTTTTATATTTGGCTTACATTAAAGAGGTATGATATATTTCATCGCAGAATCTCGATATTGTACTTTATTTTGAAGAAATCCGGGGTATTTTTCTGTAATTATGTCAAACGTAAAAATCCAATTTTAAGTAAAATTTAAAATACATTAAATTAAATATTTTTAAATCGTTAGTCTTGCACTTCGCATAGGGAAATGTTTTTCACAACTCTTTTTCGCGTATACCTCTAAAAGGAATGAATAAATTGGTTTTGCCGATAATAATTGAAAAGAACATTGATTAAGAAAGATATACTTTCATATGCATACATACATACATACATATAAATTATATGTATCTTTATACTTAAAATAAATTAAATACTATTTAATGATTTGGGTTGTATGATTTTTATATTGTGGCTACTTCAATTTTTTCCTGTTTCACTTAATGAATATACTATATATAAAAGTATAAATAAGAAATCATAAAATATGCTAATAGTCTCTCCAGAAGTTTTAAAAATCTTTAATATTTAATTGCAAAAAATACTCTCAATTGCGAAATAACATTGATAATGATAGTTTTCAGTTATATATAATTATGCTTTAAATTTAATAAAAATATTCAGTTAAATAAATTATAGCTGTAGTATGGACATTAATAAACAAAGTCAGTACAGAAACCAACATTTTAAAGTCCTAAAAATAAATAAATAAATATGTTTTAACAAATTGCGAAGCAGATATTGGTTTTTGAATTGTCATCTGATACATTTTTTTAAGTTTCGCCTCACCATCTTTTCTGTCTCTTACCCTGGAAATTCGTTTAGAAATTTTGTCAAGACATTTTCTACTGTGTTTCCACGGGATTATCCTTAGCGTTGCAATCGGAGAGACCAGACGACATTTGCCTCCATAATTGCTTTATAACGTGACGGGCGGAGGCTGCCCATTTCGGGGCATTGCGCACAGAATGTACAGACTCATATCGTCCGCGTGATGGAAATTCTCATTTTTAATTCATGAAAGGAAAAGAAAATTTGATGTCGATGCCTGCAGATTAAATTGCCTTGAAAGAAAAACGTTGCGCTGATGGAAGTTAATTTTGCTTTTCCAAATCTTTCCACTGGATATTTCTGTAATAATTTTAAGGCGACGCGTAAATCATTCAAATTACAGATGGTAATTATATTTTTCTTATGCAAAGAAGCGCAGTTCAGTTTTGGAATACTTCTTCCTATTTCGATGAAGTTCCTTCATAAACAAAAAGAATAAAAAATTTTTTTTTAGGTTGCATATTGATCGCCTAAACCGCTACCGATGGTTATGGATTTTAGTTTATGTGAAAAGAAATCTCATCTGGACAAGCTGACTGGCTAATATTTAAATTCATTTGAGTCGAAATTGGTTCACTTATTATTAAACTCCTCAAAAACCCAAATTTATTTCCATCTACCTTCATTACGCGACAAAAAATTTAAATAATCGCTTAGGACAATTTGAACGTCGACTATTTCTTATTTTTTTTCTAACTGCCCATGAAATAAGAGTTATTATCCACATTTAAATTTACAATCGCATAATTATTATACCGGCAACTTTCTTGATGGTTTCTTGCACCCAATTAGAGCTTAACATGATAAAAGACTATTATTGACATTAAAATGAACATGTAGCTCGAAAGATATGTGTTCTTCTGGGATAAGGAAAATTCCGAGTTGTGGAATTGGATGAGCTACACTATGCAAGAAATATGCATCGTTAATATTTCAATGAGTCTAGGAAAACCCAGTTTTGATGGGATTAAATTTTCTGATGCTCCAAATGATTAAAATTTACGTAATATTTTCAGTAAAACATAATGCATAATTCAGAACATATTTTTTTTTCTTATTAGTACATAATTATTTATTAGTAATTGTATTGTTTGCAGCGGGATACAATAGCCTAGAGAAGAACATAATGGGAATTGTGTTATTCGGGGCTATATACAGTTACATGTTTTACATGTATACTATCGAAACCATTGCGCTGCCGTTTTCATATTTTTCATTTCATGCACATAAGTCTCGGATGACCAAGGTTTATAATAGAATTACGCGATTTTTCTTTTGCAAAGAAGTTTTGATAACATGCAAATTAATTGTATTTTCTTATTTAAACGTTGTTTTAACAATGGAAGATGGTCTCGAGATGGATGAACGCGTGAAGCAATCAAGTTCCACTTGATAGATCGAAAATCCGCAAACTTGGTGATGGACTTTCTCTCTGATATTGAACTTTGAGCACCTTCATGTTGCGTTTCGAATTTGCATGTCCATGTGCATTGCAAAATTGAAATATCTTTGTATTTCAAAAATATCGCGCTTTTTTCTTCGACAAGATGCAAAATGGTTCAAGAGGTCGGAACTCCGGTAGAGCGACGGATGCATGTGATCGGGCTCAGGTGAAATTTGTCCGAAGCTATTCAGTGGATAAAATGTTACCGAAGGATGCTGGGATCGGCGTTCAGAAGACGTGGTCGATGGTTTGGGTTAGCTGAATTTGTTGAAGGAATGTGTACCAATCGGGGCCAGGTTGAGATTTCGAGATCATAGTTGAAGTAAGGTCCGCTGCTCTTAACGACCACACTGTTTTTGTGATCCAAATTTTTTTGCCGAAACCGCGCTATAATAGGTAAAGAAACAAATTCCGAGGTTTTCTTTCCATGTTTATTTTACATGGCATACAACATGAACGAAGCATTAGTTGATTCCATACCACGTGACTCAAGGTAAATACTGGGAATCAGCTGATTGCAAATCACGTGACTCAAGGTGAATCCTGTGTTTATTTCAACCAAAACAAAAAACTCAATCTGATGACGGCGATTCAACTGATCAACCGGCCCTCCATCGGAAACTTTATGCTTTAACCTTATGCTAAACTTTATAAGTTTGTAGTTCCAGCTTCGTATCGTATCAAAAATCATATTCTTAGAGTGTTTATGTTACAGGGCGGTTGATTGTATTTACCCTGGACGGCGACACGCTTTATTTTTCGGTGATTTATGTCGACTTCGTTGGATGTTCGGAGTATGACGCGTAAGTCTGCGTGCACTGCATTTTCGGGGAAAAAGTGATTTCTCCGGTAAATCATCTGAATCATTTACGAAGTCTGGTTACACGGATGAATCTTTGTTTTTAGCGAAGCAAGAAAAAGAAAAAAAATTCACTTTTCCAGCTAATCGCTTGACTGATTTATTGCTTAAATGCTTGCGGTTCGGGATCCGTTTTTTATTTTCTTAATCGTCTGTAAAATGCGTTTTTATTAAAATTTTGGTCGATCGATGTAACAGCATTAACCTTTGGAACTTGATTTACGTGGGATACGGTTTTTTTGAATTATAAAATGTTCTAACTCCAAAATTTTACCGCCCCCCCCCCCTCCTACTCAGGCATCGGTTATTTATTTGTATGTTTTGTATGTATAATGTTTAAATGTGGAAAACGCTATTTTCTTTCTCTTAAATACTTGATTTGAACTCCAGTAAAAGCAGCGGATTTCGCGAGGTTTGAAGAAAAATTCTTTGAAGTATTAGATAAAGAAATTTATGGTGAAAGCAGCAGTTCATGGATTTATATTAATGGAAAACGAAAAATTCCTGTTTGTTTTGATAAGAAAGAATGATACCGAAAGAATTTAATTATCCAATAGCTTATTTTAAGAAGAGGATATAAAAGTTATGACCTATCGCAACTCATAGGAGGTCTCATTTACTGTAAAACTTAAATCACACTGCCACGCCTCTTCATATCCTCGTAGAAAATTTACAAGGGACTTTAGATTAAATTATTAATATCGAAATTTATTGAATTTTTCAGATAAAAACTGTAACAAAATGAGATATTTTCCTTAATACTAAGGCAGAGGAATGTTCAAAAACCGTTTGGATAAGCAACCATCCCCTGCGCAGTCTAACATCTTTCGAACCATTTATGCTGTTACCATTATATTATGGTGGTCGAAAATTCTTCTTTCGAAGTTTTTGGAAGTTTCCGTACACTGGTGCAAAAAGCACTTCGTGGAACTTTGCTTCGTTTCACAAACCAAATATCTTTTCCCTATGGACGAGCAATTAAGAAAGAAACTGTTGATTCATTTACAGGAGCTTTAATGAAAAAATTTAATTATTAAACCATGCTTCTTATATTTATCTGACAGCTTTTCCCTAAAATGTGGCAATTTCCCGGTTTTAAGCTTAATTTTAATCAATTATAAAGCAATGCAATTATATGATAATTACGACAATGTGATTGATTGATTAAATGCCATGTTGTTGTTATTGGATTTGTATAAGGTAAATTATGTTTTACTTTATAATTTTCGATGCAATTCTACCAATTAAGTTTTCTTAACTCTCGTTCCATCTCCGTTTTTATTAATATATTTCAATGACTCATAAAGAAGCATCGTATGAAAATATTTTCGGGTTCGATATTATGGCTTGACGTTTAGAATATTCGACAATTGATAATTAATTGAAACATTTTTCGAATTAATTACGAAATGTTTCCATTCGACGAGAGTTTTTATTCTTTTGAACGAAGGAATTTTGGGTGAGTGAATTATTTTGGCACAGATAAGATATGAAATACATAGAACCTATGAAAGAAACATTCATATAAGAATTAAATACGAAACTAATATGATCTAGTTCCTTTACTCTGATAAGGTTGTTGTTATGGACAATCCTCAGAAATTTGTGAAACTTTACATTCTTTCATACCAGTTTATTTAGAATTAACTAAGGCAACTTTATTATTTAAATGATTAATTGTTTGAAACCGAAAATGTAGTTTATACGAGAACATTTTATTTGAATTAACAAATGTAGTAGTATTTTTAATTAAAGGTATATTTGCGCAGAACAAATTTTGTTTTCGAGATTAAGTAGAAAACACTCGGGAAAAAGTTATGCAGGGACTCTTATCATACTGTGTCGCATTGGATCTTTTGGGTGGAAAGTGCACTGAAATAATTGGACATGTCTTGTGGCATCGTTTTCCAAAACTGGTCGGACCACTTGCCATTTTTGTGATGATTCATGGGCGTTATTCCCTCCATTATGATATTACCGAAAAATAATTTTTTTTAATAATATATAATGCTTACGCGAACATTTCTTATTCTTCGTGCTAACGGTCTCGAAATTCTGCAGTTTTCTCTGGACGCGACATTTCTGATACGAGATCGAAATTTCCATTGGGCACACTAATGAATATGGCGATTTTGAATATTTTTCCGTGGCCGAAGAAATTGAGGGTCTCCCCGTCCGGCAGCTTCGGCACAATGCGTGATTTTCTATGTGAGCCGTTCGAATAGTTTCATTGCAAAATAAAATTTATAAAATAGATGTGGAAAATAAGGCAGTGACCTGGGAATTGGAATCCTTCGTTAGGGTGCAAACGGTCGATAAGGTAGTCTAAAAAGGCAGATTCTTCTTTTCTAATTACAGAAAACATTTTCTACCAATTAAAAGCAGGAAGTTTTCGAAGTTGATTTCCAATTCTGACACCATCATGTCATTAATAGGATACATTAAATTTAACATGCGAACGGCAATTATTTTAAATTATTAAAGTTCTTCCTAATCGTTAATTCTTTTTCTTTTTTCATTTTGTAAGTAATTTCGAATGCGTTAAATAACATTTACGTAAAGACTTATTCTGGGGAAATCGATTTTACACATTTAATCATTGAATTGAGAAAATTTAAATTTTTTGTGTTAGGTGGCCTGCTGGAAAATTCAATAAGGGAAAAAATTAATAATGTGCATTTTCATCCAGAAATTAATTAAAATTATTATGAATATTAAATAATATGATCAATTATTTGATCATATTAAGATCATAGTTAAATAGTTTGTTTAGTATTTGCTTATATTTTATTTCAAGCTGAATGTATGTTGGGGTTCTTTATTTCTTTTTCTTTCTACCTTAGGTTGGGTATTTTCAGATTTGGCAATTACTACAAACCTAAGAAGTTAGATTATAATAATTACTACAATAACACTTTCATGGAAGTTGATAAAATCATGTTACTACATTAGGTTAATATAACAATGATTTAACCTTGTCGCTATAATTTTCCTTACCTATTATGCTTCAATAAAGAGGTAGATATCCTTTTCAATCGTAAGAGCCTTAACTTTTATGTTTTCTTTGCCACATACATAAACACTTATTCTCTGAATATGTATATTTATGTGCTTTATTTACAATAGTTACAAAAAAATTAAGTAATTTTAAATTGAAAAATTGTAATTAAAATTAATTGTCTTTAGGAGATTAAATCAAATATTCAGTAATATTTAGCATTTTAAATTTGATATTTTGAACGTTTCACGTTCTTTGTCATTTAAGTGGATAATTCGCTTATTATTCGATACACAACGAAAGTTTAACTTTTATATTTGGCAAAAAAATTAAGTTTCTTAACAAAGAAAAATTTGTTACGGATATTAAATATTTCTCCATGAGGAGGATCCCAGTGTTATAATTATTAAAAATCTAATTAACTTTTATAATTATTAATTATATATTATAGTTATTAAAAATCTATATTTTATGTTATAATTATGGTATTATAATTGTTAAAAATCTAATACACCATTTTATATAAATTATAATCTATTTTCATATATATTAATTATGAAAATATGTAATTACAAATAATTCATATGAACGTGTATCTAATTTTTCTCGACAGGTATTTCATTTTCTTTAAGTTGTTTGCAAAATAAGTGAAGGGATAGAGAAAAAAAATCACGTTATAACCGAAGTTCTGGTACAGAAAGCGATTACGAAACTGGTATTTACGGATAAGTTTAAAAAAACTTTATAAAATTAACACAATTCGATAAACTTTTACGTTTATCGGATTTGTATGAACTTCGGATTGAGAAATAAAAGCTAGCTAATAAATGAATTTAAATTATTCAATAAACATTGACTTTAAATAATTTTGCAACTAATATATATTTATAACTTTTATTAATTCTAAATCGGGCCGAAACTCATTTTATTGTTTCTCAAAAAAAATTAAATAAAATTTCTCATCACAGGCTTCTTTCAAATATCTAATTCTTCTTTTTAATGTATAAAAAAATACTCCATATGGATGTTTTTCTTTTTGGTTCCGAAGGACAATGTTATAACGATGAGTAAAAACAATTAAGTTTTTTTTGTTTTAAATAATCCGGAGCCGTGAAGCAATACATACTCATTTTTGTATTAATTGAAACAAAATTTATAGTAAAAACTTTAAATTATGTTGTAAGTAAAGGAATTTATCTTCTTATTCAGGCATTCGCTTCGGTTTAATTCCATGGGCTGTAAGTACGAGTATTTCTTATTAAATAGCTGTTAATTATTTTATTTTTTAATTAAGATAAATTGCATTGTTTGCGTCAGTGCTTAGTCCGAAGAGGGTATTAAATAAATAACCTGGAAAATTTCTACTAATTTTCCAATGCAATATCTTTATGATTTCAGGGATGCATAACATCCCTAAAAATTAATTATTGGAATTATTATGTATGTCGAATCGAAGAAGACATAATTTCCTCGTGCAGAACAAAAGAAAATATTGGAAAAAACTTTTGTTTTAGCTGTCTATTGTGAGAGATTTGGCCTTACATCACTGTCACATTTTGATTTACTTTCTTACATTATCCGCTAACAATTTGTATGCAATAATAATTTCAAAAATTCATGGAAGGTAAATTTTTTTCTAATTAGTGCGGATAAATTTTGTAATTATTTAATGGTATACTTTCGCAAATTAATCATAAAAAGATTCCCGCAACAGATCGGACGTCAGCAATGGATTGTCAATTATTTCATTATTTTGAAAGAGACAAACATTTTCAATATTATATTTGTCCCGAAAATAACAGTTTTGTATCAGATGAAAAAATGCATCAATTATGTATTCAAACTACATGCGGAAATAGTGTTCGATTTACAAAATATGTTAAATTTTGAACAAACTTTTAATAAAGTTTATGTTCATAAATTGTGGGTTGCCAAGGTTCGTTTGCATGGCGGCAATAAAATTAGCCATAGGTGGCCAAGAGGAGAGTGTTAATTCATATTAATCACAGTCTTAACAAGACAGAGTCGGCATCATTACTTTACAACGGGAGTTTCTCATATGAATTATAAATCTTCGACTTATGTGATGTTAATTGATGTAAAAAAAAATGTAAAAAATATTCAGTTAATTCGGTTAAAAATAAAAAGGAAAGATTTTGCTTGCATTTCCAATTTTCTTAAATTTCAATATATTATTTTTTTTGGTTTTTCTACATAATTTGAGATTTAAAGTTAATCATTTTCATGCTTTCCATTGAAAAATAGCTCATGTGTTACATACTTTTTGATTATTCGTTAAAAATACAAATTAGTTATAAACTTCGATATTTTAATAATATGTGACACTAATTGATTTAATTGTAAATTTTTTAAATTTATGAAAGCACTATCCTGTGTATATTATTTTAAAACAACTTTTGATCGCACCTTGGAGGAAGAGTAAAATTTTGATGTATGCGTGTATTAAGATGAAGAAATAGTTGTTATAAAAATTTTTCTGCCTTACTGTTCATGTAATAAGTATATGGGAAAAGCTATTGTTTTAGCTGCCTATTTTGATGAATTTGGCTTTAATATCACTATTACATTTTGATTTATTTTCCCACATTATATTCTGAAAGTTTGAATTAATCTTAAAATAAGTATACATCTAAAGTATATGGCTATGTAAGATATAAAAGAAAAGCTATTCATAAGTTTTAAGATGTAATTAGCAACGAAATAATGAGAACAAATCAATTATTAACAAATGACATTTTATTAACCGTACTTACTTTTCATTCACAAATTGAAACCAAAGCTTATAATATTCGTACGCATCCTTCTTCGGAATACTAAGTAATGCAACACGGAAAATTTTTCGTCCATTTTATAGTTTTCGACTAACAACATTTTTGAACTTATCTTCAGTTTAAACATTAGTTTTTTGTATCTCTGATATAGTTCTCACACTTTTTTTAATAATTATCCCGCGGGGGTCGGTTTATAATACAATTACCTATACGTTCATGTACGTTTCTATCTCAAATGGCATATAACTTACATAATGAGATCATTAAAAGAAGCGATGCTTGAAAACGTTTCTGCACGCTTTCTTCCATAATAAAATTACGATTTGATATTTTTTGGTCATTGTAAAAAAAATTTAAAAGTTTTGCGACGTCAAAAGTCGAAATAGCTGCCAATTTAAATAATTTTCATTAACTTTTAGATGCTTTATTGATAATAAACCAAGTTTTATTGATATTTAAATAATAAAGCGAAACTTTAATATGCAACCGACTGACAAGTGGACGCTAATTCACGATTTATAATTCATTTATGCACCACTGTTATTATGAGGATTAACATTTTTTTTTATATTAATCACCTAATCGGGGTTTGCAATATTTTATAAATTTTGAACGCCGACCGGTATAGCTGAGCTTTTTACAATTAATTTCGCGATTTCGATATTCAAAAATGATTCCACTATTTAATTTCATGCTTACTATAAATGTTAAAAGTGTATTTCTTTTTATGGACGTGAATATATATTTTTCAAAGCATTTACTAATGGTATACTTTCCAGTTAAATAATTAATTTGCATTTTAAGTGTAGAATTGTCAGTTAGAAAATATTTCTTACGAGCTTGTTAATAACATATTTTAAAATTATGTCTTTTAACGACTTCTGGTGGATTTGTTCAAAGTTATGCTTCATGTTAATATTCTAACCTCTTGTATGTTCTCGTTTTTTATCAACTTGGCTCTTTTTGAATTTTGTGCGTTTTCTGCAGGTTTGCCTGTGCACAGGTATAAACCTGTTTCAGTGACTGGATCTTTCTTTTTCCGTCACCCTTTCGCCACGTCAGGAGGTGGAAAACTAATAATATGAAGTGAAAAAAGTACTTTTTTCAGTTGGAAACTTACATAATTTCCTTGTAATTGTTTAGTGTAAGACAAAAGGGAAATATTTCCTCAAATAATATATTCCCAAGACCAGAGATTTATGTAGGGCTTTGATTCAGTCAACCAGAACTTGCTTTACTCTTATACTGAGTTTATGAAATAATATTTATAATTGGAATTTGTTCATATAAAATACATTAGATATTTTATTAAAATTTAAAAATGCTATTAAAATATATATTTTGATTCTTTGGTATTATTGGTATTTTTTTTATCAAAATTGATTGTCGTCGTAATAAAATTTTCTTTTCCTCTACTTGCAAAACATTTTCTTCTATTTCGAAGTTTTTATTTCGTACATAAACACAAAGAAATTTAAATTTTCTCCTTGTGATTGTTTCTGCACTACCGGTATATTCATCGTGTCTAAAATATATGAGAACAAGTATAATTATTAAATCATTGTTGTTGTTTTTGTTCATGCAATCTCATTATTTCGATGCTAATAACATCCTACAACTTACGGATACATTTTTATTTTTCTTATATCTTCCAAAGTTAACATGCTTTAGTTTCATATTTATTTTTTACAATTTATTCAGTCACATACGAAAAACCAATAATTTATTGATAATTCGAACTAATAATTTTATATAATTTTTATATAATAATTTTCGCTGCATTTAAAAAATTTTGTCTCAGTTACAAAGCCAAAAGTGGGGACATGTTGAGGAGGTTTTATAAAAATACGACGAACACACATGTGAATATGTACATTAAAGTCATGCTCAAAGGTCATTTTAAACTGAAGACTGACACAGGCAATGCATATAGAAATTATTCTAAATAATTTAAATAAATCTGCTATCTACGCCTGAGTATTTCATACCAACTATTAATGGTAGAGAGAATATTTTTTTTTATGTTTTCCCGACCCAGGTACTCCCCTGAGTCGGGGAATATATTGACAACAAAAATAAGTTACAAAAGTGAAAATTCTGTTTTTTAGTGGGAGTCTGGAAGTCGGCCCCTTGCACCAGAGGCTTGTCGATGACCGAAGAGAGAATATTTACATTAGAAGAAAATAAAGAACTGGAATTATAACTTTTCATATCTTCTCACTTGGGAGAATTCAACATTGAATGACTCAAAAATGTGACAGTTTCAGGTCATGGAACGCTCGGATTGTACATCATATACCGGTACGAAAAAAAAAAAGAATAAGTGAAAGAAAATGCACACTGAAATATTTTCATATGTAAAAGGATATCTCCGAATTTTTTTTAACACCCATGTTTGCATTTATATACTGTAACTTGTGCTCGTAACGTTAAATTGATTTGACCCGGAAAATGTACTGGTATTGCAGAGTGATGCAGATTTTTTACTATAAAAAAAGAATTAGTTTCGAATTTAATGCGATTTTTTTTTTACTGAATGTAGATATTACTTCATTATCGTTAAATTAGGATATTTTCATCGATAGCACATTAATGTTTGAGATTAGTTTGATGTACTGAAAGGAAACGTAAAAAAAAAAAAAAAAAAAACGCATTAGAATTATTTTTTGGTATGGATTGAGGCCGAAAATATAAGATAAAACTCTAATAATATTTATCGTTAAAAAATAGTTCAGTCAAAATTTTTTTTCCACAGTCTCCATGAGGCATAATTTTCGTTTCCCTTACAGTCCGCACGAGACGGTTTTCTGGGGAAAATTTTTTGGATATAGCGCAACACAAATGCTGAGATGGGTTTCATACGCGGTTCCGCAGAACGCGATGGTCCTGGCGGCGCGAAATTTTTCATTTTGTACCTGTTGCGC
>JAOWBB010000001.1:3288611-3407234 GCA_028565995.1 Ricinus marginatus
GTTCGTGTTGGTGGGGCATTTCCCCCCCCCCCCCCGCTCCCCGACCGCAGAAGAAATAAATGGGCAAGCGGTCACTTTTTTACATAAATTTTATACATAGAGTAAATGTGGTAGAATTATAATAATAATAATAATAATGATAATAATAATAATAATAATAATAAAGGCCTTTTTCTTTTCTTTGTTTTTTCCTATAAATTGAAAATAATGGCACATGGAATATATTTGGAAAATTATTTTTCTCCTATTAGGGGGCAAGAAAGACGAAAAATAAAATTTTCGTTATAAATTTTTCCATTTTATTTTTTTTTTTTTTTTACATATTCTGCATGCACACTTATGATGATTTTATGATTTGATGAGACAAGTAAGAATCCTGAATTCAGTCAAAGGAAACGTTGCATTATATTCGCTCTTTCATCATCAATAGTGTTTATAAATGAAATACGTACCATTCGGATAATTGAACATTACACAAGCATCCGAAGAATTTTCCGAAACTCGCCATTTATTCATGTTCCTAATACTTTCACACAATTTATGCTTTTTTGCGCAAAAAAATTATTAAAAATGGCCGGCCTATGAGACCAAAGCGGCTAATGAATTAACAATGAAAAAAAATTTTAATTTCTATTAAGGCAATAATTTTGGATTAAGAGCTTTGATACACTAGACTTCTTTTATGTATATATAACTTTTTTTAGGATTAACCCAACAGGAATGGCTTAAAACAGACTGCTTTGATAAATTATGTAAATTATATACCCTCCGCAAAGCCTTAGTTGCATAATATAATATATTATTAGTCAAGCAATCAAACATTTAATCTTTTAATATTTTATAATAGCTGATTTTTGAATTTTTCCTTGTACGAGTTCAGCTTTATACTGCAGATTTTACAAAATAAATAATTATATGTAAACATTTCTTCAATCATATTGTTTTAAATAATTTAAATGCTGCCTAATGTTTTTCGATTTGTTCACACTTATTAATAAGTCAATTTAAAACTAAATATTTATATGTACTAACATATTAATATGTTACATTTATATAAAATATTTACATATTATATATCTACATATAATTAATATATAATCAGTTTATTATATATATTAATGTGTTACTGCACAAAATATGTAGCACATTAATAAGTATATTTTTGACATACTAAAAAAAATGTCATTTTTCGTTCGACATCATTATAAGGAAAGTTATATATATATTTGTCTCATATATAAACTTGTCTTTAAACTTAGTTTAAATATTTGTTTTAAACTAAAATATATTAATAATATTGTCTTAAACTTATTTGATTCTCTAAATCAAACTAAAATACTTGTCAGATATTTCCAGATTCTTCCTAATATTTTCCTGATTGACTGATAACATAATCCTTGCCTTTCGACAATAAAAATTAAGATTTATTTGAGTTTTATATTTAATCGTGCATAAAGTTCTCACTTTATATAGTGCAGTTTAGGAATATATAATGAGAAATTATATTTGACAGATACTTATAAAATGAATAAAATTTTTGTTTGTGATGTTCAAAACTGTCTTCGATTTATCAAAGAAAAAATTATGTAAATCTTAATATTATTTCATTACAAAGATCAGTGATTTTTTTCCTTAGTTTTATTGTTTTTCGTTTATATAAATTTCCTTGTAATGCGATATTTTTTTACACACATCGCGTTATAGACAATTCAGAAGCATTCACTATGAAATGGTAATTTGACATTGAAGGAAGTCGGATTTTAATTTTACACACATATGAATGTAAAAGTCTTATTTCTATTCCTGTACATAACTAAGGTAGTTCAAACGTGCGTTTCTTAAATTGTTGCGGTTTAAAGCACAGGCTTAATACCGTGAGAAGTTTTCATTTTATCAAACCAATCATTTGAAATGGATCAACTTGTGGTTGATATTCTTTTTTGCTATGGCGTAATATTCATTTTCGTGCTAGCATAACCTATATTTTAACGTTGATATTAATTGAATACAAATATTTATGGTTCGTAATTCGATTCGCATTTCACGATTCGCTTTTCACCGGTTATGCACCAGCATTGACGAACAACATTTAAAAGAAGGTGCGCACATGAACAGGGTTGATTGCCTTTTGTCATTTAAAAGGGATTCGTTTCCTTAACCGGAAAAAAAGCAAACCTAATGTATTTTCTGCATCCCTTACTTATACGTGTTACATATTTAAAATTTTCCTTTTTCACCTTCCTTGTTACCCTTTGCAAATACTGAAAGAGACCCAGATATTTCAGGCTTCAACTGTCATAAACTCTAAAACTTCAGGTTTTGACTGACAACTGTTTTACGCAATATTGCTTTGCGCGACTCAAACCGTAATCTATATCTCACTTTTATCCCGATTGAAATTTCAGAGGTTAGTCAAATGCGGAGAGTTGTTCCATAATTGTTTCTTTGTCTGCGTGATAATTTCATAGTAGTAAAAACGTGTTAATTCATCTATGGAACAAGGATGATACATATCCATTCTTAGGATCGTGCTTTTCCATAAATGTTTATCCTCCCGTTATTTTTTTTTTGCGTCTTGAATGTTATCTTATCCCATAAGATATTATACTTTTTACAAATGGGAGATTTCATTAAATAGATTTAAAAAAAAGATCTAAAACTTTGTCCGCGGTGCAACAAGTTTGTTTACTCTGTGGCTAGTACGTACAAAGAAGTGATGACCGATGAACGTGCCCGAAATACTTTTTTCGTTTTCTTTCCGAAAAAAAAAAATAACAAGCAACCTCTGGTCGAATTCTGATTTTATTATGCGGACAATTTGGCGTGATCGGTCCTAGAAATCGCCGATGCCTTAAATTCTTGTACGAAGTTTAAAGTAAATTATAATACGGATTTTACTGTGAATAGAGAAAAAAGAGAAAAAGTTATTTTCTACATTTAAAAAAAAAGAATGCTAAAGGAAAAGAATGAAATAGACGTTTTTAAGACCTCACAAGTAGAATGAGTGACACATAAAATTTTGTGTCATTTAAAAGGGAAAACAATGAGTCTTCTTCGAAACCGGCTACTGCTAAGTCATTCCACATATTGAATAGCCATTTTCCGGGCAAAAAACACCTAGCGATCTATTTTGGAAGGATTTTGGCAAAATTTGTTATATTCCTTATGTATTTCAGCGCATATGAGGATTTCGGACGCTTTCCATGGTTGCATTTCGTCCACTTTTAACGCTTTTATCAGGATGTATGAAAGTACGCTATAATCGGATTTTATTCACTTCGTGGTCGTAAATTTTATGATTAATCTAGGGAAACACATAATTCCGTAATCTAAGTGCTAATCAATGAAAAATTACACAACGCAACTCGACCTCAGTCTAATAATATAGTTAATATAAATGAGATTTAGTAATTAATAACCAATTTTTCGGTATATCTCATTAGCTACAGTTCCATTACTGGATGTTATTCGATAAGCGGCCGAAATGCTTAACGATGAACAACTATATATAATGTGATTATGTTAAATAACTAAATACTGTTTATTAAAATAAATCTCATCCATTCTCCACGAAGATCTATTTATCAATTTCAGTATCAACCTTGCTGTACATATTTCAATAAAATATAATAATTTTCGCACTTTGGCTGAATAAACAGTATTGTGATACATCTCATTATTCAATAACATGTTTATTCTAAACATATCTGGCAAAGATAAATCAGATAAATCTTAATCAATATAGTAAATTTTTCTTTGTACATGTTTTTATATCAAATAATTTAATTACATTAGCTAAACAAAAAAAATTTAATGTGCAATTGCGAAAGTTAAAAGGAAAATCTAATAAATTATTTCCATATTTATTTGTTGAACGATAAAGTATAGAAAAATATGGAAATAAAAAATAATTTATTTCTTTCAACAATTACGATTTCATATTGTTGAGTGGAGTATCCGATAAGTAAATTTTACACTCCATCACTCTCAAAAAAACCACATACAATAGAAGGTAAACAATATATTTTCAATGGATTTTAAAAAACAAACATTTGACGAAGATATGTGGAAAGCATAAAATAAAGATGAATTTGAGGTAGATCATCGGAATCTCTCCGATTAATTTAATATAAATATAAAAGATCAACTTTTGTTTTTAAATTTCGGAGTAATGTTTGTTTTGTTTTTCTTTTCTTATTATATATTTTATATATATTTACATTTTTATATAATTTAATATAATATTTACATTTATATATATTTTATATATAATAATATATTTTATAATTTGTAAGGAAAATATTTGCATAAAAGTAACTGGATTTGTATTAAACAGCAGCCAATATTAACATTAATATAAGATTTTGGGAAAAAGTTTAGAAAATCATGGAAAATGTAAAAATTACTGCGCATATAAATTGTTGAATATATATATAAAGCAATAATACAAATATAAAAAATTCGATTTCTGATCTGTTTTATATTAAAAAAAATTTCTAATCAGACACATTCAAATTTTATATATTATATGGTTTTTGACCTCAACCGTCGTTATTTTCGGATATAGAGTTAAATACAAGTAAATGGGCAAATTATTGAAGGCACGAGACAACTCTCAGGCTCTCTTACAGGCAATAAGTGAACAAGGACCGAATGACGAAGCATTTGAATGAATGAGCTATTACAATTTCGGATTTGAGAAGAATTTTTTTTATATCAAGCAAAAATGCTGCTATATTTTGAAACTTGTACTTGTCCACCTCAATTGGTACATTTCTGTCGCAAGTTCTGAGCAAGTTAGTAATTTAATGAGTTAAAAATAACAGTGGCAAACGTATATTTATGTAGAATTTTCACGCTTACAGTACAAAAAATGTTTATACGATCTGTTTTTGCAAAAGAAAAATTTAGAAATTGCTTCATATCGGTGCCTCACTCAACAAACTTATACTGAAATTGGTGAAAAAAAGTTTATTTTGCTACATCTGATATAATAATATGGTAAGAAAGGTGAAAGGGCCTTTTTTTTCTTTCTTTTATTGCACAAATAGTGTTTATAGCTATGAAGAAGAGAAAGCAGCAGAAAAAAAATTATGAAAAATAGTATTGTTTATAATTTAAATTTCGCCATTTTTATATTTCTCTTAAGATTCCCCTATATCATATCTGTACCGTCTTTTACATTTCTAGATATATTTTATTTTGCGAAAAATAATAACATTTAATATTAGAAAACTACTGTAACATTCACTATTTATTTTTTTCAGCTTATACTATTTCGGACTATTTCGAACATTCTTCTGTCGTGTAAAAAAATAATAAAAAATTAACAAAAAAGATATCAGTGTTTGCATTCATCTGCTGAGGGTTTGCGTATCTCTAGTCGGTTTAAGCAATGAAAATGAGTTTATTTCTTCGATTAGACCACTAAAAGTCCGAAAGGGATGTGCTGCGATGAATGAGTTCGTCGATACGGGTCGATTGGACACTAACCATGGAAGAAAAACCCCCTGCACCCTATCTTCCTATTAATTACGACCACGATTATCATCTACAAAATGCTTAAAATGACTTCCCGAAATTAGTTGCAGGGTTAAACCCATTTTCTTAGTCTTCACAATTACTTTGTAAGAGTAAAAAAAAGACCCTCAAACAGATGTTTTGGGGTTAATTGTAGTTTCACTACTTAAATTTACCGAAAATTTCATTTTGTTATCGTAAAACTATCACACAGCCAAATATGAAAGACAATTACAACAAGAACGATCGAACTCGCTTAAGCGCTTTTATCTGGATAAAACCAAAATATTGATCGCTCCAGATATTCAGATCTTTTAATGCAAGCAAATATAAAGTGAGAGATAAAATTAAATTGACTCTTAATAACTTGACAGATTATTTAATTCGAGAGTGAGTTCTTTGGGAGTTCAACTTGCCCTAATGACTACTATTTAATCATTAATGTCATTTATTTAATGACCATGGATGTTGAAAGCTAAATTTTCATAAGCTTACATATGCTTTATATAAATAGTTTTACACGTAAAACATTCATGCCACTTTTTTACATGAGACGAAATATTTAACTGAACAATACTCTTTCGATCCTGACTATATCATTTACAAATTCCTTCAGTCACAATTAAAAATTTGTAAAAATACATAAATACATCTTCGCCCATATGATCGGTGATTTTTCTTCCAGCTTTGAAAATTTGTGATTATTCTCGGCTGTTAAGCTCGACAGCGTTAACATTCGGAAAATTGTTTCTGTCATCCGAAGGATCCCATTTTCGTCATACTTTTTTGCGCACTGGATGCCGGCTCCCAATTAATGCTATGATACGAGATCAAATGCAAAAATTATTTGCAACAAAAAAAACTTCAATAATGCAATATCATTAATAAAAAAGTCAGTTGAGGATTTAATTATGTATTGACAGTTCATTGCTAAAGCCGAGTTCTGTAACATCAAAAATGAAAAAAAAAGGGTAAATAATATAATCGCATGTAATTATGAGTCGCGTTTCATACCACGAAGGAGAGCAACAGCGACAATGTTTTTAATGGAAAGAAAGACTAACTAATAATGAAATGGATTATGCTGATGTTCTGGTTTTCATATTGAAATTTTATTTGAAAGCAATAATGGATTATGTTGTGGATTTTTAATTAGATGAAGCACAATAATGATGAATAATGATGAAGGAAAATATGGAATAAACTTAGGTAATAAAAATAAGGCTCCATAATCATTTTCTTTGAATCAGGATGTTTTATGACAGAAAATTAATGTAAAATACCTTAAAAAGAGAATCTCACATTCAGCAATGTATTCAAATAACATTTATAGATTTGATGGGAACCATTTAAACCGCCTCGTAATGTGGTAAGTGATGATCTACCCTATTATTTAGGGTTTCATTTCTCCCCTTGAGCCACGGTCTAATGTAAAATTTATGCGAATTAAATCAGCGAGGCCAATCCTCTACGAATGGTTTGGGCGAAACTCGACGTTGAAATCCATGAATGTAAATCTTTTGCTCCACGTTGCAAATGCCATTCGGGGTTGGGATAATATTATATATGTTTCTTCCTTTGCTGTAATTGTTCACGGTTTGCTCCCCTTGCATATTCTTCAGCATTCCCTTTGATGATCTCTTCAACTGAAGTAATCGGTTGTAAATAACGGCATTTTAAATAATATCCGCGTTTCCATTATTCATCGTACAGCGAGGACGAAAGTTGGTTCATATTTTCGCTGTCGGTACTTAAAACGAGTGATATTATTCATAGCTTATAAACATTATTCAAGGCAGTC
This sequence comes from Ricinus marginatus, assembly GCA_028565995.1. Taxonomy (NCBI): domain Eukaryota; kingdom Metazoa; phylum Arthropoda; class Insecta; order Psocodea; family Ricinidae; genus Ricinus; species Ricinus marginatus. Next base: position 3,295,933 of record JAOWBB010000001.1, read on the forward strand.
AACTACGAGATTTTTGTCCTTCGATATATCTATGGTCTACTGCCTCCTTTAAATGGTGCACCGGTTCCTTGTCAGGCATTGCCACAATGCATTTCTTTTAATTGCCGCTCTTAATCATCAAACATCATAAGCAATAAATTCCATCAAAGAAAATTTATTTTGATATACTTACACTCGAGAAAATAAATAAATAAATGTAAATTATCAACTTAATGCCAGCTATTTAACTATTATTAATCTGTCATTTCCTCTAAAAGTAAAATATTCGGTCAAAAACCTTGACGTTGTTGATGGAGTTCTTCTTGATCGATTCAAATCCACCGGGTAGCATAGTAGCTGGTCTCAGCTAAGAATGTAATTTAAAATCCGGTAAATTATGCTTTTAATTATTAAATACGATATCAATGCATTAAACAAGATAGCCTAAAATTGTGAGGTGATACAATTGTACAACTACATAATCGTTAACTTCAACACTATTAAATTATCGGCGTTTTTTAAACCCCAAATCCATTGATTAGATACTAAATCCACTTTTGTATGATAAATAAATAAAATATATTCCTTAATGTCACATTTAATCTTATAAGAAATATTGCGATTTTGTAGTAAAATGAAAAGCAAAGAGATTCGCGAAAAAAGCACGATATTGACCTGAGGGTTTGCAAAAAATCATTTGGATGTGAAAAACGCAAAAGTAATTTTCGATCGAAAATCTCAAGACTCAATATATAGACATAGAAAAACTTTTACTTTTATTCTCTTCCCTCCCATTCAATATTCGATAACGATTCATTTTTAGTATCTATAACTTGCATGATATCCGTATTGAAGGTGGAAACTTTGCAACTTTCGGGGGAACCATTCTGACTTTTCACGCGCCATAAGCTTGATTTTTATACAGATTTCATTATTCACGCCCGAGAAATTATCCGCATATTGTTTAATTTATTATTCATGCTTTATTTATAAATGTATTTATTTAAAAATATTTGTCTACAAAATGGCGCATATGTTTATGCCCTCCGTCAAGCTGCTATTGTGATGGATTCGGTGGAAAAGCATTCTGCACGCTTCACAAAAATGAATATAACAAAGGCGAAAAAAGAACCCTTCTGTACACAATATGAAGCAAATGCTGATTTTCACACAAAAATTTTTCTTTCCTTACAAACAGATTTTTCGTTATTTAAAGTTCTCTTATGGAATACAATTAATTTTCCTTCCTTTTTTTCTTTTTGAATATCCATTTCTCATATAATTCTTATCGTCTAAAACTTTGTATTTGCGTCATGCAATATTCTTAATACGTACTAACAAAGCTTGGCAATTCATGTATTCAAAGCAAAAGAAGACCCCCCAAATTAATTTTAATTCATGTTTTCAAATTCGGTTGGAGCAATTCTTCAATAAGAAAACCCGTTTAAGCATGAAGACTAACAACGGAGTCGCAATTAAGACCCTAATCATTTGTGTTTTGTCATATACATATATAAATTTATATTTAAGGATAAATGTTAGACGGAATTCTAATGGAAAGAAGAATTCGCCTGAGAAGATGATCGCATTACGAGGCTAAACCGCTCATACTTTATGGAAACGACTAAGTACATTAAGTAAATCATTTTATTCTTGTTATTAAGGTCGTGTAGAGAATTTTTATATTTAGCAACGGTCAATAAAAAGTTAAAAAACGACAGTATAAATGAAGTAAAAGGTCAAATAATTAATTCCTGAATACGAAGACAGCGCAGATTATATCGTTTCAAAATTATACACTCTGTCTTCATTAGGAAACAAATTTAGAATTTATTAATGCTCATTATGCCATCACTTATAATTATGATTATTATAGTAGCAATTTCTTCAATGAAGAATTTCTTAATAATAAATCTCCCACTCCCTATTAGTCAGTGCTTCTTGCTTTTTTAATGTGAAAACATACATTTAAAAAGTGTATATAAAGAAATATATATATATATGATGTTAGATCCCCGTTATTATATAATTAAAAAAAAATTTAACCAAAAATTTTCTGTAAATTTGAACTGAAACGAAATTTACCTTTGTTATTACATTACATTATATTATATTACTATATAAGTTAACATACGTAACTTAAATATTAGTAATACATATTTAATATAAGTAGAATATTTTCTTCTTAAAGTTCTGTTTGAAATAAAAAAGCAAATTAAAAAATATCAAATGTTGAGGCCCCACAAATGAATAATTATGGATTTGATAATAATTTGTTCAAATATTCGGCATTATACGCAGGAATGTGATTTTAATTTTTTTTAATTTTCAGTTAGGCTAATAATATGTGTTCAAGATTTGATTCGCGATGAAAAATTCTCATAGAAAAAGATTGACTTTTATTTTTTTTTAGGTCAAAAGAAATACTAGCTATTAGAATATCTGACGGCGAAGCAAAATGATGTTTAAGTTAATTTATTCATATAAATAATATAAAAAAATTAAAATATATGAATTAGCAGTCATTTAAAATATCGAAAAAGTACACGTCCAGTTCAACGCCAAAATGTTATTGGACTAAAGTGATAGGCACATTTTACATGTTACATATCTCAACATTTATATTAATATGATTATAAAATACTCAGTGGCTGCTATTATGTATCATTAGATATAATTTAAATCTAATTCATTTTAAATTGTAAGTGTAATAATTTTTTTGTATGCAAAATATGGGTCGTAAACTATATGATCACATGTCGCTAAGGGCTTGAAAGATTTGAATTTAAAAAAATATATTATGATTAGTTGTATACAATTTCATTCCTTGTCGGTATGTCCATTTTATGCCATTTCACTTACTTTCATTTGGATATTAAATTTAGTAATTCTAATAATGACAGTATTGACAAGAGGAAGGTTGCCGCACATAAAAGATTATAGATAAATTGCATTTTGAAGCGGTCATTTTTTTCTCTGGGTCCCGTGTTATTATAATAAAATAATAATTTAAGAAAATTATTTAACAATAAAACAAGGATATTATTAAGTTAATTCTTAAGAAACCTTTGCTATCGTTCATTTATTATCTGAAAAGTGTGTAAAATATGTCAAAAGAAATTTCAAATGATTAAACTAAACGCTGCAACGTTAGTTGTTTGAAAGAGCTTCCCATCATTTTCCTTTCTTTTTTGCGAAAATAATTTTAAACGTTTTTAAATAATGCGGAACATGTAAATTAAACTGAAATCATGCAAAACCCATGTTCGCATTCTTAAAGCAAACTTACAACTGATTTAAGCAAAATTCGGACTTTTTGAAACACGTAACGGTCAAAATCCTCCGACTTCATTTTAATCCCGATATTATAATCGAGTGGCGAAACCGGCAATGATTTTAAATACTTATGGTTATTTTACGCACGATTCATTTACGTTAAAACAGAGAATTGTCATCTTCATCCTAGGATCAATCTGTATTAATAATATTTTTCATATTCTTTTTAACTGAAATAAAAAAATTAGTTGTTTGAATCATGAGTTGAAAAAAAAAATTTCGAATTTTAGCTATTTTTGTTTTTGGTTTTGCAGTAATACTATTTGTGTTGTTGACCAGTCGGTAATAATCATGTCACTGGCAAGCACCAGCCAGAGTGAGAAATTAAATTCGTATGTCGAGTTTGGTAAATTACAAAAAATGTTCCCTTTAGGAAAAAAGCCCTGTTTGCATGCACTTTTTCATCGCAGATCAAGTTTAAGTGTCAGAGAATGTGTGTTTTTCTGTCAGTCAAACACCTCTAATTAATCGACGAAATTCGAAACGATTGTTGGATTTTTCGCTGCTGTTAATGAATTTCTATTCATTTATGCAGAATGGGCGAAGAAAATGAAAAGAAGTTACCGATGTGAAACATTTTCAATGGCATGATCGAACCTCATTTTCATCGACAGGCATTGTTTTCTTTGTTTTCTCCATTTAGAATTTTTTAAGAGAAACATTTCCTTTTGTGGGAAAATTTTTATAAGGAAGAGATGCATGTAACACGGTTATATCTACACAAAATTGGTGGAAAATGTGCAAATTTTCGGAAAATTATAATAAATGAAATTTGATACGAAGATTTGGCTCATTGATCTTTCTTAATAATAGAATGTCGGTTTTTTTTTTCAATAATTTTTAGCCAGAAACTTTCGCCATTAAAAGCCGAACTTTTATGAGTGTGACAAGTTGTAGCTGAATTATTTTATTCGTCTGAAAAAATAGTTTTTCTTTTCGTTCATCGGATCGGATTTTCAATTAAGAATTGAAAATTGTGGAAAGTAAAGATTTTCCGGTATGGATTCGTAATTATTTAGAAAAAAAAATTTTCATATAAAAATTTTTGAAAAAACTGAATAAATCTGAGCAAAAATTTTCCTTTGGAAAAATAAATCACAAGCATGTATATAATAAATTTGGCAAAGATTTTAGAAATGATGTAAATGTGTAAGTGAATTTAAAAAATAGAATTTGATGGAATTTTAAGTGATATTATAGGATATATATTAAAATAAAATAGCAGAGCCTGAAATGTATCACGAGAGGTGGGGTTATTGTATAAATGGCGTATAAAATTTTTGAATTATGTGAAGGTTTAAAATTCTTGAAAAATTTATCAGCAATAATATTGAACTTCCAAAGGCAATGTGTTGCTTGCGTACCGGCTTTGTAACAAAGACTGGCCGGTGCCTGCTGGACAATATAGCGATTTAGCTTCTGCAAAATTTTGAACATTTTAACAGATTTCAGCAATATTGAAGAGCCAATCCGGAGTCTGGCCCGGGAGCATCTCCAGACCAGATCGATTACTGTTCGCATCCAACAAGATGTTGCTTTATATCCAAACTGCAATCATTCGTATCGGAAATGTCGGAATAGATTTGAACCAACAGGCAAAGCCGCCTTTGTTTCGGTTAAATATCATTCCTTTTATGGAAGGTTGAAACGTTTTTTCCGACCGTCGACTCAGGTGCCTGTTTATGTTAACATTCAATTAATCTAAAGTTACCGATGCCTGGGAAAATCAATAAGAACCGTTTACTTCAGGACATGGGTGGATCGTCTCCTGTTCACCGTCGTGGCAATAGCCCGCAATACGAGATCGGGGAATGAATGATTCGCTCCCGATTTTTGTAGTCGGAGCCCCTCAAAAACCCGGCAAAAACATATACTCTCCAAGGAACTTTTTTTTCCCGGGGGAAAGAAAAAAGGAACAATTTTCCGATTCACTGGCGTATGGAAAATATAATGTTAGATCCTTTTAACATTCTAACCTTTAGAACGTGTGGCATAAGCCCTCGGCTAAAACGCTGAGCTGTTTAAACGCCGCATTTCAATCGCTGATTTTCCATAATGGATTATCCTATCCCTTTTTTTCTTCTCAGCTTTATACGATTTTTTTCCATTTTCCCATTGTTTTTCTTTCTTCGTTCATTTTTAGCATAAAATCAATTTTTCTCTTTTTTTCTTTATTAATAATGTAGAATCCTCTTCATTTTTTTGCACTTGAATTAGAAATACTACAAGCATTAACCGAATCGTGAAAAGTGTATTAAATTTTTCCATTTATTACTACAATTATCCCGACCTTGTTCCATCGTCCATCATAGATTCGAAAAATTATACAAAATGTAAACGAAAGTTTTTATTAAGTACATATTTTAACACACGGTTGCGATTATAAAATGCTAAGTTTGATATTGGGGGATATCCACTGCGATTGCAGGAAGAAAAAAAACAATCGATTTCATTATTCTTTCACGATAAAGCATTTCATACCCAATAATACAGATTAATTAGTTTAATCCAAACGTATAGTTTAAAATTTCTCATATTCAACAATGGCTTATAAATTGTATAAATTTTTAATATTAAAACGCGGATATTCAGTTACGTTCTTTCCGGATTGGGGCATCCGAAAAAATTAAATTTTAGATTTATATACGTGTGTAAAATTTTCAGTTGTTTTAATCACGAAAATATTCCGCTAAAATTAAGAAATCCTGTTAAATTATATTTTTTTTTAATGTGATTGTAAGAAATTTCAGTCACTGATCTAAATTAGACAGCAACATGCGATGGACATTATTGGTTCTAAGCTTCCGTTTCTTGCTATCGCTCGTCTTAAAGAATGAGAAAATTCCATAGTTTCCAATGTATAAAGATTAAGTTTTAGGCTTATTTATGCAAATGAAATTGAGAATGACGTTTCGATGAATTGTTATTCTTAAATGTTTCCACATATTTTTGCTGTATTTGAATCGAAAAAACAAATAAATTTCCGTCCCTTTACGCGAATACTATCTCCACTTACCTCGTTACGATCCTAGAGAATAATAGATCCAATTACCTTCTTATGTCGTTCCTGAAAAAAGAAGGAAAATAAAAATTAAAGACAGATATTTATCAACGGAACAGCTTCAAAAAATAACTTATAAAATTACTAATTATGAATGTGTAACATCAAAACGATTTAGGAAAGCAGGAAGTTATCTGTTCTAGCACATACGCATGAAAATTAAAGTATAGTTTCATAATTTTCATCTGGGCGTTTTACGCCTTTTAAAGTCAGCGCTTGGTTAATACATGACGTACAGTTTTCGTGTTCCTCCTGCAAATTGCCATCCATATACGACAATAAAAAACGCAAATAGTTAAATTCATAATCTGAATTAAGGGAGTATTACAATTTCAATATCGAGGCGGCATGAAAATTACGTTGGAATCAGAACCGATTACCCGAGAGCGGAACACGATAAGGCAACCCGAGGAAAATTCGAAATAAATTTTAACATATTTCCTTTCCGGCCCACATTTCGCTTTTCGCACTGCGCAAATGTGAAAATCGCCTCCTTTTTTCCCTCGGTACCTTATTCAGATGCAGGACATCAGCCAACTGTCGCTTTCGAACTTATTATTGTGGCCTTCCTCGAAATCAAACGCAATCCGCGCTCTTAGGTCGCATTCGAGAGCTGCAGATTCTCGCGCAGCAGCGCACGGCACTCCTTTTACCCTGCATCAGGAGACAAAACGCGCGAGGAAATCGTCGTGCATACATTTCTCCTTTCTCTTGTGAAATTTCACCTGCGGGATAAAGTTTGGGAAAGGCGAAGCGAAAAAGTTAAAGTGCGTCAAGGAAAATAAAAGTAAATCGAAATCTTTTGAAATATTTACCGTCCGCGATTTGGTGGAAGTCGCGCTTAAACGGAAGGAATTAATACCATCAACCTGCGTTTACCTTTCTTTCTTTTTTTTTTTAACTTCGGCCGGTAAGGCGTGGGTAAAAGAAAAAAAAGGAGCCTTAAAAAAACATGGAGAAGAGAAGGCAAAAGAGCGCTTCAAGTCATTTTTGTTGGTGTTTGTTATATATATTGATGAAATGATAAAAGTTAATTAAAGAGTTCAACACACCGCTTTAGTTCATTTAGCTTCCAGTTTCAACCGCTTCCTCGCTCTGAGGTACTATTAATAGATGGAGATAAGTTTCCCTTAATCCGCTGTACACGTTTGTTCATTACAGATCGGCTATTTCTTTTTACGACGACCTTATTAATGGCGCATCTATACGTGCACGGGAAGATTCTTCGGTGATCTGCACTGACTTACGGTTGAAACGACTCGTAAATGGCGAAAAGTTTTAATTAAAGCCGTACGTTCGAAACGGCTCGTTTGATTTTTTTTTTTTCTTTTTCCCCCGATCACATCATTCCACACTTTCAGTTTTAATTTTTCCTAATTTAACAATTTCCCATAAAAACATGAAAAGTTTTAATTCCCACATCTACGCCCCCCGGTTTGTAAAATCAATTTCCTCAACGCGAAAATCGTGCCACAAATTTGACTGCAGCCTAACAAAACACCGAAAATCATCTAAATTTCGATCGTGTGACAGAGATTTTGCCGTTCGTTTCCAGATACAAGTCAGAATGTGCCTACTTTGTTTGACAAACTACGTGCAATTTCGCGATGCTTTTGAATGCCGAGGCTCTCCGTTCGTAATTATCATTTGGGGAAGAAAAAAAAGAAGAGAAAAAGGAACGTACAAAAATTTTTATTCCATTTCCTAATGTTCTTCCTCGGAGCCTAGAAAAAGGATGGGTATTTTTTTTTTTTTCCTTTTACTAAATTTATCGTACGATTTTCATTTCTAAAATATTACGACTTTGAACAGGTTTCAAAGTTTTATAAAATTAATGTTATGGTCAGAAAAACAGCTGCAGTTTTTTTTGTATTCTGTACGGCTACGCGGATAAGCGTATACTGTAAAGGAAAAAAAAAAAAAAATAAATGTTTAAGACGGAAATTAGGAAACTGAATATAAATAATAACGACAGAATATTTTAAGCAATTTGACTTTAATTATTGTTATTATTTATGTAAACTGATTAAAGACGGTAACAGCAATTTTAAAAATTTTAACATACTTTCGGTTTAGATTTAACTTATTCGGGAGCAATATTTTATTATTGTTATTACGAAAACGGGGAACGCACCATCTGAATGATGACAAAATAATTGTTTACTTATACGGGAAGAAAAAAAGTAAACGAATTAGGTTAATCAATTGGGATTTTGTTAAATTGTTAAAATTATATCGCGTACATGTGGGGTTGGGGTTTGTATTTGGGGTGAAATAAATACTTTTTACCGCGATAACTAAATCTGAGCAGAGCAGGACTATAACCTGTCGCACACCGTCACGTTAATTTACTTAGCAAATAAAAAAAAAAAAACTACACTTCAGAGTGTATTCCTAGCCCGAAAAATGTTATCAAAACCGAAGCGCGCGTACAGCTTAATGACAGTCGCGAACTTCCGACTCGGTCTATAGTTAAGGTTCAGGTATACAAATTACCGGCGTGTTAACCAAATTAAATTTTTGTCTCTCAACATCTCTCCACGTTATACGTAGCCGTTAAGTCCAATTACGAAATCTTCAAAAACTGATTGATGGCCGCGGTAAATTGCATTAAATAATATTTCAGATCGATCCCTCAATAAGGGAAAGCCATGTGTAAGAGAGGCAGAAAACAAACTGCAGATTACTTTAAACATGCCATCAAGAACTTATTTTTTTTTTTTTTCCCCTCTGGTTTTTTTATTCATCAAATGGAATGGCGCAAAAATAAACCCTACATAATGCTATCAAAGCGTATAAATGTAACGTAATCGTGCACTGGACGTGGTCGCTTTAGGCGAGATCTTTGTGGCCAACTCGCCGACCATCTCTTCGTGATGATCCTTAATATCGATACACAGGGCTACCATAAATTTACTAATTTCGATTCCGCTTTCCGATCCTTCCTCTTTTTTTTTTTTTTTTTTTTTTATTTTTTGTTTCCTTTTTTATAAAATCGAATTCTCAGTTATTTCGGACCCGGGCAAGTGAACCGAAACAGCGAGGAAGACCTGAATTTTCCCGATTCTCCCTCTCCCTGCGTCCACCCATTCGGATTTTGTTGCATTTCACAAGTGCAGGATGTTCATGGAATGAATATCAACTCCGTTGTCTGGCTGGAACTTCACTATACCGAAAAAAAAAAAAAAAAAAAAAAAAAGGTGGAATGCTCTGTAATTAAACACAAACCTGAAACCGATTTGTGTACCACTGACACCTTCCAGATAACCATTTAGTCCTCCGTCAATATTTTCTCGCCCGTTTAAGAAGACTCACTTTGTCGGTGTTTAGTTTAATGAAAAATCCAAATTTTTTACGTTTCATTTGCCAATATAGTCGGAAACTTTGTAACGCCCATTGGGGTGATTTTTATAAAAACAAGTTTTTATTTAATGCTACATTTTCTTCTTCGGTTCCAAGTCATGGGATGATGGCTCTTCTGGTTGTTGTTCCAATCCTTCCCGCACTTTTCAGCCTTTTTCCTCGCGCTTTCCAGCGAGCAATTTTCTCTCAATTTCTCAAACCAGTTTGCATTTCTCCGTTGTCTTTACCCCCGGGTTGAAACTTGCGGAAAAAAAATAAAAAATAAAATAAAAAGTTAATATCGGCCAACTTCATCCCTGAAACATCGCGAATGTCGGAATTAAAATGTTTAAGCATAGACATCAAAATCGCGGGTAATCGATTTGGCATTTTGGACCGTAAATTGTCGTGTGCAAGCGCTGCGGCGGGAAGCGTCGTGCATCGCCCCCCATATAAACTTCTGGCCGCGGCAGAAATTTCCCTCGTCGCTTTTTGCACAACAACGAAGAAGATGAGCAACCGATCGTCTTTGGCTTAAAATGGACTCTACGCCAAACTCAATGCTGTCGGTAGTGTCTTAATTACTTTAATCGCCCGCGATCAGTGCTTATAAATTTCGATTCTTCCAAACCATTCACAATTGGAGGCAGATTCGTACAAAAGTTGAATTCCAGGCGGCAAACTGAAGCGCGGCGAAGGAATTGAAAGATATGGAGAAGTAACTGGTGGTGTAATGCAAAAATCTTGTAAATTGTACGATTTTCCGTGTAAAAAAAAAAAAAAAATTCGTTGTACGTATTAACGAAAATCGCGAAACTGATTAATACATTATCGTAAGTAGCGATCAAACGTTTATGGAGAACGGTATTGTATTCGTTATCTGTTTGTATGTGCACATGTGGGGTATAACGCATTCTTTATGGGAATCTTTCACAATTTTCCCATATGATGTATTATAATTTATATTTTTGTTTGAACCTTGAGTTCAAATTAAATCTGTGGATGTTTTTTTTAAATCTAGCTACGGTATTGGGTTAGAATCGCCGCTTTTGGACGATGCCGAGAGATGCAAGTCTACCGTAGAATAATGATTTGTTCAATTTGATCTGGCTTTACAGTGAAACAAAAAGGAATTAAAGCAAACCAAGTGGATATCAGAATGACAATGGAATTAACGAGTTACCTGTGGTGAAATGAATTTAACTAATGTTGGAGCAAAGTGACCTCTCACCAATTGAGTTCATTTTCATTTTATAATAATTACCAAATTTATTTCTTCCAAATACCAAACTGTCTGGCAAATGAAACGAAGCTCTTCTCCTGGCAATGCCCACAACAGGAAATCGGTGTGCATTTCTCATGTCTTTTGCAAAATTTCCTGCTCAAATGGCTGGCGAAAATCGATCGTTTATTCACGAACGCTGGCTTTTGTGCACCATTTAAAAGCATTCGATCATCATTTTATGACACATACATCAGTTATCAATGACAAGACATCGTTTTCCTTATTGCTCTGAATAATTTTCTTTTGTAATTTCTGATTTGCCTGTTACATTTAATTGAACATTAACACACTGAGTAAATCCCCCGTTTATGAGGTATGTTAATAAAATACAAGGAGAACTTTGACAATGACATTCATTTTATATGTCACATTATACGTTTGAATTTGATGCAAAATATTTTTTTCCTGATTCGGGAAGCTTTATTAATTGAGAGAGTAAAATGTTGCCTTTTGGCCAAGAATCCAACGGCGTCTTCATCTGACTCAAACTTACGTTATTGAACGTGCAAATGGAGCCGAAGGCGCAGATTTAATACCACAAAACTGTCTATTTATTTGACTTATAAAATGTTTTGGCGCCAATAAAAAGAATAATTGAAAACATGCTGCCAAAGGAATTTTTTGTTTCGTTTATATAGCTTTCCAGTCATTTCAAATGTATTTGCACCGTCAGATGATTTTTCATTAAGCGACGGTCATTTTTCGCATTTCAGCGCCAGACAATTTTAAATCCCGAATTAATTTTATAACCACATTCTCGAATAAAAACTTACGAGATCGAAATAAGTGGGGAAAACGTTATAAAAACTCAACCTTCTGCTACACAAGATACCGAGCGTGTATAATGACCGAATCTTCTTTATTGCGCCTGCATGCCCTGAAAAGGCCTTCCTGAGGTCGTTTCCAAGATGATGCCGAAAGAATTTATTTTATGCATCACTAAGGAATGCACGTGCAAATGTATGCGGCGCTTCTCCCGGGCGTCACAAGTCGATGCTGCGATTGCAAATCTTCGGCCTTTCCGGGAGAGCGCAATGGCGGATCGATTTAATGCAAGGGAAGAATTTACCTTTCGCCCTTCAGGTACCGGAACCGGGGCGGAAATCGAAACTCGAATTTCCGCCGGTGCAGAATCGCGACAACTTTCCCTTCCGCCGGAAGGGCTCACGGCTCTTTCGCGCGCATCCGACGTTCCACGGACATTGGAAAAAGGAGAAGCGAGAACCTCCGTCAGGCGAATGCGTATTTAAAAATAAGATGACAAGGTGAATTTGTTTGAACAACAGGAGAACGCACTGGGCAAAAGGAACCGCATCACCTTCGCCGGGGGGGGCAGGGGGGGGGGGCAAATCGCCTTTGATCTCGGACCGCTATAATAAAAAAGTTTCTTTGGTTAACGTACGAGGTGTATATCATTTCTGTCTTTTTATAAATCGTTTTTAACAAATTGCGTTTTTGATTTAAAATTTAAAAAGGCAGGTTACAAATTGACGCCCTTAATGTTAAAACGGTACCAGCGACTCTCGCTTTTCGCCATTTTCCGATCGCGGAGCATCTGGAGAATTTTCCAGTCGAGCGCCAGGAAAGGGGACCGACGTCTGCTGTTGTGCGAGTCGTCCCCTGGTCAAACCTTTTCCCATCCCTTTATCGATTTAAGATAAGATTCCCGATTTAAAAATCGGGAATCCGCCGCGTCGCGCCACTTCGATCAAACTGCTCTGTCGCCCCTGCCGAACATGCGTTCATATCGGTCACGCCATTCAGCGAGAAGCTATATATTTCGATTTCGACCATTGTCCCGGGTCCTTTTGTCTCTTTTATCCTTAGCTCCGCGATGGTCTGAACGGATTTCCACCTTCCTCCGCATGGGACGCACGTTTTGGTATCCTCTTTGAAATGGAATTTTATGGCTCACCTCAACCGTTTCCTTTTTCTCTCGCCCGTCTCGGAAATCACGATTGAACCATTTGAAGCCGCCATCGAGGAGGAAAAAGAAAGAAAATATTTTTTTCACAAATTTTGACAATATCCCGCAAACGCCCCTCAAAAACACAAAATACTATATCATTACTGCCCATGATACTAATTAAGGTTACATTCAGCATTTCTTTAAAGAGATCCTGCGACCATTTCCACAAAATAACATTTATAATAAATGCCTTTTTACGCGTCTGCAACGTGCACGTCACAACCCCGAATTCTGGTTATCTGCGCACATTTTTCGGCTCTGCAAATGCTTGATATTAGGTATGTTCAACTCTTGAATTTGATAAATTACAAAGCGCCGGGTATAAGTCTGCTAGGTATTGGAGTTTACGCAAATAAAATTAGTATTATTGGCGCTGCGCAAACATACTGGTAAAAAATAAAAGTCATAAATTACTGTTATAATAGTTACATACTATCGGATGGTATTGATTAAATGTTTCATGTTCAATTGATATTTACTTGCGGAGGGATTTTAACAAATGGTATAACATCAGAGACGCCGCCCGAAATATTTTCGATATCGACTTGTGCTTCTTAACTGCGCAAACGGAAAATTTTAAAAATTAAAAAAGAATGGTAACGCTAAACAAGTTGTTTTTTTTTCTTCTGTTTTTTCTGCCTTCTTTTTTACCATCGATGAGCAAATTACAGGTTTGAAAATGATATTCGTCAACGAAACTTTCAAGTGTTAAAAATTTCGGTAAAAAATTAATTTTTAAAACATTTAAAATCAACTTTTTTCCTTACGGAACTTCCCAATTGCCGGCCGTTTGTATCCTTCTAGCTCTAGCATCTCCAATTATATTTCACTAAATCAAAACATCTTTTTATTTATGAATCAAGTTTGAACGGTTTCTTTAAACAAGTGTCTTTTCCCTTTATTAAATGCACACCTTTCCGTTTCGGGGTGTTTCTTTCAAACGAGGGCCCCTCGAACCTGATTCAACGATGCCAGCGCAGCAGCCCTCGGAAGATTTTTGTGCATTTTTTGCCGCAAAGGCGAGCGAGAACACCTCAAATCGCGAGAATTTTTCGAATTTCTCTCTTTCTTCTTCCCCGATCGCCGAGGCCGACGCTAAACCTGAATGAGAAAAACTTTCAGAACAAAATAAAAAAAGTGCGCAAAACCGATTATTACTGGAGCCCGTTCCGCGGCAACGGTTTGCCTCTCTTTGTCCATAAATCGGTTCCGCCTCGAAGGTGATTCGATCTTCTGCCTCGCAAAAGCAAACATTCGCTTTAACCGAGTCCGCTTGTAAGCTTTTGGCGGAAGATACCTCGGCGGCGTCAGGACGTTGCCGGCAAAAGGGTTTCCGGTACCTTAAAGCGCGAGGCACTTCATCGAATCGAAATAAGTGGAACAAATCGCGATACTTATTGACGGTTAAAATTTAGTAGTCAACGGTTAATTTAATTACGAATATAACGAGAACATTCTTTAATGTTTGTTTGGTTCTGCATTAAGGAAAATCAATTCTTCATCGCTTATTACGATCAAACGATGCTTTTGCCGGGGACGCAAAAGAAGAATGAATATTCGCTCTTTGTGGTGTCCAGGTTATCGGCTTCATCGTTCGCACCGCGATATTTCTGCATTCCGTTTAATTTAAAAACCCAGCCTTAAATTAACTACAGTCGCAGAGAACTCTTTAATTCTAATACGATCAACATGTTTGTATTACCACAACACTAAATAAATAAATATTTGAAATACCATTTTCAACGTAATATATCAATGCTCAATTTTAATAACATTTTAAAACATAAGATTATCTTATAAATATATTATAATTAGAGACTCGTGCCGAAATGCCAACTTTTTAAGGTTGAACAACCTCATTTTTCGTCGCCTGATTATACTGAATGTAGCTGCCTTTAATGCCAGCTCCTTTTATCAAAGATCACTATAATGAGACTGGATAAGTAATGATAATTTTCGGTTCCTGCATATAACCAACAGATACAGGATAGACGCTAGTTCCGTCGAACCAGCCGGAGAATCTGTGAGATGCATTTTAAATGTAGTCATGGAAGTGTTAAATAATTACATGATTGTTTAATGCACATGCAAATGTTGGAAAGTACGGTCGGCGGGATTTTTTTCATTAGAGACGTTGCGCACATCCTATAATATATAAAATTATTCTCTTTCTGGGTCATGTTTTTGGATAGTAATTTTTGTCTTTATTGAAGCATTAAAATTCGTGAAACAGGGTTGTTGCATCTCGCATTTACTCCAAGTTGCTTGTATCTCATATGTATCAAATTTCTTTGACTTTTTGGACCGTTGATAGGTCAGTCGATAAATGAATGAGTTTTGACTATGACTGAATCTGATGTCAACATCGTGGCAATTCGTTATTTTGCCAGTGAAAATGTAAAAAAAAATTCTATTGAATTACATTAATATCATCATTAAGTCAGATAAATTATACATGGCAAAAGGTAACGTATTCCATTACCTGTTTGCCTTTGTGATGTGCGGGTCCCTGGGCGAATTTATTCGGACAATACATGTTTTTGAAGCAAACTAATATTTTCACACTTTCAGGTTCAGATTACGGTCATTTATCGCTTCGACATACATTCAACATATATCTGACCGACTATATTTCCTCAGAACAATACAGATTACTCCCCTTGAAAAAAGTTAACAAAAATTCTTACTATTGTTTTTTTTTGGTCTTTTGCAGGAGATATAAATGAAAGTTCCTATTATCGTCTTTTGAATATATTTCGGGTGCTGCTGCCGCTTACGCAAGAAAAACAACAATAATGGAACCGCAAGGATTGTCTCCACATTAAAAGGATAAGAAAATAATTATCATTTCTTATTCCTGAAAAATCAAAAATTAAGGAATTTGACCAGTTCTTGCCTGCCGATGGAGAAATACCATATTTAACTTACTTATTGTTCGAAAGCCTTAAAATCGCCAAAAGATTGCTCAAATCGATTTGGATTATATTATATAAAAAGATTAATTACAGTTCCAATTTTAACTGTAGGATAAAAAAAATTATAAACGTTCTCGGCTATAGAAACAAAAAAAATTAGATTTTGAAGAATTGTAAAACAATTTTTAAAAAAAAGAAAAAAATTACATATTTAGAAAATTAAAAACTTTAAAACATAACTAAGTCAACTTGTATCATTTGATACAGAAATTTTATTCGTAACATTAATCTTAAATATTAGAAATTTTATATAATTCCTATTTAATAAAAATGTAGATTTTCAAAAATTCTGTTAATTTTCCTATTCTCACCGAATGATCGAACTCATTTTAATGATTTTTAAAAATAAAATGCTAATATTTTAGTTCGCAAAAATATCGTTCGCAACGATATAAAATGTGTCTTAATGTTATATATAAGCTGAATCATGTTTTTTTTCATACATTTCTTTTTACTTGATATAGTCATCATATAAAGTTTTAAACATTTCATAATATCTTAAGCAGGAGAAATTATTCGATCTAATTTATAAATTCATATTTATACAAATCATTTTCTTTCATACATGCAACGTAATGATGATATCATTTTATGAAAGGAAACGATGTTTTTCATATTATGTAAAAATCATAGAGACATTTTCAGATATATTTGTATTCTTATAAAAATCAGTGTTCGGAGTAATTGCATTCATGAATAAAAATGATTTTACTTTGGTATTAAATTTGTTACCTTTAATGAAAGATAAGCGTAAAACCTTTCTCTGAAGATTACTAAGCCGATATTATGTTGTTAATGTAGGCTATTTACCTCCCATTTTGTAGTCGATTGATTTATTTTAATAAGAGATTCTTTAGGCCCTTTTCGAAAACGCTAATTTAAAATTAATGATTCAAATCTGCCTGACTACACAATTATTAAATTGTAAAATCATACTGATATAAAAATGAATTAATTAAATTATTGCTTAATATACTATATCAAAATTTTTGTTATCTAAAAAAAAAATTTTTTTTTTTTCGTTTTATAAGCATGATATTTTGGAAGTATTTAACGCAGAATAATATCACGATTAATATGAATATAATTTTAGTATAGTTGTGCAATGCCCTTTTGTTTAATCGCATAAACGGAAATATATATAACGTTACGCCATAATTTAATTTCTTTTATTGTTGATATTCGTTTAAATAAAAAGCATGATGATAATTTAATGATTTTACACAAAAGGAGAATACCATGGGAATATTTCTCATTCGCGTTAACTGTAAAATTACCGCAAAACTAAATTTAATTCCGATCGAATAAAAAAATTAATTTTCGCCCATTTCGTGTCTGCACAAACTTAGAAACGGATTCCCTCAACGATAGCTTCCGTTCTTTTTGCTTAAAAAATTAATTAAGCATGAAAATTATTTTTCTTTCCCGTATCCTTGCATGTATGGAAAAACTTCTAAACAATAAGTTCTTTCCTTTAATATTCAAATTAAATGCTGTCTTAAGAGAAAAGTTTGACCATTTTTCTCCATATACTAGAAGAGAAATTCGGTTAACTTTATTGCAGCACCTTTGACAAACTCATATTTTACATAAGTAATAAAGTTTTCGCTCAGATAAATCACGGAAAGCATGATGAAATAAATTTTGCAGAATGAATCCATAAAAAAAGAATTTGAGAAGTTGAAAAAAAATTTCATTTTTTTTTATTATTATCCCACAGTGGTACAGACAGCATTTTTCTTCTGCCAATATTGAATACAAAACGAGAATAACTCAGCAGGAGATCTTTTATATAAGGTGACTTTTAGAAGCTTTTCAAGTTTAAGATCATCTCCCGCTATATAATTTCTTCTCTTCCTTATAATAACATCAATTAGCTACTAAATACCGAATACTTATTTAACCTTAGTTTGCAATATAATATTTTTTTTCTTTTTGTTTCAAAAGCTATTCAAATAATCATTATGTAGGTGTTAAGATAAAGCCGTGGCATTCTCTACAAGGAAACGTAATATCACTTGAAGCTACTAAGGTATGTTCCAAATTTGATACATCTGTGGCATGGGCTTCGACATTAGTTAAGCGAATATTACGCTTAGTGGACAATCAAGATTTGGTTTTTAATTCAGCAACCACTTAAAATGCATTATATCCGATTTAAAATTTCTGTTTTGATGAGATTTAAAAAAAAATTCGTACATTAACAAGGTACTAAGATGAAGAATTCAAGAGTTGAAAGCCCTGCGAAGTCCGGATGAGAAGCCGAGAACGATTGTTCTTATACATGGAAGAAGACAAAAAATGTATTATTATATTTAGTAAAATTCGAATTGGTTGCACAAAACTGAATCAATGGCTATTGGTTCATTAATTTTTTCCCATCTATCAGGCATTGCATTTACCATTGCGGTTTCCTTATCAATATTATTATAAATTTATATTAACTTAAAAACTCAAATTATAAAAACCGACCGCAAAATTTTAATATCACACTTCTGGAAGTCGAATCGAAATGCACTGCTTGCTTCGAATTTATACACTTTATCATGCTTAAAAAAGAATATTAATATCAAGTAATATGTAACGAACGAACGCGTGAAACAATTTTCGATCCGTAAAAACCTTATTGGCGTGTAAATAAAACAAACGTGATTTGCTTTCATAAATATATGTTATAGCGGATTTTGGAGGGCGAGAGGAAGAAATGGTTTTATAACTTTATATAATAATTTTAGAATAAACATTCAAATTAGCTTTTTTATTTTTAGCAATTTTTATGTTCTTGAGTTCAAAGCCTTAAAAATTCGCATGTTCAATAACTTAAACTCAAACCATATAAGTATTTTACTCAAATGGACATTAATGATTATAGTACATTAATATCTTAAAAACTCATTTGTAAATAATGCGAAGAACCATAGAAAATCATATTAAAAGATTGAAATATCGTAATAGCTCATTAACTTTAGAAACAGAACGAAATAATATGTAATATGAAATAAACTAATGCGGATTCGATACTAGTAATTAGCGGCGGTTTTTCTTTTTTCTTGTTTTCTTTTTAACATTTTTATTGCATATGAAAAGTTTATTTTGAATTAGTTAATAATCTAAAACTAATGTCTCGCATATTGCAATTATAACAATATGGGTATAATAAATTGAACGGAAATTTAAATTTTTTCATATTTAGAACTGGCATAAAGATGATGCGTCATTATGGTTTTGGTGTTTCGTACTTTGATTTCTATCCGTTTTGATCGTTATACAACAATCAATTCTTGATCGGTTCTTTATTTTGTTTCCATGGCCATCATCATTACATAACGAACAAGATCTTTGAGCATATCCAGTTGAAATATGAAGATAACATTAGAACCGAAAGTATCACGATAATATTATTTAATCATTATAAGAAACTAAAACTTGCCACACCAAATTCTTAATATACGAAAACTCATAATAAGAATTCGTGTTATTTTATGTAATGGATTTTATTATAAACGTGTTTTTCGTTTTCGGTATCAATAACTGTCAAAATAGATTGTCCTACAACAAATATTGTGATTTTCGGTTTGAACTTGCGTCATATAAAACGTTTGCATAGAAAATAACACCTTAAACTATAGAACGTAATTTCTCATTTCTTTCTTATTCAATATGATTTATAAACAATTCTACGAATGATAAAGTAATGAGATATATTTTTACAATTTTCAAAATGTCAATGCAAATTAGGATACATAATTCCTGTTGTAATATTCTTATTTATTTATGTTTCCAACACTGCGTATTTTAAAACCAGTTAATTTGCGCAAATAAATATAATATAATAAATTTAGGGAAAAGTTCAAAATCAATTAACGTCAGTCAGACACGAATTTTGTAAAGAATTTTACACAACCCAAATTCATTAGCTAATTCATGTACAAAAACCATGTTTTGTTATTGTAATCATATTTTCTAATTATTTTAAAAAATAATGACATGTTTAATTATAAGATGTTCATTAATATAAGACAGCAAGAAGAATGCAATAAATCTTAATATGAGATATATAACTTCAAATATACTTATATAAGTATAACAGATTACTTAACAGAAATATTGCATAAATATTTGGATAAAAAATTTATACAAAATCTGTGATTAAACCATATAATTCAGTTCATACGTTATTATGATAAAAATGAATAATTTTCTTGCCTATATTATGTTCTGTATTTAAAATATGACCTGGCCTGGAGAAAATGTACCGTGCAATTTGTATGAATATTTAATTTTGTAAGAAAGAACTTGGCATTTAAGTTTTATATTTAAATAAAAAATTTATTCAGTATTCAATGAATTTTTTAAAGCAATTTGTGCAATATTTCATTTATCAATTTTAAAATTTTTACGCAAATGTTGTATCATAAAAATTTCTGGCCTGAAAAAAGGTACTAAAACCGAGGTTGGCCTGGTGATACGTTTACATTTGAAGGACTGATGTGACCCCCGCATTTTTTTTTATGGAATTTTTTTCAGAACCAGAATTAAGCGGAAATATTATTAACCATATGATTCTAAACTGCTTGCAACTCTCCCAATAACGGCTCACGGCTCCCTATGCTGGAAGCATGCCATTCTACGCTTAAGGTTTGAAACCTAGAACCAAGTCGTAGATGTTTCTGTCGTCCACGTTGCCCCACCTTAGTTGCGTTTGTCGATCGCAGTGGCGAATTTAAACTTTTCCAATATAAAGGACCGCGGTGAATTTTAGGTGAACCACGTCGCATATCCATCAGGAACTGGGCACGATGTGTCATCCGAGGCAGAACATTACGGTTTTCGGAAAATCACTCAGCCGAAACTCCAGCCTCGTAAACCTTCCCCTGCATTCCAAAGGAAACAGTCTCGCCTTAAAAGTCGACGGTTCGCTTCTGTCGGGCACACGAATGTCCAATGGTAAAAATTCGAAATTCAGCAAGTCGGAGCGCCAGAAAGAAAATTAACAATCGACCGACGTTCATAATGCCTTTTTTAAATGGTGCGATAAAAGTAAACCGCAAAATTCCATCTTCCCAGCCCTCCATTATCATCACCATCGCCGTAACCGAAATCAAATTTAAATTTTTTACCAATTTAAAAATTAGATTTATAAAACTCCTCCTGGGAGATGTCTGAGGGAAAGAAACGGGAAAGGTAATATGAAAAATTTTATTTTTCTGTGCACATCACGCTGTCACTCATAAAGATATTTCAAATTATCGTCAAACGTATATTTGAGAAACCTTAATTTGAAGTAATCACATTAGCACGGATTGAAAATGACGGGACCCAGTTCGACTCTAATGGTTATACCGAAATGCTAAATTTTCAGATGTGGTAAGTCTTCGGTATTAATTTGTCTTTTGCCAACGAGATTCAGAAATCGTTCCGATTTAGCAGAACGATCAAGTTTTTTTTATTTTTTTCTCTCACAACTCGAAATGTGGAATAAGATCGCCAAGGCAGAAGAAAATAAAATAAATAATATATCTATATTTATATATATATATAGTTTTTTTTCTTAACATTGCATGCAAATCATGCGATCATTCCTTAAAATTAAGCAATGTGTTTTCGGCAACTAGGAAACATTGGAAGAAAAAAATTAATACCTGGGATTAATTCAAATATCATCATTTAGCCGAATCCCGAAAACAAAAAGAGAAAAAGCCCGACCCACGAAATTTTACGTTTAAAACGATGAATAATTCATAATTTTGCAACACCCATATTTAAATGGTAAAATAAATTTGTAGTTTATTTTATATTTGTACCAAAACTTTCATAACTTCTACCCATAATAAAATAATTAATTAGAATAAACACTCAACCGCAAGCTGGTGTTTATAATTTACCAACTATTTATATATTATTATATTAATAATGACTATCATGAGTACTGCATTTTTTTTTTCTGCGTGGGTTTCCATTAAAGAAAAAAATAACCAGGTACGCAAGACATTAATTACATAATGGCTTAAAGCATGTTTCGATTTCCGGTTTACATCAGTTGCCCTCCGAATAGGATGTGTATAAAAAAATTAAATCCATATATTTCTCTAGAGAAAACGGTTTTTTTTATCATTATTCATTAAATAAAACAACACAATAACCAAGCGTGTAGATTAGTTTTCGTTATTTTGCATTAATACACTACTAAATTTTAATTTCAGTACCTAATAATATAATTTTTAATGCATCTCTCTATACGGAATGTTATTGCTGAGAGAATTTATTTAATTATAAATTTAGCAAATACCCTGAAACGATACAAGAAATATAATTATATATATTAATTTTATTAAAAAAATCGATTATAAATAAATTATCAGGTCACGAAACTAAACTAATTTTGAATGATGAATGTTAAAATGATGCAGTTGAATTTTGATGCTATATACTTCAAGACTATTATTTGATCGTAGCATATAAGGGCACACAAAACTTCTGCAGAATTAGAATTACACGATTTTATATTCAGTAAATTAACTCATTATTGAAAATTTAAATAAAATTGTTGCAAGTAATTCCCTTATAAGACTAAATCCACCGAACTTGCATTGAACAGAGATGAATTCTCCTATAATTACCCGTATTACCTAAGGTAAATTCTAAAAGTAACCATCAATACAGGTATCTCTACGGTCTCAATTAACGGCAAGTATTTATTAATATCGCCTCGGAGAATAGGTATGGCATGCGAATCAACAGCAAGGGCTGAATCTTCGTCGCAGCCGGCACCCAGTCTGATACATTAATTTTAATACGGGAAATCAAGTGATGAAAATGTGGTTGCTTAAGTATTATCGAGTGTACACAGTCTTTAAGCAAAGAGTTTTGGTTTAAAACGCCGAAAATTCAACGTCGGGGCGCAGGGCTAACCACTCTACGATCACTGGTACCAATTCATGAAACACGAACATCAGCTTTTCATTCATCGGAAAAGGTTCCAGTAGTAAGCTTGTTGAAGCTGCAGTACCTTCAACGAATGGTTTTTAAGTCCGTGTCGCACCACTGCAGGGTGAGTTGAGTTAAGCTGAACTGGCCTTTTCTTTGTACTTCAAGGATTTATTTGCCGGAACTACGAAGCGGATCCGGAGCGCCAAAAGCACCATATCAATATTTTAAATCTGGAACCTTCGATCCAGACATTAGAGTTTTTGAATAATTATACCAACTGAACATTTTATCAAAATAAACAGCAATTATGTAAATCAACATGAAAAACTGTATAAAACGTCGGTCAAACATAACACGCGGCTTATGAAAATTATACATTGTCAAATAACAAAATTTGATTGGGTTGGCCCACGATTTTTACTGCAGTTAATTCCACATTGCATGCGTTCATCCATTTTCTTCTTCTATTTATTAATGTAGAAGCGAAAGCGATCAAACAAGTTAATTATCCACAAAGAAATCTTCATGATTGCATAACCCCCCCCTCCAAGTTAACCTTTGGCTTTTTACCATTATTTAAATTTAAGGCCCTCTCATTTGGTGACCCTTTTCGGTACGGAGAACTCTTCTTGTGCACCAGAAGATAACGCTGCGTCCGGATTTGTTTTACGATACTTAATTGTAGCAGAAAAGGCAGTAAGATCAGTGCAATATTTATGTCTTGGAGCAGCAGTTGGTCAGTCCATTGCATATACTCGGTTTGCTTTACACGATATAATTGACGCGGCAGAACTACAACAATTCCATATGAAAGCGGAAGGACGAAAACGTCCATTTTAACATATCCCGGAGCTTGTCATCGGGCGAATTAACGGTTATAAATAATTGACCTAAGAATGAGTTGGTTTTAGAACAATTTTCATTAATATTAAATAACACGGCCATATTTTTTCCCTCGGATTTAAAATCTTAAACGGCTCTAAAACTAAAACAATTCAACTTCGGCCAAACCGAAAAAAAAAAAAAAAGACTTGACTTCTGGATAAGTGTTCATTCGACTTTTTAAAGGTTACCGGAAGAAATCTTCATGTCACGAAGTCCTGATGGATAAAGCGTACAAAAACGCTTTGAATAACATACTTATATAATAAGTGCATTGTGTTTTTCTAAGCGAGCATGAAAGGTGCAAGCACGAGAGATTTTTCGTCAAAAATGAAAGCTTGTTCGAGTCAGAATTTCCGTAATAAAAATATTACCTTTCACCTATATTGGATAAATTGATTACAGCAGGTCCCTTTCTTACCTAAAAATTTTCCCTGCTTTTGATATGAAATTTTTTAATTTACCGTGTACATTTACTTTTTAATACACGTTAAAGTCCAAATAACTTTAAATGCACTATCTGAGATTTCTTTTATATTACTGATTTAAAACCAATGCGATTGATTCTTTCTGCCAAATATATTATCCAATTAGACCAGTAACTAATGTATGACTTA
The DNA here is from genome assembly GCA_028565995.1 of Ricinus marginatus. Taxonomy (NCBI): domain Eukaryota; kingdom Metazoa; phylum Arthropoda; class Insecta; order Psocodea; family Ricinidae; genus Ricinus; species Ricinus marginatus. Next base: position 3,320,309 of record JAOWBB010000001.1, read on the forward strand.
GGATCGTGAAGCATTTTTATCCAGTACGTGCAACATTTTCACGTTGAATTAAAGTTTAGCCTGCCCTTCTCGGTAAGAAACCGAAAAAAAAGTTTTTGCTTTGGGATATTTTAAGTTTTCCCGATCGCAGAATCTGAGATGCGTTCGGAGTGTGAAACGAATCCGAGCTGAGAAACGGCAAATGTTTACGTTGAAAATTCCATTTCCGAAATGTCGAATAGTGCAAGGCGATTTTATGATGAATTAATTGCTTTAGCCCGGGACGTTTTTGGCGCTCGATTTTCGAAAATTTTGCATGCGCGGCGACAATTTCCCCGCCCCTCACTTTTCCGGGACAGAGCTCATCCGACGAAAACCGCGAGAGCAACCCGAGATGGCAAGCGCGGGAGCAATCGAAATCGAACATTTTTCCTCCTGCTTTGCCCATTTAAAGATACTTGATCCGCATAAGAATCGGTTCGTTGCTCAGCAAATGACTCCATTAAAATGTGATCATTTCTCGGCTCGCAGGCACAAATTCTGTTTCTACTAATTTCCCTTCATTTAAATTTGGGGGTTACGACGAGCGGATCAAAGGAATTTTGGCGCGCATCCTTCGGGGCAGAAATTTTTTTTTTTTTCTTCTCCCAGTTTGCCATCCGCTTCCTTCCACTTTGGTTTTCCTCCGCCAATAGCTCGGCCCGAAAGCGATGAGTAAAAACGGTCAAAAAAAAAAAAAAAACACTCCCTGAATCAATAATTCGGAACGTTGGCATCGCAGAAAATTTGATGTTCGCTTAAAATTTCTCCCAAAGGCAATGATGATTCGAAATTTTTCCATATCGGCAAACCGAAAAATTTTGTCGGACAAAAATTCCGGGGCTTGTCCGCGGAAAAAAAAAAAGAAGAAAAATAATTTGAGATGTTATTCGGATTAATGAATGCGATTTTAGCTTGAAACGCGCAAAGTCGTATTCAAATTATTCTTTCTTCGATGCGTTCGTTACATCGCTGATTTTATGTAATTTTCCGACGGTGAAGAAGGCAAATTGAAAATTTCAGAACAAAAATTATTACGTTAAAACCGCTGGTGCAAAGATATTTAAATGGCGCACACATTCCTTTCATAAAATTGATATCTTGCGGTTAAAAGTAACATTATTAGTTCTGCTTTATTAAATTCGGTTAATTTTAAAATATTAAACTTATTATTTACTGGGTTTCGGTGGAAATTATTTTGAGGTTTAATAAATAATTTTCGACGTATACGAAAAGATTATGATTTTCGGTAAATAAAGAAGTAAAAAAAAAAAGCCATTTCCTAAGGATTTGGTTCGTGCTGCCGCATCCCGATTCGCCCGGGTGTGTTCTGGGCCAGGACCGACGAACGATTTCCGTGCCGTTTTCCTCCGCTGTGGGATTTTTTCGGATTTGCGAATCGACTTAGCCTTAAAGCGAAGTTTTACCCTTCGCTTTTAATTTCCACCCCCGCGGAGCTGCCCCGGCGTCCCGTCCGTTAAAGCAAGGCGGGCCCGCATTTTAGCGGGAGCAAGTAACGCTCTCAACTTCAAACCGAATCGGTTCCTGTACGCAAACGTAAACATTCACAAACCTCGACGCAACGCTTGGATCAGGAGGCATCGCCTCGAGTTTGCGCTCCATTTCGAAAGTTTATTTAATAATTAAGTACCTATTAGATTCCAAACTACTATTTTCTCCCACAGTTCCCTCGATGGACAATAACGAGAATTAAGAATTAATGTTGGAAGCCATATTTGGTAACCGACGAAGTGAAAGCAGCATTGCTCCATGGAGAGTTATCATTAAATGTAAATGATTTTATCATAAGCCAAACCAGAAGCGGCAACTTTTTTTTCCTGTCCAAACAACAACCGAAGAAGAATCGTTTCTTAAATCTAATTACGAATTATTATTATTATTATTATTATTATTATTATTTTTTTTTTTAAATCTGACATTTCGCCTCACCAATGTAATCAAAATCAATTTAGTTTCAGTCCGATTTCGGAGGAGCAGCAACCAAAAAATAAGAAAGGTAATTGTTCCGATTGATGAAGGAAAGGAAAAAAGCCATTTTCAGAAAATTTTCGGCCGCTCCGATAATTATAACGCGAGATACAATATTACATTACGTTTATGTATACTGTAAAGACGCGGCATACAGTTATGTCCAGTGCGTAAATACAGGTTTCTCGATGGGGATCAATTTACCTCTGACGTGATGCTACGGAGGTAAATTCGACAATTTTATTTCTGGGGGGCGGGGGGGGGGGTGAATACTCGCAGACCGCTCCCGCCAAATGTCGGAAATGAGAGAAAAAGAAAATGCTGCGGCTAGGAATCATCGATAACATCGAAATTTTCTTACATCGTCATCGATCGTGGCAATGAAATTACAGCATTACACCCGGCACTGTTGCAAATCACGCTCGGAACCGCGAAAAATTCATCTTATTACGAAAATAATAAGGTAACCGTAAAACTTTTCGCGCAAAATGTAATGGAAACTCAAGTAATTTTATGAAGTCTCAGGGTTGGCGTTCAATTCCATCCCCATGGATCCGTAGACATGTTGTAGGTAAATAAGACGGGGCTGAAAAAGGGTTTGTGAAACGTATCCCTTAAAAAGTAAACAGTTCTTTTGAATTGCCTCTAATTTTTATTACCAATTACGGACACAAGCGATCGGATTAGGCGAATGAATTATATTGCTTCGCTATTTTGCTCCACGCCATAAAAACCTTTATTTATAATGTAATTTACACTAGGACAATGCGTATAAATAAATTAACATTGTAAAATGTTACTCAAGAATCCATTCCGTATAAAACTGCATTTATATAACGAAGAGTTTCATACGAGAAGTGCTCAATGTTTAAATATGCAGATGTTTATCATATCCAAACGGCAAGAAATAGATGGACACGGTTATGCGACATCATCAAAAAGTATTTTATGTGAAATTCGGCATTTATATTGACAGAATCATATCAGAAATATTGTGGAAAAATTAGTATTATCACATATTTCATCTCTGATTCGGAACCGAAAACGCTGTTTTTCGAATCAACACTTCGAAATTGTCACATAAGTAAGGTACCAGTGATGGCTTTCACAAAAACAATTGCGACGGCTGGCACGATAATAGCAAAAGCGATTCGGGTTTACTCAAATAGTTTATAGTTAATCCCAGTGGTCACGGGAGTTAATTCTAAAAGTTGCAGCAAGTGCACTACAATTCCTTTCGTATTAATACAAACATGAAAAAGCATTTGCAGGCTCAAATTTGATTAGTCTCATTCGACTGGTCCACACATATACCAAAAACTTGGGTTAAAAAGAATTCACTTGTTCGCTAAATTAGTTTTCCCGTTTCATTTGAACCCCCCTCTTGTTAAACTTGTTCTTGTTTCATAACTTTTCCCCGGATATTTATCTTAATTATTCCAATTTTACCGCGATTTGTTCTCAAAAGATTATCGACTTTTTCGACCTCTAATTATACGGCGAAACTGATTATTTTACCTAATGCAAGATTGTAATTGAAGTCACTCCAAAATAGAGTAATAAAATATTATGTTTGAAGGATAATGATACCGCTTTTTATTTTACTTCATTTTGAACGTAATATTTTACGACAAATTACTCGGGCACTTCAATTTTGTGAAAATAAAACAGAATATCACATTCAAAAACATAACTATTTTATTCTCGAAAAGAAAGCTAACTTATGAAAGTGTATCAAATTACTTTCCATCATTTCACATATAATACATGCATTTATTTAGAATGATGCGACAATTATAATCGATAAGCAACCTTCATCTTTATAATAATTTAAATATTTATTTAATTAATGAAAAAAAACTATTACGAATAATAAAACTTTTCATTTGCAAATATTATTTTCTATCACAAATTTCATAAACAGAATATTAGTGTAAATGGGTTAAAATGACCATGAGATCTATTGAAGCCTTAATCTCAATTCGATTAAACTAATATTCGTTTTACTATGCATAAAAAATTTTTCTTTATAATTAAAGGAAAAAGAGCTTTTTACTTTGGAATCGTAAAGTATATATGCTTTTTAATTTGAAATGAGTGTACGAAAAAATAATAAGCAGATATTTAATCTTTCATCACTATTTAATAAATTTATGTAATTCACCAAAGCCATCCGATACTCATCTAAATGCCGAATTCAAATAATGTTTTATTATACATCGCAATTAATTTTCGTCAATTAATAGTGTTTTTTATAAATCGTTTTATTTCATTATAGCTTTAATTACATCATTTCAGTAGCTTTGTAAATAGCTGCTTAGACTGTGTCATTATTATTGAAAGACTTATTGTTCAATACATGAATTTTGAGTTTCTTATGATGTTAGCGCACCAGATCATTTCGTTCACAAAACCATTAAGTATTTCTGCTCATTGTATTAAATAATAAATTAACATCTAATAAGAATATAATAGTACTTGTTTGACTTGACTAAAAAACCATAACTTTGAAATGGTGAACTTTATATATTTTGTACAGCTTTTAAATGATCTAATAAAATGTGTTTAAATTTATTTGACATATTTTTTTATGTTTATTGAAGTTTTAGTTTCTAATAAGTTCACGCGAAAGGCCTTAAGAAGCATGTATGCCTTGATCAAGGACATTATATGTGTAATCGAATTAATTTTCTTTTAAATTTGGGTTTGACTATGAAAAACATAGTTTTTTGAATCGCAAATTTTATGCATATTCCATTTACGGATGAGGAAACATCAATGAATGAAAAGAAAAAAGCGATAATGAATACATCATTTACTGTACGATCAGATTTATTAAATCAGCAATCAATAATTTTTGTTCAGCCCCATATTAATTCTAATGTAACACAAACTGTAAATAATATTTAGATAAACTCCATTAGAGGCGTTTGAATAAAACAAAAATTATGGCAGCTCATGTTAATAATTACGTTTAAAGCGTTGTTGTGGCTTCCTGGCCAATTTTATTTTTTTTCCTTTTTTTTCGAACTCCTTTAACATCATCGTGAGGAACATGGTAGAAAAACCTTATTTAGAAGATAAAGATACTTATTCATATAATGTATACAAACTTTCTGAGAATAATTTTCAAAACTGATAGTGATCTTCTAATTTTACACTTTTGTAGGCATTAATGAAAATGAAAAAGTAAAAAAAAAAAAAATGAAAATTACACTAATTTGAATTAAAATTATTTTATTAATGTTTATATACGAAAAAGAGAGAAAGAGGGGGGGAAATGAGGAAACTTTACATATGCGGAATCGCGCCATTTGCTAAGGAGGCAGCACTGCAAAATAACGAACTATTTTTCCCCTCCGGTTCAAAGATATAAAATTTTGGATTCGTTATTTTAGAAGCTAAATCATTATTAGCTGTACATGCCTTTCGATGAAAATATTCGTCGGAAATGAAAGAAAAAAAAATTCTAAAATGCCGATCATGTACAAAAATCGAGAAAAAAAAAGGTTAATAGAATAACAAACATGACAAGAGTGGTGCACGGCGTATCCATAATGAAAGACAAGTAATTCTGACTATGTTATTATGTTTACTAATACCGTTTTTATAACACGACTTTCATGCTAGTTAGCCGCTTCCATTTACTATAAGGCCAAGGTTTTTCGCTTATTTAAGCTTATTTTCTTTTTTTTTTTTTTTTTAAGAGAGAAAAAACAAAACACTACCTGGTGTTTTTCTTCTCCCAAATCAATATCAATGCTTTTTATGCCCAGCCATCCAAAAGTTTTAACAAGTTCCCGAGGCCTATGAACATGCGTGACAATATTTGAGCCGTTACTTATTTCAAATGTTAAATAGAATGATCGGAAATAAATTAAAAATCTTTCATTTTAATCGCGCCTCCCTATTTTTGCATTACGCCATTACGAACTCGGCGCTACCAACTTACGGGCATCAAAATGAGATGATCCTATTTCAAAATTCGCTTCATTTCTTTTATTCCCATCGATTAATAAAGTTCACAGCCATCGTTGAAATAATAAGCGGTCTGACAGATTTAAAAAAAAATAAGCCGTGTTACAGGATAATATAATTATGTAATTTTCAAATTGGCAAAACATGACCAAAAAAGCTGAACTGCCCAAAAAAAGTGTATCGTCTGTAAATATCAAGTGTGTAATCGGCATTACAACAGGCAAATTATGCGAATAACATTATTATTTACCTTTTTACTTCCTCACTCTTATAGCATTATAAATATTAATATTTAAAATTCCAAGTATTTCATCACGTTATATTCAGATCATTAATATTTATTTACATAATTTACTTTGCGATAATTATTTAAGTCATAAGTGCAACCATTTAAACCGGATCCCTTGCTCTCTTCATGCTATGAACTCAGTGTTTGAAGATGGTAACAACAAACGTCTGATTTTTTTTTTTGAATTGTTGAATAGTTTAGAAAATGTAAATTTGATCGTTGCCGGCATGAAGAAAATCGATGCATCGAACCCCATCGAATGATCATCCCCTTTATGCTTCCTTGATGGAAAAGTTAAAAACGAGAGGCTATCTAACTCGGGAATGACTCTTGAAAAAGATCTTTCAAGTATTTTGTTTGGCTGTTAATAAATTTTTTCCAAATTATATTTACAGGCTTTACGAATAACAAAAAGAAAAAAAAAAAGATTAACTTGTGACATTGATTCATATGCAAAACAATCAAAATTACAATAGTGCAGAGAAAAGGGTTCCAATATCATTACTCCTTAAATTGGCTAATTAAGGAGATATAGGGTGAGGATATTATCAAATGGCAGGATACTTTCACACGGATATAAATGAGATACTGGATGTCTTATGCATTCCACAACCCCAATTGTTCACAAAAGGAATTTTATGACTCGAAGAAATTCTCGTCAGCCTATACTCATAAAATTTACTTCAAGCCTTATGTAATAGAAAAAAAATATTTAAAAAAAATAGTAAAATAAGTAATAAAACATAAAATATGAGTATGTTAAAAAGCTAAGTTTGGATCAGGTATTGGCTAAAGTGTTAAAAAGAAATCATTCTTGACGCTTTTATATTATAATAATAACTCTAGTTAGGGCATTTTTCTCACCTGCACAGATCATGCGCAGTTGGTGGCAATAATGACATGTTTAATGACAATGCAGGTGCTTTTTTTACTTTAATATACGGATTTATTTCCCTTTTTTTACCAAAAAAACAATGGACAAATTTACCAGATATGAAGTAAGATCTTTCAAATGAGGCTCTTACGATTATATTTGAGTCTTTTCAGGCGCAATCAATTTCGATTAGAATAATTGCAGACAAATTTACATACTGTCCAAAATATTGTATTGCAAAAGATCATTCACTTTCTTAAGTAAAAATCTGTGAAATGTTCAATTAATGTTTATTTTTTCGGTGTAATATAATTAATTCCTCTGAATATTCATATAATATATAAATTTTTTTATAGCATGGTAAATGAATTTGTTTAGTGATCAACAAGATAGTTGAAAAAATTTAAAATATATACATAAGTTTTTTGTTAAAATAAAGGGATGATAATGGTAAGACTACTTATAAGAGGAGCTTTATTTGTGAATTTCATTTATGAAAAATTTTTAACCTTCTTCCAGTTTATTTACTATTTAAAAATCGATCTTTGGTTTAACGAAAAAAAAATTCGGTCAAATTAAGGCTGTCACTAGTGCAGAAGAGCAAATTTTTTGGAAACAATGGAAAAATACGTTCGAAACTTACGAATCTGCATTTCCATGTGAACACCAAGGACGTCCTCTCTCTGGAAATGTCAAGCAGCGATGTTTTAAACGAATCTTTCCTTGCCTGATATTTTTCTTAATGTCTTTCCAATCGTAAACACAAAATACTATAACTGACACCATTATATCGTGATTTTATACGAGGATGCTGCGTGTAAGTGCACGACATATGTCTGTGCACCCCTTAGACGTTTTACAAATAAGAAAGAAATGGTAAATGATCACGAGAGGAAAAGTTCATCTATGGCATAAATTAACTTGTGTCAGACCATGATTTGCTCAGCAACCGTAGCGTTACATAATAACCCATATGCGTATTGTAATCCAGACAAATTACAAAAGAAATAAAAAAAAAAACGATTAAGCCATATAATAGTTTATTAATTTCATTATAAACATCGTTTGGGTTAAATGCCCAATAATAACCTCGCTTATTACACAAAGGCGATGATGAACCCAATCCCTTCGGACACCTTTAAAATTAAGGAGTAAAAAAACCCCATTTACACTTTGCGGTTATAAGGAAACAGCTTGCAGGTGCTAAGATTTTGATATTTTTCCTGATTTAATTGCCATTGTTTTACGTTAAATCCGACCTGTGGTTTGCTAACAAAAGATCGGTTCATTTAATGTAGGTGTTGACTTCTTCTTTTCTGAGACACACCAAACGTCCACGCTAAAATTGTAGATGAATTCAGATGATGTTTGTTAATTTTTAATTAATTCCGCCCTTAAAATGATGTAATTTTTGTTTAAAAAAAAAAACCCATCTTTTATTTTTCCGCCACATGAAAATGCTGCAGTTTTTTTTTCGGTACGAAAACTATCAATTCCTCTTTAGCTTCACTTTCAGTTCCTTCAGCGGGGCGGGGGGGGGGCGAAAATGAAATCAAAAAAAGTTCTCTTAAACGAAGAGGATCCGATGCAGCGCGTAAATAAAAAAGAACCATCATCCAAGTCGAACCGATCGTCATTCAAAAGGTATGAGATAATTGAGCGTATGATGACTAAAAAGCGGTTAATGCCTTTTATAAGCGATAAGTGTTATAACAGCGCCGCCAATGCGGGTTTATGTACATTCTGCCATCAAGTAGAAAACTTCCGCCAGCGCTTTAAGTGATTTGTATCATAGGAACGCAAAATGATAATTCCGCATATGCTAAAATTTCCTTTTTTGTATAGTGATTTAAAGTGAAATTAATATTTTTTTTTCTCTCTCAATTTTTTTATCCCTGAATATCTAACAAAATATTACTTTATCTGACGTAATCTAACCAAATATTAGACCTAAGAAGGTTTGGAGTTACGCCCAGACTGGTTGCCTTTAGTATAAATTGCGGCCTGGTGCAATCTACCTATATAATTATGAGCAGGACCACGGGGGGATGGGTTCAATTAAAATCAGTGGCGGCTTCGGTATAATTGTATAAGCATCATATACCCAAATTAAATTGATATCATACCTCGGATACAGTCATGTAACGTCATGTTTAAGCATGCCCTATCACTTCGGAATCGAAATGCATTATGTGCAGTCAGCATGCATTTTTTATCAAAGACAATAAATTACGAAGACAGGGAACGTACACGAATTTGATATCGGTAAAAGAATCGTACAAATATATTTTTACATCTGAACCAACGCCGCATTTAGATTTAGGAATTTGCGAGTGGCATTTTCCGACTGCATCTCTAACATGTAGATTCTGATCTTAAATTACAGAGAACGACACGAACGCAGTATTGCGATGCATCTCCGACTGTTGTACGAAAATGAATCCTTTATCTGTTTTCATGTTTTTAACTATGCAGTGTTTTTGTTTGCAAATTCAACATCGCCGGCCGGTTGGTTTTATTTTTTAATTCCGAATATTGTTTAAAATGAATTGTTCCATACGGGACTCCATACGGCACCATCATTCGTATCGAATCATTTCTCTTTCCGAAAGTGAAAAAGCCGCGATTTGATAATTTCAACACTTAAGCACTCAACGCGCCAATTTCGATTTTAAATGGATTTGCAAGCTGCAGAATAAAGGGAAAAAGGCAAGAACCCTCCTCAGAGGTATCACGTCCCTTGCCGGGCAACGTACAGGATTCCCGGTAGGTCCAATTACGTGTTATTAAGTTGCGATATTTAAATGGTGAAGATGAAATTATCGGTTAAAAATGATGGAAGGAGCAACAAATGAGGACTGATTTTGGTAGGCGTTGATGCAACAATATTTTTCTGTACCTTTCTGGGATCCCTGACCTTTTTACAAATCACCTCGTCGGTGTTGATTATATACCAAATGTAATACACATCTTTTGTACAAATATTTGCCGACCCATGGAAGCCATAATTACCGATCACCTTTCCAGTTTTCCTGCTACAAAAAAAAATTCTTTACAACATAATATTCATATAATACATTGACTATTAAATCCATTATTTTTTTTTTATATTTAATTGGTCTCGGTATTCCGATTAACGTTATCCGCACTATCCGAGGCTGACTCGATTCGAAAGTCATGATTTGTATTTAAACGATGTTATAAACGATTGGGTTTCATAATGAAATTTTTGTATCTTTTTCAGGAAATTTCGAAAAAAAAACACGGTTAAATTACTTAACGAACGGTTTTTACACTGTATTCGAGGGGTGTTCAAACGTAAACGGAAATTTGTGCAAAGATCAGGGAAGCGATTGTTAAAAGATTTTACAAATTGGACTTATGCGAGCCAACAACGATACAGACAAACAAAACTTTACGAATGTGAAATCGTACAAACGGCGCATTTTTATTCAAAAATGTGAGCAAGGAAGCAGAATAATTTCAAAAATCTTTGACATATATGTATACATGATTATAAACTTTTTCAGTACAATCCTAACTATTTAATATTTCCCAATTGATTATTACGAGCTGAGAGAATCATACTGAACTACAAGGCGATTTTGTCGAACCACGAAATACGTACAGTCTCATAAATTATTGAACGCCCCTTACATACGTTGATACTATTATGAAATTGGCAATGGTATCAACAACCAATTTTATAAAGATTTTCTTCAGCATTTAGAAAATTAAAAGTTCGCCAGGAACGTGCAAAATTACAAAATAAATTTGTTTTTCTTTTCTAAATGGCAGCAAAAAACACGTTCGAAAGAGAAGAAAGAAAAAAATCCGAACCTGATTTTAATTCACAAACTGGGTCACATTCCGGACAATGGACCTTAATGCGGATGCCTCCTTTATTTGATGGGTTAGAGAAACAATTTTTAATCCGTAAAAATTATGAATTCCCCTCCTTTATATGATAAATCATTTTCACCATCATCATCTGCTGGACGCTGCCTCCATTGTCAAACACAAAGGACATGGCCCCGACATCTTACACATGGATTCCCCCGCGGTTCGGGTTGAATTATGACATTTGAAAAAGTTTAATTTATATATTTTGACTTTTCAAAACCATGCCGACATTATGGGTCTCTAAACTTAGCTTGCTTGGGGCGAGAGGGAGAGGAAGAATAAAAATAAATTCGCAGATTTAATAAATTGAATCGAAAAAATTAATTAAGAAATTTAAAAAAAAAAAAATGTTAATGATCGCACTGAATTTTTGTTTCTTTTCTTTTTTAATCAAACACCGTTTTTAAAAACCCATTTATAACAATTTTCCTTGTTATATGCATATAAAATTTGCAATATGACAAATTGCCCGAATATTCGTAGTATAAATCAAAACTTAAACTCTATTTACATTATAAGATTTAAAATATGCAAATGAAGCAAGTGCTGAAAATTAATTTTCCTTTTTAAAATGTGAATAAAATTAAGATTTTTTTTTTTTTGCTTTTATGCAATTGAACGTCGGTTTTAAGGTTGCCATTGACCCCACATGCAAATTTTTTCTTTTTTATTTTATGTAAAAATAAAATGTTCAACCGGTCCGAAAAATAACCCATCGGGAGGTTCCTTTTCTTTTGTTCTTTTTTTCCCCTTGGAACAATTTTTGCATTATAATTTCATACCAATTAGTTTCGTTATTAATTACTATAATTCCATTTTATATTTTCATTACGGGGATAACACGTAGTTAAATTACTTTATTTATTTTCCCTTTTTTCAAATTCAGTCTTATCTTCTGCTACAATCTGATTCCTCGGTTCTCACTCGAGATGTTTTCATTTGGTTTATACAATGGCAGAAAAAGCACTGCTTAAACTGATAATTAATTTCATTAAAAAAAAAAAAGCTTGATTACATATACATACATCCATACACACATCCATATACGTACATACACATAAAAATTCATGTGTGTAACACATATTGTGAAATGCGTTTCCACATTTAGGCTTCTATCTCGCAATCGTACGATAATATTAACTTTTTTCATTTTTTTTTTAAAAAAACATTATACGATGCTATCGCTTTTTTTTTGTAATAATAAGCCTTTGTATACATATATATTATCAAAGTAAAAGTATCGAATTTAAAATACTAAAAGCAAGAATTATAATTGCATACATATTCTTGGCTCTCCAATCATGCATCATACGTTATTATTTCCCGAAGGAGCCTACTAATACACGTTTCGCCGTTTTTTTATCCGCTTAATTTTAGAGTTCTTTTAACCGAAGTTTTTTTTTTTTTTTAAGATCGAAAAAACTTACTTGTTTCCTGCATGGGGAAGGCGATATCCTGTTTTCCTCGGTTTTGATGCTATTTCAATGTCAATCAGATATTTAAACAAAAAAAAATATACATATATATTTGTGTAATGTACATAAATTGTACGAATCCTTTCGTGCATAAGAATGAAGTATTCGATTTACAATATTTCCGGAGTCGCGGTTGAATTGTTTGCGCATTTGCATTGTTTAAATACGCTTCATACAGCACTTGAACTTGGCCAACTTGTGAAAAACTATATTCTCGTTTGACATTTAACAGGTGTGAGTATGTATATTCGTAATTTTTAAATTGATGCAGCTATCAGCATTGCTAACTTTTATTAACAACAACATTTCACTTTTATGATAATTTTATTTATTGAACCGGAAAAAGGGATTTTTATTCATTGACATTTACAGTATAACCGATAAATTTTTTTAATTTACCTTATCATATAATTAACGGTTTTTATATATTTTCATCTTCGTTTACATGCGACTTTTTTTTTTTTCGGCATCAAAATAAATTCGCGAACAAATGTTTTTATTACCTCGCAATTCTTCAAATCCGAAGCATTTCTAGTTTTATTTGGCAAATGAACTCGGCACGTATTATGTATATATATGTATAAATATACATTTATACTAATGTCTTCGATTTTCATGTAATTATCCGCCCTTAAAAAAATTCTAGGGAAATAACAGTAAGTATATATGTTTCAGCTAGTTTTTAGTTTTCGCATGCAAACCGATTTAGTTTAAATTAATATCCATATAATTTCCCTAATGTAAAAACCGCCTCATGCCTATCATTTTGAACTTCATTGTTTCAGTGGTAATTATAAGTTTTTATTATAAGTTTTTAAGTATATAAATTAATTCCTTTCCACTGCAAAAGCTTCATTTTCCACAATTAAAAAAAAAAAAAAAAACTTTTTGCTCCTCTTTTCCAGAGCTTCGGTTGCTAAAATCTTTGATAACAAGTTTCGAAATTTAAAAAAAAAAAAAAAAGAACGACAAACGTGAATGTAATATACGTATAAAGCTTTTAATAATAAACCGTTCACGACTTATCATTAATACTTTACTGATTTTTTTTTCATACAGCAAATACATGATGTGCTATAAATTTCTAATAGCTTTCCCGCTGGAAAAAAAATTGTTTTCATTTTCGATATACTTCTCTTCTAAGCAATCATTTATTTTTTCCATAAATGTTTTGCGAAAAAAGTTATTTGCATGCTAATCTTGACTAGTGCTATTAGCTTATTAATATAAGACGTGAAACATTTAAATTCTAATGACGTGATTCGTCGCAAAACAGGATTTTTTTAAACCTTCCTTCTCCCCTTTTCGAAATTTTATATATATATATGTATCACATATCGCAATTCATTTCAGAATTAGTCTCAAAATTTTTCTGGTTGTCACTATTTGGAGGTTAATGTAGAAGCATAATAATGAAGATGGCGATAGCATGAGGTCAATACGTTTTGATTATGTTATAACCGATGTTTAATGCGAATTTAGCGTAAACGTCGTGACATGGCATCTACAGAAAAGCCGGGATAAAAGTCCGTTTTAAATATGAATTACTATATTTTAAAGGTAATTTTGATGAGCAAAAAAAAAAAAAAATTATACGGTCTTATATAATGCATTGTTAAAACTCTATCTGTTATTCAATTACCGTGCAATTTTGCGGTTTTAAATATTTTAATAGAATTTCGCAGACTTTAAACGTCTGCATAAAACAGCAGAAGGCGATCAATGCAGATATTTTTGCCGAGATCGAGGGCCGATCCTGTGATTTTTCAGCCGAAACATCTCCTTCACCGACGCCGTCTGCCTCTGCCGTGTACAGGGAACGTGTCACCGCGCTCACGGATTTAAATTCGACGGTGACACTTGCAGGAAGACTGACATTTCTTTGTATTCTTTTGCCAGAAATAAGTGAAAAGGAGTGTTATTTATGTATTTTCGTCGTTTTCGAGGCGAGGGGAATCGAAAAATTTAGATTTTTCGGACCCGCGGGCAAGCGCCCGAAATTAACCGATTTACAATACATTCTTATTTACTGCGCAATCGACTCCCGTCAGACTTCTGTAAATGCGGAATAACAGTCATTAACGAACACCTTGTTGTACTTTTTTTCCTTTTTTTTTTTCCTTTTTTCCTTTGTACGGTGGTCGAACATTTTTTTTTTGGAACGGGAAGAAAAAGAAGCGTGTAGCAGCACGAGAAGGGGGGAAGTGGGGAAAGCCCGTCAAAAATATTTACAAATGACTTCCGACGTTTAAAAACATTAAAAGTAAAAGAACCGAAAAAAAAGGAACCAATTTAATATAAAAGTTAAGACACAAAAAAAAGAGAGAACCGAGTAACGATCCAAGATGCGTATCATGTGAAATAGAATATAAAGGGTTAAATGATAGCGATTAATTTACCCCTAATATAAGGGTTAAAACTTGATTTAGGGGTTGTCTTCGAACTACGATTCAATGGTTTACAAATTGCACTGCTACCCTTTCATTTTCTATGACGAATCGGAAAACAGAGGGCTCGCCGTGTAATGGTAATTATTTTTAGCCCCATTATTGCTTCGCCAACGATCTCCTCCAACTATGAACTTGCCATCTTCGTGTGTTTCCCTCCCCGCCGGGGAGAAAATCCACAGCTTTTCAAAATGGGGAAATAAATTTTGAAGCTGTCGCATTTGAAAACAAGGAAAATTACTCGCCGCAGCAACGCAAAAGTAGGAAAATATCGCTGTCACTTTCGGCGGCGAACGTGAAGAGGCAAAGCCTCCGGGAAATTCCCGTACTCCTCCTCCCCGTGTTTCGCTTTTATTCCGCGCGGCTTGTCGTGTACGCGGACGGCTTTTCCCCGTGAGTCCGAATCAAAGCACGATGTGTTCATACCTTAAGAGAATCATCGCGGTTGCTTACGACCGCGTTATTTTCGAAAACCGCATCATCAGAGCATTCTGAAGACCGCAACAAGTAATTTTTGATTTTCAACTCCGTTTTTGATGCATCTCATCTCAATGAATGCCGTAAAAGTATAAAGAAGAGTATCGAAACCGATTGCGAATACAGATTTTTGGATTTCTTCACAGAGATCCACTAAAGCAATAACAATAGACCGTAACCCGATCTTTACCTTAAAAAAAAATTAATTTAAACTGTCGGTTACTGTAAATCATCGCTTTTCGTTCACGTATGAGATCCGGCAGAAGGACTGTGTAATTAAACCAAAAAAAAAAACCAAGTAAAAATTTGAACTGTTTCGGCAGTAGACAGAAAGGCCACCATTCAGTTTACGCTACACAAGCTTCACCGTGGTGAGCTACGAGTCGGAAATTATGAAATTATACATGTGTTTTTATAACACAATCTGCGAAGTAAAGACTCCTAATCCCATTCGTTCCATCTTATACAGATACAAAGTGCTCACGAAGCAATCGAAGCAAATGCTTCCACTTTAATCCCCACTTGATTGGAAACAAAATCTTTCTTATAATATTTGTTATTGAGGAGTTTAGCAATGACAGATGCTGCCAGGGGTTTCTTTCTGCTTACACGATCGCTTTATTTATGAATCGTCTCTGTTTGCACGTTGTCCCAGGCGTCTTCGCCGGTCAAAATCGAATCTGACCGCCGGGGAAAAGAGCAGCCGAAGATCGGGAATTTAAAGTTATGTAAATTACTTTGAAAAATGCTTCCCCTAAAAGAATGTAAACCGGAATTTTCAATATTTTCCGTGATACACTTCTTCCCATTGGGGAATAAGAGGGGCGAGCACTACAAACTGTTACGTTCCTTATGCAATTTCCTGCGAAATAACTCTCTTCCAGTCGCGAATCAATACTCCTTCATGAGCAGCAGTCTGTAATTTTCATAACAAAGCAAAGTATACGGTTCCCCGCACATAATAAATGTGCAAAAAGAAAAGAAAGTTAATGATACATTCAGCGAAAGTTCATGATTTAGGGGTGGTTTTTTTTTTCTTCGGCGGTACGAGTTTAAGATAAACTTACACAAATCGCGGTTCGCCCCCGATCATTTATTATATGTTTTATGACAAATACGGTGTTACACGTCGCGTTGTGAGCGGGATATTTTAATTTTCCTCATTCCCCCGCAGCAGCAGCTCGAAAGCCGAAAAAGAGAAAGAACGCTTTAACCTAAGGGCTGGAAGAAATGCCACCCCCGCTTCGAATGTGAGAGGACACTGGGAGGCATTTTCGGCTTGTGAACGATTAGTGGGATGCGCGGAAAACGTTACGAACCGACGCGTGATTCCCATTCTTATTTATGTTTATGGGCAAAACGGTGTTGAATCTCGGCTATGCATGAAACGGAATTTAGCGTCGGATAAAGGAACAGGTCGAAAGGTTACATTTACGTGGAGAACGGAGCCGCCGCGTACTTCTTTTCGTCGTCGTTGCTCGTCGACGAACCTCCGGCGACGAGAAACGTCCGGTACTTCCATCATTTTTCCCTGCTTAAGGAGCCCTGCCCGGAAAAAAACACACGTGGAAGCGACGAAATGAACGCGATCGGAAGATACAAAAAAACTGTACTGCATCTGTTCAGTGTCGAGCAGTACGGAGAACATCGTTTAGCATTGCATGTACGTGCCACTTCTTTTACATATTGGCCCGTTTATTTGCGCATTTGCGAGTCAGTTCCGTTCGTCATATCGGTTATGGGATAAAAATTTCATTAATTCTGATTTTTATTCATTTACTTGTTTTCTCATTTCGTGAGGGAAATTCATAACGGGGTTGATGCATTACATTTCCATTTCACTTTTTTTTTCGGAGGGTGGGGTTGAATATCAAAATTTTCGACTTGAAATTGAAGTGACAGTTTTCGGCCTCAACTTTTATCAACGCGATCGCCTTTTATCGTCTATTCCACCCATGTTGAGTTAGCACGTCGGTTCTTTGGGCGAAGGCAAGATTAGGGGGAGGAAAAAAATAAATAGAATGTGATTCCGAGCATGGGAAGATTGTACCCAGTCCCTATTGTTACGACGGAATTTTTTTCCACGAGCGTCCGCGATTCAAACCTCCCCGAAATCCTCCCCTTGCTCGCGCCCCGTAGGAAAATCCTTCGAAGTCATCACCCAGAGGGGTAAAAAAGAAATCACGTGAAATATCGAAATTCAACCTGATAATAATACAATGCGATTAAATAACTACCGGGTATGTTATCTGCAGAATCTAAAAAATAATAATAATATTAACATATATATATGCAAAGTTACAAATTGTTCAATCAACAATATGTTACTTATCGGATTTTCGCTTACATTTTTATACTGAAACTTACAATAGTGTAAAGAAACTATTTTTTTTTTTCATTAAATGTTCATTTAAAAAATGAACTCTGAAAAAAATACATTCTCTCAGAATGGGAGCGTTTCTTCGAGAAGAGAATTTTCCGAAAACTTGAAATATTTTATCAAATGAAATTTTCCGCCCTTTTAAAGAACCATTTTGTTTTGCGAAATGAAAGTACATATGCGGAAGGCAGAACCAGAAAATATAAAGATTCACCTTTTAAGAAGATTAATTACATATTCCATTTGAAACGTTTTTATACTGGAATCCGAGAATACAACAGTACACACACGCACATGTACATACATTTCCGAGTTATGTATCTTTTTAATTATAAATTTGTGGTTCAGATGCTGTTGTAAGATGTCTCGGTCGTCGTTAAGGTGATTATCGTGAATGAAAATTTTGTCTTAATTTTTCTGTTCAGTTGATACCTACAAACCAATGTAAATATTTAAATGTACATTGTACGTTATGAGTGTATATAACATTTTTTTTGCTTTTTCCGCTGATGAATGTGATACTTTTCGCAGTTTTTTTGAATGTCTATTTATCTCCCTAATAAAAGGGGCTATTATAGGTTTCAGCGTGTGCAACGTTTACGCTGCGCACCATCAATCAAGAGCTTCGTTTGACGATGAAGTTTAATCGCGGATCTTTTTTTTCTTAACCCATCTCCGGGCTGTTTCATCGCATTTTTATAACAGGTTTCGGTGGATATCACGGCGGGATAATTTGAGTCTCGGACGGTTTCGGCTTATGGCGCATTAAAAAGAGAGGAAAAAAAAAAACGATGCTCCCGAGATTTATGGCTGAATATCTTAATAGTTTGGAAATTCGAAAGGGAAAACAGAAGTAAATGTAATTTGCATGGGATAACTCAAGCATGAGCAAGAACCAATGAATTTTATATTAAACAGGGGGTAGGGAGTACGCCGCGCCCAGAATTCAAAATGCAACTCCGCCTTTGTTACGGCTTTTGGATAATTTATTGCCGCATCTTTTTGTTTCGGGTGAAATCTCCACGCGGCGCGGCAAAAAAAGGTTCTTTGCCCCGCTTCCGGTGCCCGGGGGGGGTGGTAAGGGGGGCAAGCACCTCCCCGGCAAAACCTCCCCAGGCTGCACCGAAAACCGGAATCCGCGACGCTTCGCGTCGGGGGAATCGCATTTTCAGCCGCTCAAACTCGCGATCCAAAATCGCGAGCCTGCCTTCTAACGTGCGGTCTACCGCCGTCGTAAGAGCATAAACTGCAATCTCCTTCCAGCGGCTCGCATTCGGTTATTCTTAGGGCAAAAAGAGCCTTAGCCAACGTCATTTTTAACACATAATACCGAACATCCTCTGCCGCGACCGTCAAACTCGTAATGTTTTTTACAATTGCTTCGCCCATTTTCAGTTTTACATTTCATAATTTCACATTATCATAAAATTCCATTTCACTCCATTTTCAGTTTTATTGTGTAATCATATCCAATATGTTCCCCGTATCAAATGCATCACTCCAGTAACAAGTAAAATAGATTGAAAAAAAAAACTACATTATGATTAAACTAATTGGAAAAAGCAAAAATTATTATTTTTTTTTTAATTAAAATTCAGCATTAATCATTTGAAATGCATAATTACGTTTATATTCATGTATATTTGTATAAACATGCGTTCTTCTCTTCTCTTTTATTTTCTCTATAATATTTCTTATCTTGGGAGAATCTAAGTTAGCGACATCTGATTCATAATGTAAAGAAATTTACAGAAAATATTTTTTAATATAAGAAAAATCTAAGAAATAATTTTTACAAATTTTTTTTTTAATACAGGAAATACTCAGTTACCACTGTAATACAATTTGTATATTTATTAGCCGTCTTAATTATTATTAAGTTATGAAAAAACTATTATAATTTCAATATTATAAATATTTGGTCGCAACTTAAAAAATTTTTTTAATTAAAAAGAAATAATTAAAATATTTATCTGCATAAAAACATTGATTACATTTTATTTCCTTCGGGATATCGAGACACCAAAAAGCATTATCTTATTTCGTATGTTAAAATTTTCGTTCCGGATTAATTTTATATGTTATATTCTTAATCTCATTCGTTTTTATTTCCCTAAATCGTATTATCGTATAAGTTAGAATGGGTTCACCGCCTCGTAATTTGAAAATTTATATTGATACGTTCGCCTGTTTAGCATTCGATGAAATTCAATTTATTTTTTTATTAACAAGAGCGGTTTTAGATTAGTTTCTGTACTATCACATTCATATTGTAAAAACGTGTGTAATTTGCTTTATTTTTTTTTTCTTTTTTTTTTTATTTCGTGATGGAAGGCATCGAGGATGCCGGAGATCGTGAACCGTGTGGCGTAGGTGAAATCTATGCAGATCAATGCCTTGAATTAAAGGCTAATGAATAATATTATTGTCGGTCGAGGAGGATTGCTCGTGTTGCGCAAAAAGAATTCTCGTTCAGAAATTCTGTAATAATACACAGCCCTGCTGCGAATGGGGTGAAGGGCCAGGCGTAGAGAGAGGAATTAAAATTTAAACTTAATTTTTAATTCTGAAATATTTAATTTGCATTTTTAATTTTACCTTAGAATTTCATAAAGAGTCCGTGCAAAAAAATCAGGGGTTTATTCGCCGGACCAAGGAATCGCGTTGTCGCATACTGTAATATACCTTCGCCGTCAAATTTATTTCCTCTGTCGATGTAAGTTGAATTATTCAAATTTTTTTTGTGGAGTAAGTAAGAAAAAAAAAAAAAAGTTATGTTTTCGCTATCCGTGCATTCAAAAGTCGCAAATTTTATATTTAATATCGAAAATGGGTTGGAAACTAATGTCAAAACATGGGGGAATAATGCAGCACGTTGCGATGGTGTTAACTTTCTTCAGTAACTTTAAAAAATATGAGGAGCACAGGCAAAGTCAAATGCAGAGCTATATAATTTGGAAATTAGCCTCAGTCATTTGCATCCGTTCGTTCCCAACATTTTTTCCTCTTTTTATATTCGTAAAAATTATTATTATACTGAAATTTATTGTAATAAAAGTTTATTATAGCATCATGACAATGAGGTTATTTGTAATATCTTTCTGTAATTTATTTTATTAATATACATAATCCGGTCTAAGACGATTTCTAAACGAACATTTCGGTTCAGTTTACGGTCAAGTTCAGAAATGTCATTTATTTATATGTTTAGTCTTCTGAAGGAGAAGGCATTAGGATCTTTGAGAACAAATTAGTTTTTCTTCCGCGTAAATTATAAAATTAATATTTTTATATTTAAAGCAATTGCGTTTCGATGTAATCAAACAGTTATTGTACAACAATATTGCTTTGAATGAGAATTTTATTGTTCGATCAAGTCCTTTATGATTTTTCCGCAGTTTCTTTCCAAATTGGAATCCAGGCGATGAAATGAGATCTTCCTGATGGGCAGCATCAGGATACACCTACAATCAGTGAGGTTATGCAAAATTTCCCATTTCTTTGAGTTTTTCGTGCGGGAATCCAATGCAGCGTTCCGGGTCACAGGTTCGCATCTGAAGCGGTCACTCAAATTTCTTAGTTCTCCCCGGGCTTCTGCCTCTCAATAAAGAAACTCGTCCAAAAACCGGATTCTCCCTTATCACCAATATGTCCAGAGCTTTATACAAATTTTTCTTATTCGATTTTGCTTAACGCACCTTCACCACCTCATTTTTTGCCATTTTTCCTCAGTAACAAAAGCATACAAATAATTACCGTTAATATGTAAAACAAGGAATAACCCCAGCTCCAAAAGAAAGAACTTAATTCACGGTTTTAGCCGGTTACTATCGTTTGCGCTCGTATACATACATGAAATTACTCTTTTTTAATATATGAAACTCCTTCTAAATTTAGCATTTATCCATATGACATGGGTAATATATAAAAATACGTGTAAATATTTTATTCCAATGTATACATTTGCTATCGATTCAAATTTTATCATTATTATTTTTACTTCGAATGCAGTCTGCTCATTTTACACGTTTATATAACGACTTGATGCATTTTTCGGCGAAAGACTTTTCCAGGGTAAAAAGGACAAGCGCGATTTGTCCATGGACAGAATTACATAGGCGGCGTCAGCAACAGACAAAGCGTCCACCTTTCAAACGAGTTTGTTCGTCGACGAGGAGGGTTTAGCGGCAAACGAAACCCACGGCATTTTGCGGCCGGCCCAGGTCGGAGCCGAAGTAAATTTTTTTTTTTTTTTCCAGGCAAATTTCCAGAGCTCCAAGCGAAATATGGTAGAACAAACAGAAATGCAGGAGAAAAGAGGTGAACAATTGCCCATGACAAATTCTTCTCCAGTATTACCATTAAATGAAAATCAAATGTAACAATGTTGTGTTAACAATAGCGCGTTTTAACAATAACAAGGGGGCCGCCCGCATTGAACATTCGAGCCACGCTGGGTGGCTTTATCCAGGATTGGAGGGCCACCGCTCTCGCGGTTAATCACATTTGTTACAGTCTTAACGCCGTATGTCCACAATGATACCTCGTTTTTTTTTTTTTTTTTCCTGGAGAAAATTCCTGTTTTAAAAACTGGAACTTAACTTCATTTTCGTATGCGCTTACGTGCGCGTAATCTTCACTTTCGCACTTAAAGCTGACTTGGGTTTTTCATCGTCTTAAAGAAAAGCAAAAAAACCTTATTTGATGATTCATATACGAATAGTTTGAACGCGGCTGTCGGCCATCCGAAAACCAAACCCCCGATACTCGAATAGCAAGATTAAAATAAAAATGATATCAGCAACCGTATATACATCTTCTGGCGCTTCATATTAGTTGAAAATTAATCGAAATCAGCCTGAACGATGTAGCCCGGCGAATATTTTTACATATTTCGCAAGCTCATTTTTAATAGCTTATACATGTAAATCGGGATTTCGCAAAAACATAATCATTTCATTCTATGTAAAAAATAAATTGAATAAAAATTAATTTTTTTTTTTTTATTTTAGTAAATATCACCTTTAGAAAAAAACAAAATGAAAAAAATAAACTGAAAATTTATTTTGTTATTTTGATTGTGTATAAAATAAATTTAAAAAGAAATATATATATGTATATAAAATGAATTGTAATTAATCTAATTTTCATAGCGAAAAATTATAAATTATCTGTTTTATTCGTATCAACTTTAATATGCATAAACATTGTAAGGAATCTCCACATATGAAACAAAGTGCAGCACGTTCCCGTATATAAGATAATGTTAAACGGTATCTTTATCCCGAAATTGCGCTACGTTATTTCTTTTAATGCGGCAAGTGCTTTAACTATTATATGATGATCGCGGATTTGCCAGAATGTAAACTACAACCATATTTATGTGCTTCGAAATAAATTTTCTTTCGGAACACCTAATTGTTCAGTTTGAAGGCGAACGATGAGGATTAGGTTCCAGATAATGATGAGTCAATATTAAAAGTATAATTTCCTTTTTCAAACTATTCAATTTAGCTGGCTTTAATTTTCATTTTTCGGCAAATATTGCACATTCAAAGTACGATCGCCTTCCAAACGAGCGACCCAATCCGGTGAACCGACAAGTAACGTCGCTAGCTGAGGTTTTAATGGAACGCGATAAATTCTCGTATTATTTTATACCTTATTGGGACATACATGCGTTATGTGCGTAAGTGTGTGTAACGCATATGGAACTAGGATAGGTTTCATGGGTATATTGGTGTAATAAATTAGATTTCCGAGGCCCAACTTGGGTTATATATTAAATGAAGGTATCAGATCTCTTTCTTTCTCTCCTGTCCAATAAAAAAAAAAAAAAAAGAGAGAGAAAAAATCCTTTTGATTTCCGAAAAATAAAAAAAAAAGGAGGAAATTGTCAGCATGACGTAGTAGGTGCTAGGCCGATAGAAGAATGGCTTCCATTTCCAGCGTGTCTAGTTTGGAATCCGTGTAATTTCTTATTCCGTCATGGTTACGTGTGTTTTATTGTCCCGCGATCTTCAATTTTGTGCTGTATAATTTCGGTAAACATGAAGGACAATACAAAATAAAAATACTTCGGCACCTCTTTGAAGATCGAACGGGTTTCTCTCCGCAGCGGAACCTGAGATCGGGAGGACGCCGCCGCACCTGTGAGTGCGCCTCCGCCGAACGCCGCGAACGGTCATTGGCCAACCCAAAGCGCAACAGCAAAATTGCCATCCCGACAATTTTCGATCGAGGATCCAACTATCCCGAGCGGTATGCAATGTAGCGAGTGCGCACATGACGACAAATCGCAATCAGCGACAGGAGCTGGAGCGGTTTAAAACGTCAAAGCAGAATGCTGGAATAAGGTCCACGACCGGATTTTTTTTTATTTTTTTATTTTATTATGTAAAATAATCCGCTAAACAGCTTGTGGGGAAAATGTGATTTGGGTAAAATTTTTTCTTTATGCCTCCCCTACCCCCCTAACCTTTGATGCTGACAAACGGCCCCCGCATAAGAGAAGGCAAAAAACAAAGTGAAAAAATTCTACACATGCATAAATCTTTTTGATGCACCTTAATATTAAAATATATTGTTCTTTTTTGGCTTTCATTTAAAATTTCATTTCACACCCATTTTATTTTCACTCCGAATCGCCGAAATATAAAAAATAAAAAAAACAAAAAAAAAATTGCTTCGGTGTAACGCAATTTCTATTTGTCTCATTAAGGGATGCTTCGGGATCGCAACGTTAAAATTAAATTTTAACTTTTTCTTTCTTTCTCTCTTTACCCCCTTCCCACCGACGACGGTCTAAAAGTCAAAATCCCCAAGTGGGGAATAATATAAATCAGACTGAAAATTCGCTCATTACACAGTTATTTATGTTCGCAATATAATGTGTAGTACGGAAAAAAAAAGAAAATACATTGTCTACATAAATCATTTTTTAATTTATTTAACGGAACATGGAAAGGAAAGAAAAAAAAAAAAAATAGAGCTGAGGGGGACAATTTTTCTGCTAGTGCGCCCTTCCCGAATGCCTGGAGAATTCTGTTGCAGTCGATTTGGCCGGAGTTTATTTTTTTTTTCCCCGGCCTCTGCCCACCGGGCGATGCTCATCCGCTCCCGCAGGAAAATGGGGAAAATTAAGAGATTTTTTTCCCGGCGCTTCGAGCGATCCGACAGCGGGGTCCGGCTTTGTCACGGCCGCTTGGATCACCGAATTTTTGTCCAGAAACGAGAAAAATGATTGTCCAGAAGTTGAATCGCGGCGTGGAAAAAAAAGAAAAAAAAATATTGAATTCAATTTCATTGACATAATCGGTGAATTTTAAATGGATTTTCTGAGAACAATTTCAGTGCGCCGAGAAGTTTTTTTGGATAATTTTCCTCTTTTTTTTTTTTTTTCTCTCAAGATGCTGCTTTTCCAGTAAAATCATCCAGAAAATTAACTCCAGTATTATGAATTTTCGATTCAAGAAGAAAAAAATAAAAAAATTGATTTATATGAAACGGAATCCTTCCCGCTTCTCCAGGGCTCCTTCTCCAGGGCATTCGAATTAGGTTCTACCGGAACGCAAAATCTGGAAGCCCAGGCAGGGAGTGAAGCGCTCCAGGGATCCGATTTAGTTCCCTTAATCCGTTCCTGTCGGCCAACGGATGATTTTCTTCGGTTTTCCACCCTTCGCAAGAGCCCCGGGTTTTTGCTTCAACTGCAACCCCGTAACATCGAGCATTTAATTTCGCCGATCCATATTTAACGGCGGGAAGAAAAGAATGGAGAGAAGGAGAAAAAAAAAAAAAAAAAAAAAAGAAAAAACATTTTTTATAATGTCGGTATCAATGTATTAAAAATTATTTTGTATTCCATTTTGATTGTGTGGCAGTCACCGTAACGTATGCTGTGAAAGGATAAGGTTTTTGTTTGGGTTTTGTGCGGATTGGCCACGGTGACATCAATATTTCGAGCTTCCGTCCGGGGAACCTTCATTTGTTCCGCTTCCTTCTTCCTCCTCGTCCCGGTCGCTTCTTCTTCCCGTTGCAAGCAGAAGAGAGAGAGGAAAAAAAAAAAAAAGGAACGCATGGGGAAGAGCACTTTTGCGGTCCGTTGCCCCGCGGGGAAAGAAACCCTTCCCGATCGGGGGGGGGAATCAACCCCGATCGTTTCCCTTCTTCCCGTGCGGAAACGCTGCGCGGTTTCGCTTTCCGCAGTCGATGAAGCATCAAAAGTCTGCCCCCAAAGGCGCGGACATCCCAGAAAAGAAGAAAATTCTCCTCCCGTTCATCCGCAAAGGGATTTTCTTCGCTCCTTTCTTCAAGGCATCTCCCAAGTTCTTTCTACCTTCTGGCCTTGCGGAGCGCTTTCCGCGCATCTCGCGTGGCGCCCTCTGGCAAACCCCAACGGATCGACGTTTTCATTTGACGAAAATTTTCCAGAAGTATTTTCCCAATAAAAAAAAAAAAAAAAAAAAAAAACACCGGCGCTTTTAACTTTTTTTTTTTTTCAAAGCATGACATTCCACTTAATAAAAACATTAGGAGATTCATTTCATAATGGAATTCAGCACATTACTTCCACGAACACAATAAAGCCGTCACAGTTCAGCAGTCGCCTGAAAGAAAAGCCTCAAAAAAATATAGATTATACGCTTTGGTGCATAAAGGGAATAACAAACGAACCTCACGAGCTCGCCCCTCGCTCTCTTATAACCGCGTCGGCTTAGTGAAACCGATCGGGCCCACCCGAATGCCGAATAATAATAGCGGTAATAAGCGGATCCCTCTTATCCGTCTCCCGGCTCGGCGAAAGCCGCGGTTGCAACTTAAGGACCGGCGAGGAACCGAACCCCGCAGTTGCACGTAAAACTGACCCGCAATCAACGTCATTAAGGTAAATCTCCGCCTGGAACAAAACATGCGCATGCATGCCGCGTGCAGCGTGCGCGAACGATTTCGAAAGCCTCGTTAACGCGTACTGTAAAAAAATTGAACCTTCGGTGAAACCCGAAATGTGTGCGCATATCCGCAACCGGAAACGTGCCGGAAACCCGGCACGCTCGCTCGTGGCCGGGCACCGAGAGTGACCGCTGATGAAAAAAATGCAAATGATGCACGACATCAAAATGTGGCGAGCTTCTTTTTGCACCCCGAAAACCTGACGAAGGCAAATGTCGGGCATCATCTTGTGCGGCAACCGACGCGCCTTTACGTGCGGAAACTCATGAGTCCCTGGAAAGCGAAAGCCGACGCGTTCGTGTGCGCTTGCAGTCTAAAACACAGGCCGCGCAGGTCTCTTGCCAGAAGGGTTGACGCACAGGAAAACATTAATTCCCGCCTGGGCGCGAAAGTACGGGGAGGGGGAGGGGCGATTAATGCCTGCGGAAGATAAACATGGCAAAATTAATCTGAGAAATTTGCACTTTCCCGTATTAAAAAATCGGAAAATTTACGTTAATCGAAATTAACTTTTATCGGATAATCATTAATTCGTTGATATGATAATGGCATTCTTTTTTAGACAATATTCGTTCCAGATATAAAAATGATTTACGCTAATAACTTATTAAAGTGTAAAATAATAAAATAATTATTATAATTGCAAAAAATATTAACCATACTGCACGCCATCATGTAAGACACATAAAAAAAAATTTTAATATACATATATACATACAGACGTAATAAATGAAACTATAAATTTAATCGTTAAAAAATAAATTTCGCTCATAAATAGCTCTCATATATCGTATAACTATATTAATATCCTAATTGTTAGTTTGCTGCGATATACATGAAGTGCGAAGTTCAGAAACAGAATGAAGTAATTAATAAAAAATTTTTTAATGATAAGCATTATATTGAACACATATATGCAAGTTCAATTCTTTTTTAATGAAAAACAATATTTAGTTATAAAATAAGGCATTTAATTTGTGATTATATATCATTTATAAAAACTGTACTTAAATTAATTAATTATAATTATGAAAACGCGGAAACACATTGTAACATGAGTTGCTGTTTATTTACAAGGATATATTGTAAAAAAAGAAGGTGTAAATTGACATAAATTTCGTTAGATATCTTTGCTGCATTTATCCATAAAACATGAGATTCCTTTTTTTCGCTATCTTAACGATTGTATAATAAAATATTTGTATATTAATTGTTATTTATAAAAAACTTATGTAATGGTAGCCTGATATTGTAACTATATATGCGATTAAATAATGAAGTGATATATTAATAAATAATGTTGTACTAATAATTATAAAGGACATGTTTGTATTTGATGCAAATTATTTTTTAAAATATATTTTACAAAATCCCATTATCATGAACTGTTTAATTTTTTTTCAATGTATTTTGCTTTCATAATATGTACGTCTGACATTTATAAGGTCTAAAAACTTGGAAGCGTACCATAGTAACCAAATCTATGTGTATTAATGGGTTGCCAGATGCGTAACCAATTATTAAAATAATTATTTATGTATAAATTAAAATTTTTTTTTTTTTATAATTTTAGATGTTTTTGTACGTTCAGGTATAATGAATAACATGTATATATGTATAATTAATTATATGTTTAGTATGTATACTCATTACATGTACATAAACGCTCTGTGTAAAATAAAAAAATTTAAATTCTCTCAGACACATGAATCCTTTTGATATAAAGGAGAGCTTTCAAAATAACGGAGGCATTGTATTTACGTAATGGGATGAAGCGTACAATGTGTAGTACAATGTGTTGAGAAGGGCACATTATGACTTTACATTGATATTCGATATCGCCTTCATTACAGGCTATTATTAACCCCACATCAACTATAAACATGTGTGCAATTTACGTTCTTATGAATTTATTCGGTGTAATTTATCCTTTCATCTTTGGAGGGTCCAAAAATCAGAAAGCAAGTGTTTTTATACACACACACACACATACATATATTAATATATATTAAACGATCATTAAGGGAGGGAGAATGCGCGGCCGCATATTTTTAACGCACCAAAATTAAAACAAAATTTCTTTCCTTTTTTTTATTAAACCAATGAATAACTTTTTTTTTTAAAATATATTATGTAAGAATCACTTAACGTTTAAAAGTATTTTACTTTCAATATACTTAATATCAATTATAGTTTACAATAATCGAAATCAATCATGAATTATATAATCATTTTTTTGGATCTTTACACGGATCGCGGACAAAGCTTTCTTTTCTCGTTGTTTACAGAGGAGCACGGATTTCTCGATCATCCAAGGACTTAGTATATAGATAGATGAGATACGTTAATTACATAGATGAGATGCGTTAACGTACACATGAAGAATTACGGCCGTTTCGGATGGCGCTTGCGAAGGTTTCAAAGTAGCGTGAACCAAACAGAAATGTCATCCCTTTGCAAGAGTCTTTCACATCATCATTCGTCGCTCACGCCGGACGGGTCCCTTACCGCAGAACGTGATGGCAGGGCAATTTAAAGAATGCAGTGATCAATTTCAGAAGACATACTTTAGGTGCGTCCGTCCCTGCTGTGCAAACACGTAATGCGATACAAGCGACACGGCTGCTTTTTACGAAAAATTAACTCAGATGCGATGTACGTCTAAATGTCGGACGATCAGTTTTTCGGCGATTGCGGTAAAGGAATCGAGATGAAAACAATCAAAGACGGCCTTAAAATGCAGCACCAAAATACATCACATAATCATTATGCGTTATAAATAGTTTTGATATAATTAATACTCAATTTTGGCATGCCTCTAAAAAGTCTCACGCGTGCCACCCGTTGGGACGACCGTTGACCTAATCCATTCATCATTAACACATACATTTATTCTAATACTCCTTGTCTGCTTCTTACGCTTGTGCAGCGAAATTTTCATTTCAAGTCTTATATATACGAACTAATTTCATACTAACGTCTAAATTACTTTTAAAGAAATGAGATTGTTAACTTGAAATTTATGTTATTATATTTATGTAGTATGATGTTGTTATTCTTTCTTCATCGCTGTACTTTTTTTTGTGAAAAATCTAATTAATCACGTTGTGAACATTTTCCTCGCCATGCGAAACTTACAACCGCTTCCCTGCCAGATTAACATATAATTTCCTATATTGTGGCAGATATTTTTTTACGATCTTCTGTTTTGGAATTTTAGAGTGTTGTACCGGTATTCCGCGAGTGATACTTTACGGCCGCGAGGCAGTCATTTTTAATAATACAAATAAAAATGTTGTTTCTTCTTCTTGCAATTATCAGTTTTGGAATGAAAAAAAAAACCGATTTATCTAAGAAGACAATGAAAATGAGCAATTAATATACGTACGAAAATGTGTCGGATAAGCATTGTTAAGAAAAAAATTTAGTTTTCAGTACAATGGTCAGTTGTTTTACCATGTTTTCAGCAATATGCATACGGCGAATATCGCTTGGTTCAGATGGCATTGTTAAGTGAATGTATTTACCTCTATTTTTGCTACAAAAATGATCCGGTGCCGCTATTTTTGCTTCGCAGGTACTTCAAACTTTATCGTTGGCGGGATTTCGGACGAACCTCAAACCTCTCTGGAAACGGGAGAGCTTCACCCGTCTAACGCCTAAGAGGTGCACCGAAACTTCCTCCGGAATCAACTTCCTTTTCTTGCCTGCGTCTTATTTCGAACTGCATCTCGTCTTGCCGTCTCGTTTATCCGGTTTTCTTCTTTCCTGCGCATAAGGTGGAAGCGTTGAAGGGATGGACGATCACCGTGCGTGCACTAAACATTTTCCCCAACCCCCAAGAAACATTTCACCCCTGTTAGAGGCCTTCCATATGGCACAATCAAATCGAGAAAACATATGCAGAATACGCATTCGTCTCCGGATGATTTTACCATCGCCACCTTTCATTTCGGGTCGGATAAGGTTTCCGATTCAGTCGGAATCCCGCGTACGGAAAGCGCGAGTCGCCTGGGATCAGCGATTCAGTTCCCGAAGCCGCGGTCACAAAACCGAAATAAGAAAAATGAAAAAGGTAAACTCACGTTCACAATGTTCAATATTAAATTTATCCCCATTAGTTGGGAAAACATTTACAAAAACTCATCAGAATCGAAGCAGAAGTCACGAATACGTCAATTATACTTCGGAAAGTATCCATCGTGTATCTTCAATAAAGATCTTATATAACCATCAATCAAGTTGCCCCGTTTTTTGAATAAGCGCTTTTAAAAGTTTACCGATTTGTAATTTCCCCTACGAATTGCCCGACATTAATTGGGTTTCTTCGGATTGGGTATCATAATTCAGTTTCGTCCTTTTATTCGTTACGGATAATTCACCTTTTTTGTTTTTTTTTTTTTTCCATCCGAAAATCCGCCCGAAGAAATTGCTCTCGGACGCCCAATTGGAAAAAACTCGGCCGCATCCACTTTATCCGATTCATTCATCGGAGAACGCTCAACCGTCGGTCTGAGCCAGAAGCAGGCACCGATACCTGAACCTGCCTTTAAGCGGGGGAAAAAAAAAATCCAACAGTTCACCGAGACGCCGATCTGCAAAGCACGACAGCGCCGTCCGCCGAAAGCCCGAGGCCGAGGCACACGTCCCGCCCGGGAGGAACGCACCCTTCGGTCTTTAAGGCGGTTAATCGTTCTTCGCGATCTCGCGTAAGCGGTTAATGCGGCGAAGTGTGCGCTACATCCGCGTATCCCGCATCCTTTTAACCGAATCCATCGGGAAAGCACACTTTTCGACCTCGAAAGTCGAAATTTTTTTAATGTTACAACCCGAAAAAAGAAAAAAAAACTCGATTAATCCGTTTTGCTTTTAACGACTTAGCGTACACCCAACTTGTACATTTCCTACAGAATGCTATTAACTGTTTTTTTTTCTTTACGTTTCTTTACTAATCCGATTTGATTACCCGTGTGGCAAACTCGAAATCGTTCCAGAAAAAAATAAAAATCCTTTTTTTTTTTTTTCTTTTAATGTAACCCAGTTAAAAGTCGTCGTCGATCTGGATTTCGAACCTTTTTACGGACCCGCGCAGAAACCTGCGGGGACAAAGAAGCAAATTTTCGGCGTTTGACCAAATGGGCAGTCGCCTTGAGGTAATCGTGCGGGACTGGTCGCTCCGATCGGCGCCGGGGTGGCGAATGCCGAACGCCGAAGGTTTTTCCGGTCGTTTTTGGACGCACCGCGTCTGATAACGGGGGCTTATCGCTGTCGGACAGAAGAGGAAGAAGGAGCGGGGTAAAAAAAAAAAAAAAAAATTTGGATAATTTTGAAATTTTTTAGCATCCTTCGCACGTCCCGCCCCGACTCCAAAATGCGGAACCGGGGAAAATGCAGTCGAAGATATTTCCGAAAACATAAATCCCGACGCGTATTTGAGCGAAAGGACACTCCCCGAATTTTCCCACATTTTGCCGCACAAAATCGTCATGCTTCCTTTTAAACGTGATCTGATTTTTTATGAAAAGGATCGACAGAACGGGCATAAATAGCGTCCAAAAGAAACTGCAGAAAATGGGCCGCGCGTAGAAAGGAAAATTGGAAACCACTGACTGTAATTGTATAGTAAGAGTGAAAGAAAATGATTTTGTGCTTGGCCGTATTTGAATATATAAATATTTAATATTATATAATTATTATTATAATAAATTTAGCATTTGATTAAGTAAATGTATGTACATTTATAAATATTTAATGCTTTTTTTTTATTCGTTCCTCAACCGCGATAGTCTGCGCCGTATTATGTGGACGATTAAAGTGAAAAATAGTGGTTTATTTCGTTTATATATTTTTTTGCAGTACAAATTAAATAATTTTTTGCCTTATTGCGATCAGCAATTATCGAAACCAAGCGTCCCGCACCTGCAAAAACGAAGAGTTGCAAGGTACAAAGGCTTCTGGAAATTCCGGAATTCTCAAGATGCGTTCGCTCCTGCTGGAAAATCTTACGGAATCACTCCCGCGCAATGGAAAACAACGCGAGTTCTTCACATTCAAGGGGAAGGATCCACCAAAATAAATTTTCTTTTTTCATTTTTGCTTCCTTTGATCCAGAAGCAATTCATACAGAACGGGGCCGAAAGCTCCCGAATTGAATTCATAAGCGTGATGCCGAGAGCAAAATTCAAAACTGGCAGAATTTTTTTTTTGTTCTCCTTCGCCCAAAATGCCAGCACCTCATTTCAGGCGGAAGCGACACTCCCAAACTCTCGCCGCGACCGAAGCCCCCGGAAGCGGTATTCCCGGCCCGAAGAAGAGGAACACCACTTCCGGGGGTCGCACCT
This sequence comes from Ricinus marginatus, assembly GCA_028565995.1. Classification (NCBI taxonomy): domain Eukaryota; kingdom Metazoa; phylum Arthropoda; class Insecta; order Psocodea; family Ricinidae; genus Ricinus; species Ricinus marginatus. Next base: position 3,353,429 of record JAOWBB010000001.1, read on the forward strand.
TCGGACTGCACGGATTTTTCGCATGCTGACGCTCGAGCGGACCGATCTCGGGTCCGGCCAAGACTATCTAGCTGCGAGAGCCCAAAAAAGAAACACCCCCCCCCCGGGGAGGAAAATCCCCGACTGAAGGATGTAAACGTTAAAACCTCAAACCGAGCGAGAGGGAAGGCAGGACAAAAAAGGCTCCCAGTTCGACGTTTAAGCATTAAAATCCGATTGACCGCAAAACCAATTCGGAGCAAGTGAAAAATAAGTCAATCAATGTTGATTTCTCATTATGGAACCCGTGAAATGGGCAAGGAAAATTCACAGGTGAACGATTTTCGAACACTCACTGCTTGGGAACATTATTATTTGGTTTGTCCACCTGTTAAATGACGGTTTGCGGCACCTTTCGGATGTAACGAGCACCCAAGGTTCGTAGGTTCATCATCGGCACCCACCGGAGTTTGTTTTCCCTTCCCCCGAGCACCTCCGTATTGTAAACAACCGCGGTAGAGTGCTCAAAAGACCAGGGGTACCAACCCACGGGAGAACCAACTTAATCGGATTTAAAACTTTATAATAACGGCAATAAAGCGATAGGAGGAAAAAAAAAAACATTTTTCAGACTTCTTTTCTTTCCTTTATTCTCCTTATTTGATTTCAGGTTATATTTCATTATTTTCATCCCCCTCGGATTCCTACACAATTGAAAATTCCTTTGACCTTTTTGAGGACGGAAAAAAGGAAAAAAAAAAACTCTCAATAATGACGAATCGAATTTTTTTTCCTTCCTTTTTCTGCCTCTCCCTCGTGTTGTGATATTGTAATTCATCTACTCGCGTGTTAAATAATATAACAATGCCTTGTGCATACACTGCGGAGGACATACGAATGCGACTGGAATTATTTCGGAAATAACCACTTCATTAGACGGTTTGGCTCCAGTGTGCAGGTCGCGAAACTTATTTCTGCAATTAATTAATAATTCACCCGGGTTTTATTCCATTTTGATGGACGCGCGAAATAAGCGATGGCGGATCGTCGTCCGCTCAAAGTTTTCCCATTTAGCGCAGTTTCCTGCCGAACTTAGCCCCGCACATCGGCGTGGAAACCAATCCGACGATATGATCGGGCGGCAGACTTCGACCTTCCTGTCGTCCGCTGTTGTAAACACGCGATTCTTGTCCTTTGAATTTTGCCTCCTTTTGCACTCCGGAACGGGAACTGCTCCTTTCATGTCAAGCGCCAGCTTCCCCCGGTTTCGGATAAAAGCCGTCGCAAATGCGCGATCGAATCTGAGGGCAATTGTCCGGCAATCCTTCTCATCCGGTGGATGACGACCGTCCGAATGCAAACGACGACGCTTCGTGAACTCCGCTTTTTGTCCGGAGACCTGCGCCAAAAGAGATTCCGGGGAGCGAAACGACGGGCGGCGGCGAGAGCAAACGCGGAAGGAGATGAAAACCGTCAAACCGGAGAAGGAAAGAGCGATCTTCCGATCCGGGAAGGTAGATCAAAAAAAAAAAAAACAAAAATCGCGAAAATCAAGATGAAAACCAATTCGATTTTTTCCAGGTTGAAAAATGTCCATGTTCCAGCGAGTCTTCCTTCTCCTTTTCCTTCGCCGGCAGTTCCAAGCTTGCTCTTTGGAAAAGGAGCAACGGCAAAAGCCCCGCAGCGAAAATTTCGTCTTGGCTTCGGTTCGAGCGTCGCCTCCGCAGGCTCCCCGCGGTTAAAATAAGGTTGCGAACACGGAGAATTGATTTTCACACTTTTCCACGTTCGAGCGCATGCCGATTCCCATTTCTTTTATGCGAAGCAACCAACAGCGTGGAATCAACCTGCGGCAGAAGCGCAAATGCGACGCATATTTAACAATGGCGTGGTTCGGTTGGCAAACGCACGGTAAAGCAACACTCCGAAAGTGCATTTATCTAAATGTTCATGTCTAATCCAGACGCTCGTGTCCGGAATGAATGGGGAGCGGGCTTTATATTTTTAAAAAAAAAATATATTTGCTTTGAATGGGAAATAAATTAATATTTTTGCTCGAATGTTTTTTCCCGGGATAAAGAAACAGAAGGAAGCCGGTTTAATAATATATTACTAATTTTTTTCAGATACCTTCCGGAAAAATTATTTTATTGTCTCACTCTCAGTAAGCGCGCCCGAAACCCAACAGCTTCCTACATTAGGATAAACCCCCCCTGTAATCTGACACGTAAATTGAGAAATTTATTAACTACGTAAAATCTATAAAATATAACGTCTTCATCAATATTTATACTTTAAAATTTGTGAAAAATTTTACGTTACATTTTAAATTTTTGGGCTGATTTAGGAGGCGTCGCTACAAACGGCATTTTGGTGGCGAATGTTGGGTCCAGCACACAGCCCTTATGCGTGCTCCACGACAGCGGCATCCCGAGTATCGAGCCCGCAGCCATCGCTGCCATTTCCATCTCTCTCAGTCGTCCGCCTTTTCCCGCGCTCTCAGCATGAAAGGTTTCGATTTCTTCCGCAGCGAAATTGCGGGGCCGTCGTTTTCGGAGCAACGGAAGATTGCGCAGGAGCAGCGCCTCCGCATCCGGTAAGGACGTCCCCGCACGTTCGCTTGCCGAAGCCCAATATTAACGATCGGTTATTAAAAATGCAGACGTACAAATCATTTGTTAGCATGGAATTTCATATGGTCGCATGTAAAGCATCTCTGATAGCGGGCACCAGTTCGGATTCCCTTTTTTTCCTTATTTCTTTTGTTAATCACCTTTTAAGCGATGCGTAATTTAGACGAAGCAAACGGAAGAAACCGATGAGAAAGAGAGGCACGATTTAGTACCGGAGAGGCACTCATTTAGATGCCCCGAGACGAGAAAAGTGCACACGGTCCAAAGCAAGGCAACCACGGTCCGGGGAGGAGAGGGGCTTAACAGCCAAAACTAAATTACACCATGAAGCTGACGAGAAAAAGGTACCATCTAATTTATGTTTCGTGTTTTATGTTCATTCTTTGTGAAGAACCGCGGATTTTGTGTCCCAGGTGTTGGAGCCCCACAAACAGCGGTTTTAACAACTGATCCTTTTTTTCCTCCCCCCTCGCATCTCCCCCCCCTCCCCGCATCCCTCGTAAAGCGACCGCGAATGCAGGACTTCGCCGGAGCCCCGCTGCAGAGGAAGGCACCGGTGCAGCACTCGGCGAAAGGTGCGAACGCGCCGTGAGCTTCGCGCCCGCATACTGCAGCGGGGCTGCAGGAGCGAAAAATAAAAGCGGGGCAATTTCCCGATCAGCGAGATCGAAATCGTTTAAGAAGAAGTGCCCGGGGCACCGGATCCGATCTCGGGTTTCTCTTCGGAGCGAAAAAACCCCCACGTTAAAACCGCAATAAACGATGAACTTTTAACTTATACAATAAAAATCATAGCAGTAAAAAAAGGTATAAGATATAAAACAGTCAGATCGGATTTGAATAATTTTCAGTCAAAAATTGCGGCGTCAACCGAGCATTTTTAATGTTACTACAAGCATTAAAAAAAAAAAAAAAAAAAAAATTATCCATATCAACCGAAGGTTTTTATGACTTGAAAGAATCATCACAAAATACGACTAAAAAATGACCATCGTAAATTTATTATGGTAATGACAAACGTCGTAAATCAAATTCTTTGTTTAAGATATAAATATTTCTCCATATTAGTTTCGCATTATTATATTTTTGCATTACAATATAAGCTATTTATGGTATGAGCAAAAAAAAAAAAATTGATTTTCGCAACCCACTCGGTGTAATTATGACAATATTAAAAAGAAGTCAATTTCTTTTTAAATAAATTTATGTTACATTCCCAAAAATAATTTATATTGCATTCTGTGTGCGTACGTATGTCGTAAATAAGGTTATGTTAGGTTTATATACACTAGTCAAAATAGTTTTTGCTAAAAAAAAAAAAAGAAAAAAGAAAGATTACAAAACTGATAATGCACCGATTAGTAAAAGCATGTTACATCAAACAGCAGAGTCAAAAACATTTTCCGGCATGCTTAATATATACGTTACATTTTTAAAATTTACCTTGTAAAGTTGGGAAATAAATTTCAAATTAATATTTACTGTATCAGCTTTCGTCTTTAACACAGATATCTGTATTTCATTATGTTAATTTTTTTTTCCTTTCTTGGCGATACATAAAACTGCGTTACTTCAATCGCTTTTTTTTTTTTAAATTTATTGTTATACTACGTACTTATCTTGTTATATGACAAGATAAACCGCAATGTTTTTATTACTACAGTTTCTCTTATTTTATTAAATGTTTTCCGCGCTAACCGCAACAATTAAAATTCATAAAATAGAATTATTTTTAATTTTTCAAGAAAAAGAATATGTCTAAATACACCTGAAAAACATTGCATTTAATAAACTTATGTTACAAAGCCAGGCGTAACATATATATATAAAAGATTGTCAGTTTACATTTATATCTGTTTTTAATATTTTAGGCTTGATAAATAAATACTTTTGTGATTCACAATCTAAAAGCAGTTTTGAATTGTGTTATTACACTATGTATTGGACAATATATTTTAATTCAAAAGTTTCATTTTAATTATAATTTTTATATAATTGTATAAAACCATTAAAAAATTCGAAATTATGAAGTTTCATGTTGAATTCTACTGTACATTATTCGCTTTTTTATTTAAATATATAAAATTAAGGCATCATAAAAAGCTTTTTCATAATATTTAATATTATTTGTGTATAAATTTTAGAAATTTTTAATATTATTTATACATATATAATTTACAAAGTGAATAATTATATAGAATTAGTACAAGTAGTGTTTATTATTTTTACTTGTTTGTTGTAAAAACCGTGGCTAATACTACGTATTACATTATAGCTATATAAATAAGTGAAATATAAATGTAAAACTAAGGGATTGAATATGATACTGAATTTTTAAATAAAAAAAATTGTAAATATTTATATATAAATAAGTGTTAATGTTTTTAATCTATTTAAAATTTATACATGTGAAAAAATTTGTATAATTAGGTACATCACATGAAAAATTTCAAAAATATATGTCAGTTACAGTTAACATTATTATTTTTAATTATATATATCGTACGATCATTACATATTCTATATCATATTTTTTACATCAGTTATTATTTGAAAAAAATTTTTAATCGTTGGGTTTCTGAGTATGATTATTGCATAAAAAAAATTTGACGAACGCAAAAAGGACCAAGAGTTAGATCGCATCCCTTTACTTAAGTTTTTGATGAGTTTCCATTGACTCGAATTAAACTAAGTTGTCGGCATTAACGCGGTTTTCAAAAAAAATAGCGAAATTACGCGAATTTCATGTTTAGGAGTGTAATTTTTCAACTGCGAAAGTTCACCCATCCTAATAATAGTAATAATAATAATAATAATATAATAAAAGGATTTTCCGAAACCGTAATTTATATTCTATGTATTATATAATTTTTTTTCGCATGTAGGCTGTCATGTTTACATTCTCTCTTCGCTTATAATATTAGACTTTGGATGTTAATGTAATCCTCTCGTGTTTAAACAGGTTTATTTAGTTATGAATTAAAAGATCAACGGTGATCAAAGGTAAAATTATAATAAAAAAAAAAATCGGATTTTTTAATTTGTCAATCTGCTTATCAAGTAATATTAATTAAATAATTAATTAATTAATTAACCTATTTATCATTTGTGTTAACGAAGTCAATTTACTTCATTGTTCGTGCCGGGGTGGAAAAAACAAATAACAAAATTCACTTTCTAAATGCTCTTCATTGGAGTCGCGTTATGTCGCGTTTGTTCAATTTTTAAAAAAGAAAAACAATGGGAAACCTGCGATCTTATAACCGAACGTTTGCTACTATAATAGGATGATGATTGGCAGTGTGAAATTTTTCTTTTTCCTTTTTTTCGACGGTCTGCGTTCGCCTTCAAATGACGGCAACAACCGCGAAATGTAAATTTAGGTTGCCGGCCACTTTCAACCGAAGACATTATTAGTTTCGCATTAGAGAGCTTAACGTCTGGAAATGGGATTGTCTAATGACGGGATAGGACTTAATAAAGATGATTCCAAATTAATTGCAGAGTGTGGAATGGAGCGACAAAATTAAAGGTTACAGTCCGGGCACCGCCCACCGTATGAAATGCTCATCACAATATAATAAGAGGCGAATGCCATTTGGGAGACTTGTCCCCCCGGATGTCGTTAAACGAAGATCGGTTAGGAGAACATCGTAAAACGAATTCGTTTTCAAAATTATTATCGTCGATTCTGTACTGCCGACCGAAGTGTCGGGAATCGACTTGCGCGCTCCGCGGCAGAGCTCCGAACGGGTGTGCTGCCGCATCCGCGGGGGAAGGATGCTGCTGCATCACTTCAATTTTCCAGCACCGAAACCCGCGGATCGCGTCCGAATGACCGCAAGAAATACGGGAACTTCCGGTTAATGCTATGTCAACCTGATCATTAACCAAATTTTGATTTAAGCGATATCTCGGCTACGCTCCTACGACCATCGGAAACGGGGAAGGATATAATAAAGAGGAACGGAGCAGATAATCAGTTGAACGTAAAAAGATTCCGAAGAGCAATCGTCGCTACACATAAATTTATAACCGGAGTTCATTAACATCGGGTGTAACATCAATTTCTGACTTATAACCGAAATTAAATGTTAAAAGCTCGGACAAACGGCGATTGATGCGTGTGAAGTACAATTTATACGTATGTTTACATAAAATGCGACGATGTTTCCCTTTATAACGTCGCGAATATATTTATTTTCACACACGGTAAAAGGCATGTAAAATTCAGATATTTATGCTTACATGCGGGGGAAGAAAAAAAAAGAGGTTCGCTCGCTGATTTCGAACTTTCCGTTTAGCCGGAGGCACGAGCTCGGCGTTGATGATTTAGACAGTCAGGTCTCCCTGCGCGTGCAGATAGGATCGACCAGTCTCGAAGCGGGCGATACCGCGCTGTTTTGCCTGCAACCAACAAAGACCTCCGGCAGCGGACAATGAGGCGAAGTCGTCGCGCGAAGCGGAGACCTGACCCGCCAGAGTTTTGACCCCTTCCGTCGGGTCCGCGGCGGAACGACAGGATCCGCCGCATCTTTGGTCGAATCCGAATTTGCGCACCGACTTCTTGTGCAGGCGCACGAGAAAGGCTTTTTCCAGGCTTATTGATTTTATTTTCAAAGGAAAAAACGAAAACGGCGTTCAAAATATCAATAAACGTCCGATTACGCTACTGCCTTAAAAACTCAACCAAGTGGGAAAAATCAACTGCCGATGGCGAATTCAGAGCCGAAAAATGGAATTACCGTATGTTAACAATGGGGGACGTTTAGGTCGGCGCTGCGATGAGAATGAATGTTAATATATTTTTGAAAATGCAATAAGGCGTTCCCGTACCTGTTTATTTGAAAAAGCAAAGCCGCCTGACCCCCGGGGGCTTAGGCACAAACGTGAAGCTGAACAGGGCGCGAAAATTATACCCCTTATGTAATTGGATAGATGAAAAATTGTTTTCGGGCATGAATTTTATTATTTGATTTTAGGTCTTCGTGTTACCAATAACAACTTTTTACGTTCGGGAAGCGGATCATCGCCAAACGCGGGCGATTCCTTCCCCTAGAACGCAGCCGGATTTTCGAACCTCGGAAAAAATTTAAAAAAATGGGGAATACGGCTTGAAAACCCCGCTCCGCGCCCCCTCGGTCCGCGAAGGGAAGAGGAAAGGCCCCCGGCGATGGGGCTCTCTCGGGGCAACCCGAAGACAAAAGTCATTAAAAGGGAAGAATCAACAACTAATACAAAGAATCGATTGAAAGGCGTCAGTCTGTCTAGATTGAAGAAAAGAAAAACTAAATACCTAAAGGGAATACACGAATACATTAACCAAGAACAAGGAGAGGTAGAAATAAGAAACACCCACGGTATTCTTTTAATATTGAACTGACTGAAAAAAAAAGGAGAAAGAATAAAGGCAGTGATACAAAAAAAAAATAATGAAAATATAGTGAAGCATGAAATGAACCGATAAAACATCAGTCCATCAAAAGAGTAAAATCGAATGATGAATCTTAACCTTGAACACCTTGTACCTGAACACCTGAGGCGAATTCCAGCAGTGTACCTTGATCGTGTTCCGTCAGGGTTTCCACCGAACCGTTTTTCGCCTCGCCGGGCGACGCCTCGAACCGACCGAACGCGGGCGAAATCCCCCGCGCTTCCCTTTCCGGCACGAGCCCCCGTTCAGGTAGGAGCGTCCCCCGACCCTCCCGATACCGCGCCCCCCGCCCCGGTCCTTTTCGTCCTCGTCCCGCGGCGGAAGACGCCGGCGGGAGCCCGAGCGGGGGATCGCTCCCGGAAGCGCGTTCCGACGACTTCCCCCACCTTCGCCCGCCCCCCCCAGCGAGGAAAACCCCCCCGCGATCGCGTTTGCCTGCTTCCACGTAGCAGCACTCCGACGTTGGTCACCCTGGCGCAAACCGTCGTAAATCGATTTCCCATAATTAGCTTATGATCGCTTGAAAGGTGCAGTGTCGGAGGGTGTGAAAAAGTTTCGGACCAGACAACGCGTCTCTATTTTCGGCCGAGAACCTTAACCGAGGCGATTTCACTCCTCGTCCCATCGCTTTTGGGGCCGCCTCACGTCGCGCACTGAGCGAGGACGCTCGCTGCATGCGGATGTCTGCCTTGCCTCGCCGCGGCGCGCGTCTTTCTTTTCCTCCCCGCTGACGCCTTTTTTTCCCAAACTTTCGAAACCGGATTCGTGACCGAAAATATGTTTTTTTTTTTTTTTTCCTGAATATCAATAAAGAAAGAAATCTGATTAAGCAAAGGCTGCGAGAGAGAGAGAGAGAGAGAGACGAGGTGGATAAAAGGAATCGATTAAAAAAAGAAAAAAAAAAAAAAGAAATACAATTTATGGCTCTGCATTCTTCAGCCGTGGCACTTGCACCCCAACATGTAACACACAGACGAGGAGGAAACGGGTCGCGGGTTACTTTTTCATTGAAAATCACCAAATGTTAATCGGGGAACTGCCCCGAGTCGAAAATGTCTCCCAAGGCACTGCTCCGAAGAGATTTTTTTCCTCTTCCGCGAGGGCGACAGCAAACACGCTCCAACCGTTTTTCGTTTGCTGCCACCGAACTGGATGCGCGCGGGAAAAGGACCCCGGACAAGAAAAGTTTTTCCGCGACGAGTTTTCAGGTCGGAAACTCGCCGAACTTTACCTGCTGATCAAGCCAAGTCTCGGAGCGGAGGGAAAAACATTCGGTCGAGGCACATGCCCGGGTGATGGCTACCGTGGGAAGTTCCGCGTTCGTACGCGCCACCCGTACGAAATCCTAAAATGATTTTTCCTTTTGATCAAACCGAAGCCAAAAATCACTTCATTACGCATTAAAGTTGTACATATTCGAGTTGAAATTTTTCCGATGTTTTTATGTGCGTAAAATTATAGTGTGATATTATGTAACTGCTTAATGACGCCAGATGAAGGAACTCTGATATCTGGATGCGGGATGAAATGTATTTTTTGACGTTAAAACGCTGCACCGACGCGAAAGGCAAATGCAAAGATCTCACATTTACACAAACATCCTTCATCTGCATTTCGAATGCATCTTTCTCACTTTTTCGGATTCGGCCGACATGCGCTAACCATTATTTTACATCCGAAGCACTTAATTTATAACCAAAATGGAAAAATTCGCTTTGGCATCCGCAAGATGCTAAAATATAAAATCGGACGCGTGAAATTAAATCATCCAATGGTCCATGTACGGCCGCAACTTTAAGCTCGGAAAAAAAAAAACAAATAATGGCATTTCGACGATCATTTTGCCGCACTTGCGAATGTAAATATATTAATAAGTATTTCGCTTTCAAGCGAATGTAAAGACACCTACAAAATTTAGTTTATTTTCGGCTTAATTAATTTTGCGACATTTTAATTTTTTTTTTCCCCATACCGAAAGGTCCCCCCAATCTCCGCATACTTTCCCGTATAATATAATATTTTACACATGAACGTTTTGGCGCTTTCCTTTCTTTTTTTCGGTATCGGATTCGACACTAAGGATACCTGGCGAACAATTTTTGACGCAGGAAAAGTTAAAAAAAACCTGAATTTGAGAGTTGGCAGATCATTGCAAGTGGAATATTTTATTATGCATTAGGTATTTATATTGAGGAAGAAAAAAAATTTTTTTTTCTTTTAAAGTACGACCGTTATTTATTGATCTCCGGCTGTGAATATCGGGGAACGGGGGTGCGAATCATAAAATTTGAGATATTCATCAACGCTTTTTACTAACATTTTTTTCTGCTCCCAGGGAATATCCATTTGTATGAAAAAAAAAAAAATATATATATATATATATATATAAAAGTTAGGTTTAGCAATATTGAACATCTGCTTTTTTATATGTGCGGCCGGCTGACGTTCCTGGCACCTCGTGCCGAGCCTGCCTAACAGCTAATAGATTTTTATGAGCCCGCGGCTTCGAATCCTCATTTGGTTCGAATCTCTCAGAACGAAAAAAAAACCGAAATGGTTTAAAACTCATTTGAGGCGTTCAATTAGTTAACTAATGTGAAATGATTCCATCCCGTTTTATGTTTGAAAATCTTTTTCCTCTCCATCTCAGTTTCCTTTTTCTCTTTTTTTTTTTTTTTTTTTGTTTTAAGGGTTCGAACGCCCGAAAAAGTTTTTGGCGGTGCTCGCCAAATGACGCGCAGCCGAAGCGGCAAAAACCTGAGGTCGCAGCATCTCCCAACCTGAGTAAAATCGATCTTTTTCGGAAAGCCGCGATCGCTGAGTTCCGCCTTCGCGAAAAGCAGCGAAATCGCTTCAAACGTTTCCCGGCAGAGGAAAACCCGGCGCAATTCAAGACGCATCCGTTGGCGGAACTTCATTTGACCAGGCAAAGATCCTCATCCAGTTTTTAAAAGCAAGTGAAAAATTATGGATAAATCCCTTACGTGCATTATCACTAAAACGTTTTCTCTTTTTTTTTTTTTTTTTGCGGAAAACAATAAGAAATTGACCTTAGCTTTTCCTGCACTTGAGGAAATTGCACCGGAGGGCATGACACTGGAAATCCACATATGTATACGGTTACATCGCGTTCCTGTGTAGAAAATGCTTTGTTTTACTTATTGGACGGAAAAAATAAAATTAATTACAATAATGCAAATGAAGAAATGATATTGATCAGGGAATTGAATATATTTTGGGTCGATAAAAAAAAAAAAATTTATAATGCGAAATCTCGAAACGTTCAAATTCATTTTAACATCTTACGGAAGATTAACTTTTTAATTTTGTACCTCAAAAAAAAACAATATAAATTGTTTACTTCGTGATAGATAATAAAAATAAAACGTAATTGTATAACGCGATCGAATAACTTTCCTACATCCATAGTAGAGCTCAAATTTACACGACTGACATTCATTACATTTAACAAATATTTTCTAATATTTAACGCTAACATTTTCGGGCCGCAAATATTTCGACTTTATTTATAACCCAAAAAGGTATGTAAAATCATTTCCGTTATCGATATGAAGAATAATTAAGCATAATGCAATGTTGTTCCAAGCTTCCTAATTTCCTAGAGCCACATTTGAAATCAAAGAAGAAAATTTTCCTGGATCTCACATAAAACATAGTAATTCGAACGTTACATAAATAATGACGTTTTATAATATTCACTATGGCATCCGATACCAAAGTGTAATTTGAACAATCAAAACCGCATTAATTTTTAATTAAAAGAAACTTAAATTTTTTGGAGGAATTTTATGATTTTATGTTTAGTTGCATTCATTAGCATCCTTAAACCAAGAGATGATCTATATCAGCGGCGTAAGAGATATTAACGGGGAAGACAGTAACTTATGAAAATAAAATTTAATATTCAAAATTTTTATAGTTCATACTTAACTCTTTTCTATTTATTATCTCAAGCCCCCCCCCCATGAAATTTCCGGAACTTTTTAAATGTGCGTAAGTAACTGATATAAAACGAATGTAATGCAAATTTCTGAAATCTATATTCATTTTTTTGTATTTACATGCACAGGATATGAATGTTATAATGATAAAAGAAATTGTTATTGCAGTAATTGCAAGATGATGAGGGGACATGTAAGTAATCTTCGGCATGGATTAGAATTAGTAAATATATACTATAAAGGATGCAGTTATGAAAATTAAAAACTTATTATTTTTAAACTGCAATTATTAATTGGAGGAATTTTTTTTCAGTATCGTATATATTTCTAATGCCTTTCGTATTTGCGATTTAGCAAAATAATCCCTTTCTAAGGTTCAATAATTCTTCGAATAAGTTAAATTACTACATATAAAGCTAAAAATTTTAAACTTAAGATTTTTTCTACTATGTAAAACCTTATGATTTTTGCCCCTGTCCTCGTCTCAGCTCGCAAATCAAAGAGTCTTTTGAATTGGAGAAATGTATTTAGCAATGCCACAATAGAACTCCTTAATTGTCTAGGCGCGTACCACGAGCTTGCAAGGGTATATCGAAAATACATATTTGTTATATTGCAAAAATATGAAACAGCGCCTTCGGATGCAGAGCCCCGCCCAATGCCCAAAATGCATTTTTCCGTTTTTTGGGTTGCCCTAATTTTATATCTTCGTCCTTTTTAATGTCGTCAATGTTTCCCCTGCCCTTTTGAACGGTCGAAAAATTTCGACAAGTATAGGACAATTTTAACTGATGTCAAAATTTAAATTTTAAATTTTTTTGACTGCAAAAATCACGTTTCACGTTTTAAATCTAACTCCCACTGACACTCGTTCAGAATGGGAAATTGTCACATCCCCAACGTTCATATCGTTTAGTAAATTAAAAAATTTCTTTGTTTTATATAATTTATGGATCCTAAAATGAACTATACGATTTCTGTGTAAATGATAAAACGGAATATAAATATAAAATAAAAAATTATAAAAGAAGTGAATAAAAGGAAATTTGACCCGATATTGCATTCATATAACATAAAATAAAATCACTGCATTATTTTATATTTGAAATATTTCCTACACGGAGATGAACTGCTTCTTTCAAACCGAACCTTTATTTCTTGCTCTTATAATATTCGTTAAAATATACCCAATATTTGTAAGTGTTGTATTTTAACCTTTCAGAAACCTAGTAGACTACTAAAAATACGAAAAAATATGTTCTGCCTCTCTGTCTTCCTTACGAGTGGAATATCAATAAACTTCTTAGTGGTTATCTGCATTGCCGAAAGGATCGTATCTTTCAAATTTTATGTTTTCAGGCTCAACTAGTAAGGCTCAAACGTTGAAACGAATCAAAGTCGTGTAAATATGTACTGACAGATATTTAAGCTTTCAATTGCACATTTAAAAGACGGACCGACCCAATGACTAGGTTAGGTTAGAGGAAGACATTCGCTTCATTTATCTTGCAAACTCAAACCGCATAAAAATATATATGTGTATATATATATAAAATGAAATGCATGCAAATATTAATCTCAAGATAGATTCATGTAAGATCAACAGAATCTCTTACCTTTTCTTACACATGAAACTAAAATAGAATAATTTTGACATGTAAAATTATAGGAACATTTAAAACTATTCATTATATGTTTGAGGAATGTTAAAAAATAATTTTATGTATACATATATGTAATAGAATAAATCATTTCACAAGTTCAAATGGAATAATCGAAGGATGAAAAATGAATTTTGGATGGGAATAAAAAAAGAACACCAAAAACATTTAATGAAAACTTATTATATTATATATATATAATTACGTAAAAAAAAAGGAAGCTAATAATATATATTACACAAAAGACATAGCTGAATAAGTAGTAACATCCTCGGTTACAGTCAGGTTTAGCTTTCGATGGTTACGATCAGTAACCAACATTTATTTTATTTTTTTTTTTTTTTTTTTTTAATGGATTTCTTTTCTGCTGGTTAAAAGATAAATCTCGGTTATAACGTCTTCGGGGAGGAAGGAAGTGGCACAGCGTTGGCAAGGAAGCTCATCCAACCTTTCCGCCGGTCGGAAAAAGGCGTCGATCGCGTTATTTCGCAGCTCTTTTTCCTCTCACTCTCTTTCCCATCGCGGTTGGAGCAGATTGAAAATCAACGCAGAATTAATTTTCAACCTGCCTTGAAATTCAAATGAAGTTTGCCCGGATGATGGAGGGCAACGTAAACTGTCAATTAAATGGAATTTAAAGTAAGTCATTAACCAGCATAAAGTCGGGTCTTTTTCTCCTCCCTCCTCCCCCCGCGGGGACCCGGAGAAAGGGGGGGCGGATGACCGCGTGCAAAAGGCCGCGATTTATTACGCGATTCGGAGCGTCTCGCGTACGCCGCGACCCGGGTTCGCGCTATGCCGAGGATCGAGATTCGATTTTTCCGGTTTCCCTCATTCGCTTTGCCTTATTTTTAAGCAAACATCGGGGGCAGCGCATCGCGTTAACTTTTTCCCTGGTTTTTTCGAAATTCTTAAAAAAATAATAATAATAAAAAAAAAAAGGAAGAAAAAAGAAAATTTCGCGCTCAAGGCAATATCAGTTTTAGGAATCGAGGTAACTCGTTTAAAAACAATGCCGCAGTTAATTTTAGGTTCCCTGACAGGATATGTCTGAGAACGTGTTGAAATTACAGAGCGCTTCATCTTCTGTGTACAATCACTTCAGGTTCTTGTACACTCGCGGACTGTTAATTTGAGCATCCATCGACACGGGAGACCCGAACCAAAATCACCCGCATCCGCGGCACCAAACTCAGCGATTCGTATAACTCCGCGTTCGTAAAAGCACGAGGTACAGGTACGATCGCAGCATTAGGTGCACCACACAACTCGCACGTTCCGCGTGTCCCGGCGCTCACATTGTGATCTTTACAGTCAGAAATCTCAGTTCTTGAAAAAAAAAAAAAAAAAACGTAAATATGTATATTTCGCGTATGGTGGTCTCCCGATAAAGCGCGGTACTTTTGAACGCGAAAGATAAATTTTCAAGCCAATCGATTTTCGCATTACGTGTTCTAATTGTAACTCCATGCAAATTCAACACTGAACGCGGGCAATGAAAACGGAGTTATAAATATATGCGTAATAACAATTTAGAAACTACATACTTCGGGCACAAAACAAATTTCTACAAAAATATGATAATGACAAAGACTACGGCAAATACAAATACACCTCCTGTGATATAAATTAGTATATATTTATTGACGAGGCATGGATGTCAAGAAAATATTAATAACATAATGCATACGTTAATGAGCTTCCGAATTATTTATGATACAGATTATGAAATGAAAAACGTCGCATCAAATATAAACACATATACTTATACGTTTCTTTTTATAAATGTACAATTAAGTAAGAAGATTACGCAAAATATATTTAAACTTCAGAAACGAATTTGCGCATGGCTTAGAAGCTCTTTATACGGGTTTCCGCTATATTGATACATATATATATATAATCTTTTTCATGTATATCGGGCGTCCGAAATTCCATTATGATACTTTAAAAAAATAAACGTCTTCCCGAAGTAATACAAATCTCAGGCCAAATCGTGAGGAAGGTACGACTAAATAAACACAATTTAATTGAAAATTTCTGGAAATATATAGAAAATATAAATTAATGAAACATTTTATTTGAAAAAAAATTTATAATTTCAATATAATATATGGTCAGGGTTAAAAGCGCGAGTGATGGAATTTTCTTTCCATACTGAACCGAGAAATAAATAAAACCATAAAATTACCGTGGAAATTTATATTTCTTTACACTCTTCGTTATTGTTATTATTACGATATTCTTTTATTCGTTATTTATTTACATAGTTTATATTTCTTAACATTTACAAAAAAAAATTAAGCGTCACTTTTTTTCTTTTCTAAACAATATCCATGTAATGTATTTTACACTAAATTAGAATTATTAACAGGCCTATGCATTTGTCCAAATATATCTTAACCACGACCGAAGGGAAATTTTTATGTTCAACATATTTATGATAGGATATTCATTTTTATTATTTTTATCTTGTCCTAGATACAACGTTGTTTTTCATATTTTGAGGGTAATAGAGAATGTCTGAAGAAGGGGGCGGAAACAGGATTTCGGATTGAGAAGTTGTTTTGTGGCGAAGACGACAGAAAAAGGTTTTGATTGTAGGATGAGTATATATATATATATGTATACAGTATACGGACATATTACGTGGAATACAAAAATACATAAGAAGTGCAGAGAAACAGTGAGTATGAATGAATACATTTAAATTTATTTTATTATATTTTCTTCTTAGCTTTACAAATCATGAAGTCATACTTTCAGGATGATCTTCAAACTGTACATGTTGGAGCCGAACTTACTTAAGGTAACATAGTCGACGTGGAGATTATCTTACGGCGGAAAAGGATTGATAACAGCGGTTTCTTAAAATTAATCTGAGGACAGCATTTACTGATGGAATCGCCAGTGAATGGATTGTTGCGCGAAACGAAAAAGATTTGGATTCATGTTAAAGGCAAAAAAACTGCAGGTAATAAAGGGGATTCCGAATAAAAGATTGAAAATAAATAAGTTCCCTCGGAAAGGTACCTATTGTTCCCAAAATTTTGTTTCATCAAAAAATTAAGTCGAACGAGATTCAAAGGAAGAAGGCGAATGATTCAGAAAAAGAAAAAAAAAAAAAATTCAACCAAAAGACCTTCGTCTGCTTCTCAGGTAAGATGGTCGGGAAAGAACTAAGAAGGATCTGGCTGTCGGACAGACCGCGGCCGCTGAAAAAGTTTGCAAAGTAACGAGCCCCGAGGAACGAAAAAGGATCGAGTAATTTAAGCCCACGGGGTGATTTTCCAACTGGGAGAAAAGGCGCCAGGGAATCGGGAAAGAGGTGCAACCTGGTGACTGCACCGACGACGGCCTCGTCCACATCTACAAGAGCCGTGTTGAGGGGTTTGACGGTGCGTGCTCCAGAATGCAGATCCTCTCGCAGGAAAGCTTCCGAACGTGTTCTCCTTGCGGGGTGCACAAGGCGGGGTGAGACGGCAGCACCGATTGCTGAACCTTATCCCATCGACAAAGGTAAAGAAAAAGAGAAACACCCGCGGAAAACTCCTTCGACTGGCCGTCCTTTAACCTTCCATCCGCGTTCTGCCCGTGGGCATGCCACCGTGGACGACGCGACCACATGCGCGCGAGTGCTCGGGTGAAAAAAAAATTCATTTTTAAGTCTGATACAAATAATAACGCGAGACTTTCAACAAATATATGACTTTACAATACGAAGCGAACACTTTGAAGTCATTAAATATTTAATACATGAAATTTTATGCATTTTTCGACATGGGGAGAAGGAATCGGATTCGAATTCTACTTGTTCTCGAAAGTCGAAATAATCTCCACTGCAATTAGTACTATTTAAACTATTTTCTCTTTGACTTTCATCGTTCATCCTTGTACGAACGCAATTTTAAATGTATTTATAGAAACGAAAAGATCGCCTAATATTTCCACGGGGCAATATTAATAATAGAGCGTTGGTATAGTGATTAAAAGTTACGTGCACGGTTTTTTCAAGAGTCGCGATCGTAATCAAAGAATAAATCAATCATTATAAATAAATGCCTTCACTCTCTCTCTCTCTCACTCCCTTTCTTCCTCTTTCTCTCTTTCCTTCCCTTTTTTCTTATTTCCACTTTTTATTCTTCAATCTCAAACATTTAACCCAGAGTCAGATCAATCAAAGTGTTTTCTTTTGAACTCCAACCGAAGTCCACACACAAATAATCCTTCGACATTGTTTATTGAAATTACTACCTTCAACGTTGAATAATGTTTACCCAAAGCCCCATTCCACCCTCCGCCCCCCGGGTCGGGGCAACCTCAGCACGAAACGTTTCCCTCGAAATTCACCTCAGCCCCGGTGGCAACAATTTCGCCGGGACAACGCCGATTAAATGGGAAACGCAAAGCTCAGCGATCACGAGCGATGCCTGCAGAAATAATCAAAATAAAAAAAAAAAAAAACCCCTTCGCTAAACCGTAAAAGATTTCCGTAAATAAATCTTTCGCATCTTCAGAATATCCCCGGAAAACGCGCAGTGCACATTTTCGGTGTTCTCACTTACGCAGAAAATGCCTTCGCTTATGAGAAAAACGTATTTTAACTTTTGTACTTCATTTTCCAGCGAATAAAGTTAACCAGTGTTAATTTTTTAAAATAAAAATGCGATAAGGCAACGAAAGATTTTTGTATGCCCTTCCGTTTTTTATTATTTTCTTTTTCCGATTGTACAAAAATATTTTTCAGTTCGTAGCGCGGGATTTCGGTATGGCAAAATGATAATTTCCCTTCGGTCCTTTGTTTCGAATTAAAATAAAAAAATAAAAAATAAAAACGCACAAAATTTCTTTAGAAAAAAAATATTTCGAAATATATACGTCTATTTATCTATGAACGTTTGTGTCAGTTTAAAATACATGTATATTTTATATGAAATGTCTTGTTACATGGAAATTTCGTTTCCAAATTTTCTACTAAAGTTAAGTTGAAAAGTTTTTCTCTTTCTTTTTTTTTTTTGTTTTTTTTCGTGCTAGCTTCAAGTTTATACCATGCTCTGGAAGTTACCATTTGCTGCTGTCATTTTAAGTTGGTGTCGGGTTTAGACGAAAAAAAGTGGTTTGTAAAGAAAAAACGAAAGAGCCCGCAGACGGGTTTCGGCTGCATCGTCTAAATTCAAAGGATCCGCGAGGTTTCTCCCGGGGGATCAGCATCATTTTCGACCCGCCGAGATTCGATTTTGGGCTCATTTTTATTTTTTCTTACTCCTCATTGAAATGATCACAGCGCTCAGTGCGATTTAAATCTCGCAATAAATCGATTTCGGTAATTTTCCAGCAGCCGAATTTTGAAACGGAAAATTATCCGCCCTTTCGGAAAAGCTCGACGCGAAAGGGGAACTCTGCCGGAAAACGTTTCACAATTCAAAATCGTCCGGTGCGATTTCGCCCTGGTTTTATTGCGTCTCGCATTGTGCCTGCCCTGCCCGAATTAATGATACCCTTGGCATCTGATTGTTTACATTGTCATTGTCGACATTGTGCGAGGCGAGAAAACAACGTTTCTCCATGCGGCGACGGAAATCTCTGCCGTTGAAAAAATTAATTCGCATTTCTTTCGGGGTTTCCCCAAATAAAGTCGGGCCCGAAATCAGCGTCAGGAGCTGAAAAAATACCCGAAATTACTCCTTCACGAACGAACACCGTCCCCGCATAATGCTAACAGGTAATTGCGTCGTTTAAAGCTTTCCGGACTTTTTTAACCGAAGGTTTAACTGGAAAATCGGACCTAATTTTCTTTAATAAAAAAAAAAAATTACTGTAACTTTATACATGATCGAAACCTTTCAACTTAAAACCAGTGTACATTTAACTTAATCCTAACCCTATATTGATTCTAATATCAATTATCTTCAGATATAAAAAAAAAAAATCTTGATCAATTTTCCCGAAAACCGAAAATATGGCACAAAGTGTTAAAAAAATATAAAAGAAAAATTTCGATGCTGTAACTATTTATTTTTTTATTGCAACATGGATGAAGCTTTATTATAAGTAACATGAGCAATTCTTATTTTTTTTCCCGAACGTCAAAAATTAAATGTGATTACACATTAATTTGTGACAATTCTGTTATAAAAAGTACATTTTTTTGCTAAGAAATAACGCATTTCGTTACATGTCATACATAAATGCTTTTTTCAGTTGGCCACGATGTACTGGCAGGGTGCTGTATATATGAAAATTTTTTTTTTTTTTGCTTAGCCAAAAACGGTGAAATCAATATTAAGAACCACAAAAATCAGCGTTGAACAACAACCGCACTGGTTCGCATCGGAGATCGGCAAAATGGGCACGCGTTGCCCGGTCAGCAAAACGGAAAAACCTTTCCATAAAGAAAAAGGAAAGGACAATGCGATTCGAACTCTGCCGATCCCCGCTTTTGGAGCAACATAAAAAGAAAAACAATCTTGTTAATACAATAAATAAATAAAATGCGGAATACATTTTCTTTTTCTCTTTCTTTTTCTTTTGAGATCTTTCGCATCCAAGCTTCGCGCTTCTAATCACAGGGTAACAATAAGCCGTTGCCATCCGACCTGACGGAGGTGGGAGACGGCTGCTTCGGCCTCGGTCAAACGGCTCTCAGTGTCGGACTGAACCTAAAAACGGGAACCTGCTCCGACTGCTGCCAAATGGGGCCCTGGTGGATTTGAGGATGCGCCAGGCCCAGCAGCAAAGGCTGGGGAATGTACGGAGGGTGGACTAGAGAACCGTAGCAGGGTGGATGTGATGCTAGATAAGACGGAACGTGCGTTGAAATTGCCGACAGAGAAGGTTCCTCAGGTTCTGGCGATCCTAATATATTTTTATACATTGATTAAGAAAGAAAAAAATATTAAATTCGTTAAAATTTTTCCATAGTTATTAATAAATCGATTTATAGAAATAATAAAACGATAAAAGCTGTGGGTTCAAATATTTTGGGAAAATACATTAATATTTTTTAAAATCAGACTACTCTATATCGGAAACGAACTGCCCGACGGAATGTCCTGAATTTCTACACGAGGCTCACACGTTCCTATTTGAACACGAATCGAGTTCCTGTTTTCAGTATCGGATGGGCATCAGCGGAACTGTGCTGCTTTTAAGCGACCGCAGAAGTTACGTTTCGCTTTTAAATGTCGCCAAATGGAACTCACCTTCGGATGGTCTGTCATCGGAGATGAGACTTTCGATCGTAAACGGTCTCTTCGTTCTGTGGTCTTTCTTATGAGGATCGCTGTTGAGGACCGTCGTCTGCGACGTGAACGGCGTCGGTGCTTTCGATCGTGAGGACACCGCCGATGGTTCCAGCACCGGAGGCTGCTGCGGCGGAGCGAACATGAACCGATTCAGATTTGCCAGGGCAGAAAGCTCGTTCTCCAGCCTGTCCTTATCCGACTTCATCAGTTTGAACCTGGAAGCAATCAGAGGAAATCCGAGTTTGTGTGACCGTTTCGAATCCCCATTCGTTGCAGTTAGCAACCCGACCGAAAACAAACTTCTTATTCATTCAGGGATTAGGTCGGCGCATTAGTTACCACCGTCATTCGGTTCGCCTATAACGGCAGCTTAAATTGTTTTTACGTTCGTTAATGCACACGCTGCCATAATTAAACCGGGCGATAGTTGGAGCGAAAATTACCTCTTTCTCCTGCGGAGCAGACTCCCGTTCTCGAACATATCTAAAGCGTTGGGATGAAGGGCCCAGTAGGCACCCTTCCCGGGCCTGTCCGGTCTGCGGGGTATCTTCACGAAGCAGTCGTTGAAAGACAGATTGTGCCGGAGGGAATTCTGCCACCTTTGAGTGTTCCGTCGGTAATACGGGAATCTCTCCGTGATGAAACGGTAAATGTCCGAGAGGGGAAGCATTTTCTCCGGGGAGCTCCAGATGGCCATCGCGGTCAGGGAGATGTACGAATACGGCGGTTTCTGGTCGCCGTACGATTCTCGGCTGGGCCGAGGCATGCTGCCGACGTGAAAAATAAGAGAAAAAACTTCTTCCCGCGAAATTTTTCAGAAAAATTACTTTTGACTTGAAAACAGATATAAATAAAATGTGGTCAATCACAAAAATGGATGTGTGATCACTGAGGCATCTGTCAGATGCATTATTATAATATCGTAAATTAACATTAAAAAATTATAACAGTTAAATAAAAAAGAATCCACAAAAAAATTATTTTTATCTGAAAATGAAACACGAATTGAAAATTGCGTCACTCCTAATGCTACGAACTTAAAAGTCGTTGAGCAACTGATGGAAATTGCCCATGGCTTTCGGAGCGTTTGACTGGCATTTAGAGTAAACCATTGGTTGAAAGTTGCCCACTGATTTCACGCAATGCGATCCAAGCAAAGACAAACTGAAATTTCATGTTTAGCATTCGTTCTTTGTCATCTTTTAATCTTTACTCTCGCCTACAAAAGCTTTATCCTAAGATAACGGCAAATACGTTAACAAATTCAAGACTCATAGGGGTCTTTATATAAGTAAATTTGATACGTACGTTGATGTAAAAGTTATACGTTATCGCTTATATTTAGCTTACAACACAGCTAGGTTTTTTAACGTCACATATTCCTTTTTACCAATAAAATTACTCTTTGTTTAGGATAAATAAAAGGGGCGGAGCTAGTGTGAAATTTAAATAAATATTACTGTTGTTACTATTATTGTTATTGTTTAACTGTTTTCAGTAAAAAACTTATTTATTTACTCTTTGTTCTCCTCCTTTTTTTCAATAATTATATATTGGCTCATTATAAAGTCTTATACAATAACATCAAAAAATCAATTGCACTTAATTTTTGTCAATTTTAATGAAAATTCAGTTTTTGTTCAATGTGAATGTTTTGCATCCTTTTATTCAAGCCGAGATTCAAATTCTCATGAAGTTTCATTTCACATTGTCCATTCAATATATAATTAAAAATCATATTTTTTTTTTTCAACAAAAAGATTAAAGTTAATTAAATTTCATTCCGTGACATGATCAGTTTGACATAAATTATATATTAAATGATTATCCAAACTCGGATATAATGTATAATTAATAAAATGAAACAACATAACTATTTTGGTCAAAGATCTAAGTAAGTGCACAGGAACGATTGTAACTGCGTTTTGTTGTACGTAAATAGCTATTGGATTGGTATGTGCCTATTAAGTAATCTTTATCATCAAGGAAGTTTTATGGAAGTAAATCGAAGAGTTAACGAATGAATGAATGAATACTGAAAACGCAGGCTTTAGAATTATCGGTAAGGCGATATGGCTGATCAATTCCTCGAGAACGAGGAAAACATTCCGAGCACAAGTGAAGCATCAGGATTCTTTTACTGCATGCATGGGAATGACATTTTCCATTGGTGAAGGATAAAGAAAAAAAAAATGGGATGCAACCAAAATTTGAATTCTGAAGACAGCACCAAACGGAGCGGCGGAACAGCTAATGCGCCTACCACAAAATGGCATCAGGAAGACGTGAAAGTGTAGAAGAAGGAGAAATAAGATCTGAAATGATTAAGAAAAACTCCGCAGAGCCCATTTAGTCATCAAAATAACCGTAAGTTAGTTTAGGCGCGAAGGTTAACGTAAATTAATCAATACAGTACTGGTGTTGATCTTTAAAAGAATGCCAAAAGGGCAGAAAATTAAGATCTGCATTCCGGATTCTGCAAGGTGAAAACGATTTATGTGTGCAGACTGACATAAAAACATTGGCGAATGAACCAATATTTAAAATATTCACAGCATATAAAAAAAAAAGAAATTTAAAACTATAAAACGCGAAAATAAATCTTGAAAAGAAAAGTGGTTGTAAAACAAGGCTTGCAGTCAGGGGGAAAGGATATAAAAGGTTTACGTTCAAGGTTTATGTACGAAACCCGAGCGACATTTTAAGCGTATTATGTGCAACAAATTCATATATGTGCATATATATATATATATATATGACCTTTACAAACCGTAAAGTCCTGCATTAAAAATTAACTGTTGATGTAAAAATCATCGTTGTAAATTCCATATTATTCCTGAAGGATAATTTTATGTAAAATTACCATAAAAATCGGGGAATCAGCAAAAAAATTCCTCAACCAAAAGTTGAATGACGGTTACAAAGTGAATACATTACATCGAATACGGTTTTTTAGGATGCGCAACAGGATGCTGAACGTCGCATGTCGAAATTGCGATTAAGATTTGTGAAGAGAAAACATGTTACTCGAGTCGGGAATTCTTTCCAAAAACGGAAAATATTACTATTTCTTGAATAATTACTTAAATTATACATTAAGCATTGGAAAAAAATTTTTTTATGTGTACTACCGAATTGACTTTTCAGTTTTTTATTACATAAAATTGGGAGTTGTTTTCTACGATTCCGACGTTGGGAATACGAGTAAAATCTCGCTTCTATGATATATATAAATTAATAGATTTGTAATTATAGTTTATACGCGAGTTTCGTATTCGAAGGAAGCGGCTAAGAGAGGAAAGCGGAAATTGAATTAGGATCGTTTTCCAATCATGGCAAACTTACGAGAAGCGCTATAAAAGGCAGCCATCACCAATTTTTTCATTAACCGATTTTTTTAAGTAAGAGCATTCTGGCAAAAATTACTGTGCTAATTATTCGACCGTGTAGCATGTAATTAGAATGAAAATGAATAAGTTTTGTTAATTCATCTTTCAAAAGTGACGGCCGCAAACTCTTCGAAATCTTTTACGGCTTCTCATCATCGTCCGAACCATTGTGAAAGGCGGGCAATGATAAATGAACATCAAAGAATGCTTCTCTGGTCATTTGGGACATTATTCTGCTTCTGCCACGAGATTAGCATAAAAATTTCAATCTCGATTCTTTCTCTCTCGAAAAGCCGGCCACTTGTCGATTAAAACTGTGCGACTGCATTTCAGAAGGACCGCACTGTGTTAGTTCCGAAATGTGGCTCGCACTCATCCGGAAAATGCAATTTCCTGTCTTTGCTGACCCGCAGCTTTGCCGCGTGGAGCGAAAATCCTTGTCGTTTGTCCGAAATTTCAACTTGGTGAAGTCAGTCAGTTTGGTTAAAAAATCGTTTAAGGGCAGGCAAACACGTTTAAAACTTTTACCATTGAGCATCATCACAGAAACCAATGCTTCGTCGGCAAAATAAGGAAACAAAGAACGAACCGCGAGCTGAAAATATGATCGATTCCATTACGGAATGAAAAAAAGTAAACGTTGAAATTTTCCGGAGCTTAAAACAGGCGAAGAGGCACACTTTTCAACGGATTTCGTCGTCCTTTAAATTTCCGGGAAATGCAGTCGCCGGGAGTGCCAACTTCGGGGTAACAAATAACAACGACGGCAAATAGCACGCAATCCCACGCTCCAGACTCTTCGTTTAATTATTAAATAAGTCGCTCGCGAGGATTCTTCGGACCTAATTAATGAATAAGAATATTTAAAAAAGGAGGAAATTTCGATGAGTGCATTGTGAAATTGTCGTTCCCGATCGGGGTCCCGGAAAGGAAAAAGCGGCTATCGCCACTTACGGTCTGCGCTTATTGCCACCATCGCTTCGGGTTTTCGCTGCCCGCTCCACGCCCTTCCCTCCGTTCCTTTGTCTTTCCGCCACTCGAAAAATATCGCTCCGAAATTCCGAGACGAAAATTACGGAGTGTAAAATCATTATTATTACCAAAAAAGATTTATTTCTTTCGTACGCAGATGGACGCCTCTGCTCTTAATATTCGATAAAAGACATAAACATAAATTGCTCATAAATGGATTAGTTTTTGAATTTATTGTATATTTTGTAGATACCGCTGATAGTGCGCGAGTCTCGGCTTATTAAGTTGCCGAATCACGGTAAGAAGATCGAGCGACTCGTTCTCGCACGAACGGGAACGAGGAGCAAATTAAGTTTGCTCTCGCTTTCCTCAGACGTTCCCGCGCCGATAGACAGCTGTGCTCAATACAAAGCGAGGGAGATTCGGGATCATCTAACGTTCCGAGTAAAATAAATCGGTTTCTCACTTTTAATCATAATGGGCGTTCCTACGTGTTGAATTCTTGAGAGCGCAAAGGGGGCAGAGGGCCTAATTGATGCCTGGACAGCGGTAAAAAGCCCATTTAGATTTTCATATTTGGTTGCAGCTTCTGGATTCATCCTTTTAATTTTTTCATTCCTATCGCTTTAATTATCTTCTATTTCGTTTTACATCTTCGTATTGGGGAAAGGGGGAAATGAATGCGGCAGAATCGCGGGGGGATCGAATGAAGAGGCAAACCCAAAAACCCGAGGGAAGGCCGGAGATATTCGGGAAAGCGCAAGAAATGACGGTCCCCGCGTATCCGGATAAGCCGGGGAAGGAACGGTTGCTGATTTTGCCGCAAAAATTTCCTTGAGACCCAAATCCCGAAGGCTCCGAAGAAGAATTTCAGGCATCCATCAAGGGCCGCAACGTATTAGCTAATAATTAGCTCATCAATCAAGCATTAGGGCGGTGCCAAGCATTTTTCTTCAAACTCGTTTCAATGAGACTTGTTTTACGATTTCCACCTCGTAAAAAAACAGAAAACGAGACGGGGTTTTAACGGCAAATCCCCATTTTTTCTTATTTGGACATACTTCCGTTTTACGATTCAAACGGATGCGCGAAAAATCGGTGCAGTTTTCCTTTGCCCCGGGTCTCTGGAAGTGCAAATGACTGACGGAATTCATTATTCCGCACCTTCAAATCCCGGAGACGTCGGCAACTGCAATCGCAAAGGGAAAAACCATGTCCAGAATCATTCATAACTTTTGTCGCACAATAACAATAATGTACGTGTAAGAGTCGGTCGGTTTTTACCAGTTTCCGCATTAAAAACGTGAAAATTCACATGGTGTTACGAAAAAGGTAACAGTCTCTGGGTTCTCAGTTACCTTCCTATGCGTACTTTCAATAAATCGTTTGACAATTCGGTGTTCGAAGCGTTCGACCTTAAAAACCTAGTTTTATTTC
This sequence comes from Ricinus marginatus, assembly GCA_028565995.1. Taxonomy (NCBI): domain Eukaryota; kingdom Metazoa; phylum Arthropoda; class Insecta; order Psocodea; family Ricinidae; genus Ricinus; species Ricinus marginatus. Next base: position 3,380,140 of record JAOWBB010000001.1, read on the forward strand.
TTCTTTTCTCGAATAGAAACTTAAAAAAAATTAATTAATTACCACCGGCGGGAGGCCCAAACCGCGTGAAAAAGGAGTGAAAATTTTCAAAACGTTAACCGAGTTTCGTTTAATAAATTTAGCTCCGTAAAAGATTGTTTATAACCACAAAATATTAATAATGTATGGTAATCTTTCTACTTATTTACAACTGTCAAAGAGCTGACATCACATAGAAAAGGAAACCGGCCTTTTTTTTTTCTGTCTTCAGCTCTAATAAATATGACGGAGGCGTCCACTTTGTTCGAAGTTTATTACGCGTCGGGTGTCAACCCATTTTTAATTATTTCCACGGCAGGGCAACCTTGCGAGAGGCCCCGGCAAAAGGCGGAAACCCGCCTACAGCCACCCTGGTGGTCGCGCCGGCAGGAATTCGGACGCTTCAGTCAAGTTCTTTTTCCACTTTCAGCACGCCCGCAATCGATCTTTCAGACACCGGAAATAGAAAAATGCAACGGAGAGGTCTTTCCACAATGACGCAAGCAACCTCTTACGAATCATGCAGGGGGGGGAGGGGTTGTCCGAATCCGAGTGATCAAATCTTCAGAACGGAGCCCCGAATTTTTTTTTGCCCGAATCGAGTCAAATTGGCCAGGGCAGAAACGGCAACTAGCCGGGTTTTTACGCCCTCCCGCGGAAACGGTTCGAACTAGGATTCGAAACGGTGGAAACAATGCTCCATCTGTCGCGCAATTTTGAAACTAAATTTTGTGCGGCATTCAAGATGGCGCTCTTATTTCGTCGGCGATGAGTTTTTTCCCTTTTAAAAATTTTTCACATTCGAAGGAAAAAATGAAAAAGGATTTTCGCATGCGGGGAAAAAATGCCACGCAAAGCGCCGGAGTAATTCCAATTTTTTTTAATTCGATAATGGAAAAATAAATTTTCGCTCGAAAAGCTTCCATTTATTTTTTAACGCGCCGGAGCGTGGCTGTCCCGGAAGGGAATTCCGCCTCAAATTACCCTCAAAGATGACGGAAATTTCTGCGAGAACTATGGAACCGTCCGCCGCGCGAAATATCTTTTCCACGGCTCTTGTGCCACGACGTTAGATCGATTGACAATTGATTAAATTACCAAAATGGATAATTTTCAAGAAAGGGTCGGTGTCGATGCGTCCATTTTCCCGTCCATCTCCCTGTTAATAACTTAATGGATGAAGCTGAATTATTTATCGCGCTTCGGGTTTTGTATTTTCACACTTCGCAGCGAATCAATAAATTTTAGTTTCCCGTCAGTCGGATAAAATCCTTTCTCCAAGCCGGGTCAGAAAAATGATGGACATTTTCGGCGCTTTGAAACCGACATTGCACGTTTCCAGGCTCGTCGGACTGGGGCCTTTCGTCGTGGACGAAGAATCCAAAGTTCTGAAACCGTCCTCGATTGCGACTGCTTACACGATTGGTCTTACTCTTGCATTCGTCGGAAATGCTGTGCACTCCTTATACGTGAAACTTAAAACAAAAAACTCTGCCTATTTGTACATAAGCCAGCAAATGGACGTCGTCTTTTTAGCGAGCGGATCACTCCAGGCCGTATGCGTCCTCATCATGACCGTGGTTCAGAAGAAAAGAATTGTCTCCACGGTCCACTGTTTTCACGACGTCGACACCGAAATGGCGAAACTCGGGATCCGATTTCCCTACGAGAGAGCTTTCAGGTGTTCGTGGGCCGTCATCGCATGCATTGCCGTCTTGGTCGCTTTTCTCATCGGATACGACATTTTCAACTGGTATCAAGACGAGTTACACTTCATTTTCACCTTCATCGTGACGTCTTTCTTCCCGATCGCCTACAGCGCGGTGATGGAGCTTCAGTTCATTTCCGGGACGATCCTCCTGAAGAAGCATTTCGCGTTTCTCAACTCGCGACTGACTCGCCTGAAAGCCGAGAGAGCCTCCCGGGACGAGGGAGTCGCGAAGATCGACGGCGGTTGCCCTCGCCGCGTCGAGCCGTGCCCGGTGCCCGGCTCAGAGCAGCCGATAAGCGCATGGATCGGCGCGAACGCCTCAGCGTTCAAGATGCGGAAGGTGACGTTCTTTGACGGAAAGGTTGCCGCTCTGCGGGACACGTCGCTCGCCGATATCAAAACAATTCGCAGGGTTCACGGGAAACTGTGCGACATTCAGGATGATCTCAATACCATTTTCTCCGTGCAGCTCTTAGTGACGGTCGCCCGGGCTTTTGTCATCATCATCTCTAATCTGTACCTGCTCTTCACGTTGTCCCTGAAGCAAATGGAAAAATCGTACTGGATGTCGTATCCCATCCTTGGAGCATTCTGTCATGCCGCGGAATTAGTGTGCATCGTCGTGGCCTGTACCTCGGCTTGCAAAACGGTCAGTGACCACAGCTGGGTAAAAATTACAATTGATGACGGTCTTAACACGCGGTATCCAAAATGCATTCAATCATATATATATACGCTTATGAAGACTTTGCCACATGGAACATAATATCGCGGCATCGTCGATCTCTCCCTGCCAAAATAACCTTTGCATTTTTCGGAAATTTGATTCATTCTTTGTACATAATACGTTAACTTTATTACAGGCAAATCACTCGGCAATAATCGTACATAAGCTGCTAACCAAAAACTGGGAAACCAATATAAGAAACCAAGTAGGTGATCATGTAACATATTCAACGGGGATTTAAGAATTCGAGAATATTTCGAATCTTGAGGAAGCAAATGTGGCTGATTTGTCTTTGGATTTTTAGGGAATTCGTACACGAGTTGCTGATATGTCATCCAGTTTGAAATTAATTTCCTTTTTTTCTTTCCGATTCACTTTTCTTTTCTTTTATGTGGTAACTAAACTGATTCGTATGATTTCAGCTGAAATTGTTTTCCATTCAGCTCCTGCACAGAAAAATTTCCTTCACCGCCTGCGGTTTCTTCACCCTTGACATGTCGCTGCTGCACGCGGTAATTTCAACATATCATAAATGTGTATTCTGCGAGTTGCAATACGTGACGTTTCTCATTTGCTGTGTGTTGTTCCTCAGATAATCGGTGCTGCCACGACGTACTTGGTAATTTTAATTCAGTTCCACGACTCGTAAGACGGTTAACAAGAGACAAAGAGCAACAGGAGATTTTTCCCGCGTTGTGAATCCGTACCGAGCACTCGGAGGAACTTGCTGTTTCTTGAGCGGTGCCCGATCGAGGGTGCCTCCTCGGGCTTTTGACTAGAAATCGCCGAGTCTGGCGCTTTCGGTAATCCGCGGTTTCAGTGCTTCTGAGCTTTTCTCTTCACCGGGGAATCCCCGAAGTTGATCAGCTGCGTGGGGCAACCGTTCGGCACCATTCCTTTTCTTTTCCTCAGCGACTCCGTCGGCAGATGCTTTGCGGGTCTCAAAAGCTGCCGGAAGTTGTACGGACCGCAAATGTCAATCTCTTCCTCTTTGTTCCTTCTCAGGAGGTCCCTCAGGTCTATCTGCGAGCTCGCAAGGTTCGAATGCTTCACGAAACTGCGGAACGGTCGGTTCGCTGTTCGCTCCTTGTCGTCGCGGGACGGGATTGCATTTCTCTTCGGCGAAATCTTTCCTTTGGGAACCGGAAGAGAGTCCTTTTGCGATTTTATTCTATCCCCGTTTTTTATCCTGGAATATGTAATGTGCATCTTAAAAACAATCCAAATCCATCAAACTCTTAAATATTAAGATATTTCGTCAAAGCTTATACATATACAGCCGTGTATAAACACATACAAAGCCGAATGTAACAATGAAATTCGATATTTTACCCCTCATCTATAACGAGTAATTTACATTCTATAAACGACTATGTGATAATGGGAATCTAATATATTCGAAACAATAATATCGTATTTAATGTTTTAATTTACATTACTGTACAAAAGAAACGAAATATATTTTGATTAATAAATTTATTTTCTAGAAAAATTGTTAGTTATTTAAGAAATTGTGCGCTCTACCATAAAAATAATATTGTCTGCTATTAGAGAACTATCATGAGAATATATCATCTTTTAATATAAAAACCATTAAAAATTTTACGAAGGGGCAAACCCTGACCTGATTCGAGCTCTACAATATTATCAGATATAACTTTGCTGCATGCAATAAAAAATATAACATTTTCAGATTATTATAAGGTCTTATAATTATCTCTTGAACCTCGTTTTAATGGAGGAAAAATTGCTGAAATATGCGGTTGTGAAAAATCGAAAATCGAATTTCTTGTTATATACCTGGATATATTTTCGTTTAAAGCGTCGCAATAACCGAAAAGGTCTCCAACTGACATCTCGGGTATTTGGTCGTGGTTCCGGCAGTGCGTTTCCACTTCCGTCAGCCGGATGCCGGCTTTGCCACGTCGCAGCTGTTTCTGAGCCTTCTGGTTCAGCATATGTGCCTGAATGCAAATATGTATGCATACATTGTTTAAAATGCAAAAATTTACATTTAGAGACGTTGTCATAAAAAAATTTCGCTCAGGAAATGTACGTGCGCTCACATTCTGGGAGAAGTTCGCCAGCTCCTGGTCGCCGGTGCCTCGCGTCGGAAGTGGCGGCGAAGGATCCTTCTGCTTCTTCGCCTTGGACGCCCTCGTCTTCGGGGCCGGAGGATTCTCGTTTTTCGGTCCGCTTTGGAGGTACCGCCGGAGAATGGAGGTTGCTTCCTCGCATGCGAGTCCGTCTCCCTTAACACGCGAGAAGAAACCATTATCGAATAGCATTCATAACCTTTTGGAAAATCTTTCGCGAATTAAAAACATTCGGTTTGGAAAAGACCGCGGAAAAGCGAATTTGGGTTACACCACGAAAGTTTCTTTGTAAACCCTGGAGAAAAAAAAAATGCATTGAATTCCATAAAATTAAGTGTAATTTATTTAATAATAATCAATAAGCATATTTTTCAGCGCGTAAATTACCGTTGATGTTTGAACGCCCCTCGTACTTGAACTTTCGTCACCTACTTTTCAAATTCTCGATTTCAAACCTGTACACCATTCGGTAATATGAATGTAATTATCCAACCCGATTACCTCATGCACACGCATATTGTAAATACACTTTTATGAGATCACATTCCTGTTAATAACCTCATTTATATAACGAAAATGACTTTATACAATTCTTTTTTTTGTTCTCTCACCGACCTTATTTAAAATTTTTTCAAAAGCGGTGAAAAGAAATTTTGTTTATGTTGATTTTTGTGAGAATAATTTGCAAACAAAAGCAGAAAATTGTTTATCACCCAAGTTATGTATGTATATATATATATCTATATATATATATAAATTTATAAATGGAATGATATAATTTGAGAAAAAGAAAAATGCTGCCGAAAATAATGAGACAGAGCATGCGTATGAACGTGAAAGAAAATAATAATGCTCACTACGAGAAAATTACCTAGTACTCAGGGGGTGAACACGTTCCCGGATATAGAGAGAGGCGGCCGGAATCCATTCCATGTTTCCGGGGGTGAATCGTGAGGAGGAAGAGGAGGAGGAAGAGAATGCAGATCTGCAGCAGCAGTTCCAGGTGAATGTCACAGTGCTCGAGGGAAGGCATTTGGCCGTGGTCAATGCAAATTCCAAAATAACCATCACCCTGGGACGCCACAGGAAAACGTCCAGATCGAAAACGCTTAAAACGGACTCGCCATATTTCAATGAATTCTTCTTTTTCACGTTCTACTCTCCGCTGAACATTTTCCTCGACGAAATTCTGCGCGTTGAGATTCACCGCGTGCGGAGATTCAAACTGGACAAATTAATTGGTAATATTTAGCGTTTCCATATCAAAATCCGCTGGCATTCGGAGCCGGTGCCAGCGGCTAAGCAAAATTCACCTACTTTATTAATGAACCAGTTAAACGAATTAAATGTGGAAAAAATTACATGTATATCTTCATTTCGTGAATACGTTTCGGAATATACGAGTTTCCCGTGCACGAAATCAATTATTTAACGGACGGAGAACTGTTTTACGGCACCGCTAATTCGTGCCGTGCTTAAACTATGTTTCTAATTAACGCAATTAATTAATTGTAGGTTTTAGGGAATTCCTTGCTTTTTATTATCTTTTCATGTCGTATACCCAGACCATTTCCATCTTCAAATGCTTCGATAATAATTCGTCCAAGTGGCAAGTGGATCGAGTTAATGGGAAACTTTTCATACTATTTCTTTTTAGCTCTTCACGTGCACTTCATTCGCATATCGATTAGATCGACGTTTAGCTCCTTCAGATTAATATAAATTTTATTTACATTGTTAATGTAAATTTTGCATTTCATATGTTTTAGATTAAATATTCATCGAACCACACAAGAACGGCGTTTTAGAGGAAAATTATACAAATCCGGATACCGCGCTACAAGGATATTCGAATCGTTAATGTCAATTTCATTTCTAAATGTATTTTCGTTGCAATGTTGTAATTTTAATATCAATGTTGATATCGAACAGGGTTTCCTTATTCACTCATTTCATACCTGAGAAAAGGATAAAAGTTTAGATAACCATAAATTTGCATGACAACAACTTTAAAAGTATACAAAAATGTAACTTAAAATACTTGGCAGCGGATTAATTAAAACATATTATACGGATAAAATAACCCGATTTTTGTTAAACTAAATAATGTTTCATTAAATAACGGAAGAAAATGAAATAACACATTAAGTATTTTTCTTTTCATTTCAATGCGATGAACCTAATATTCCCGTAATTGTATATTTATAATTTTATAGATTGATTTCATAGACTGGACTGAATAAGGCGAATCTGTTAAAATATTTGACACTGTAAATTAGATTTTCATCGCGGACGATAAAATAGCTGATTAGAACTCTACGTGAAAGATGTCAGCAATTATGAATCCGCGCAGAAATAAATACTAAATTAAAAATAGATGCTGATGCGAATAATACTTTAAAATTATTCATTACTTATAAAACCAAGGATATTGAAAAAAAAAATGATTATAATTGTCATTGAAAAATATGAGTATATGTTTAAAAAGTTAATGCTGTTTTCGAAATTTAAGGCATAATTTTTTTTTTTATGTAATAAATATAATTAAGGAAATTGATATAATGTTTCGCCCTTCCATGTCATTATACTTCCATGACAAGTTATCTTCGTTTTATTTATTCATAAATTTATTCTCATTCATTCACAATTAAATCGCTATAACATAATTGTATGGCGTAAAATGAATGGCAACACATCAGTGGCACTTAACCAAAGATCACCAGACGATAATGGTGATGAAATTGATGGTTTTAATGGTCAGAAACTAAATGAAATAAGAATTATAATAATTTATTTCGGATATAAAATGTATTATTTCTATAAGATTACATCCATCAAATAAATGCAAACCATTGATAAATCAGAGAAGTTTTATTTTCGGCGGACGCAGGTTTATTCTGTTAATTTTGATTGGTAATGTAGATTAATAAATATCTAAATTAAAAAAGATGAGAGTTATTTCTCATTTATTGTACATTACAGGTGGCTTTAGCGTGGAATTAGCTACCGTTTGGCTCCAACCTAATCACTTGTTCTACCACAAATGGGCGGCTCTGACGGATCCGCGAAATCCGGCAGCAGGAGTGAAGGGCTACCTCAAATGTGATATAGCAATCCTGGCGAAAGGCTCAAGATCCAAACCCGTCAGCCACGATCTCGGGGAAGAAATCGAAAATCATTTAATGGTTCCCTACGGGGAAGTCAACGATCGTCAGAGAGCCAAATTCGTTTTCAGCATATTTCGCGCAGATAATTTCTCTGCCGGGGGCGAATTTTCCGTTCCGCCCGACCCATATGTAACTATCACTTTCGGGGGCGTCAGTCGAAGAACAAGCGTGGAAAAAAAAACGGAGACACCCTTGTGGAACCAAGAATTGGTTTTCGTCGACATGATACCGACCCTGTATCAATATGTTCACATCGACGTATGCGATGCCTCAAAAAGCTCTTCCAAGAGGGTTTTGGGTGGCGCGCAACTTGATCTGAGAAAAATCTCTCACGAAAGCGAGAAAGGATTTCTGCCGACGTACGGACCGTCTTTTTTGTATTTTTACAAAAACTTTTCAAAATTAGAACTTCACGACAAATGCTGTTCCCTCGGTCATTCTTGCACCTATGCTGGTCGCCTGCTGATGGCGCTGAGAACGGAGATAGTTGATTATGCCGAGGAAATGTGCGTCACAAAGAAAAGGACAAAGATCGTTCCGCCAAAGAGGATCGCTCCCCTGACGGAAAATCGTTATTTCAACTACAAAGATTTCGTATTTTTTGCATCCGTATTCGACGTTCTGCTCTTCAATCGGAGATTGATCAACAACAAGATCAGCGTGCGCGTTACCATCGGACCGGCCAGATCGACGAATGAAACGAAGGATAAAGACCGCGGTGAAGTGCCCCGGAAAATAAAGAAATCGAAAAAGAAGGAAAGGTTTCCACGTGAAATGTCTCAGGCAGATGCTTCGTCGGAGAAAAGGCAAATTCGAAGCGAGAGAAGTGCAGAAATCCCTGTGGAAACAATTGAGAATGCTCCTACCGGAATAGCCATCCATCAAAATAAAGCTGCAGCAGAAGCAGCGGTATTTGCCAGCATAGCTGCATCAGAGGCATCGACGCCGATCCGAAGAAGAAAGAGAAAAATAATCAGGTTGCCGAAAAAAGGCTTCGTTTACGTGAACGCACAGAGGAAAAGGATTAGACAGTCGAAATTTTTTAGAAGTCTGGATGAATGGCCTGAAAAACGAATAAATCGGAACCAGTTTACCAGTTTACGACGACACCGCTACAGGAGCGGAAAGGAATCAAAGAAACCATCAGAGCAAATGCCTGAGCAAAATGTTTCCGCACCTCAAGAGGTTTCCACGTCTAAAGTGTCCCGGATGTCAGAACGCTACAGAAATATGAAGTTAATATTGGCCAAGCGAAAAGATTTAAAAGTAGCCTCAAAATCTAAATACCTGCAAATTAAAGCCCTATTGAAAAGAGACAGAAAAGAAGGGCGATTCACATCCAGTGCACTTCCCCAGACGGATGATGAGCACGCAAAAAGTGGAAGGAAGCAGAGTCGATCACCAGCTGTGAAACTGAAGGAGTGGACCAGGCAAAAAAGATTTTCGAGAAAAAGAGCAAGAGACGAGTCTGAAAAATCGCAGATCCCGGCAGGAAAACCGAAAAGAAAGAAACATATTCCGGTCCATAAAATGAATTGGGAAACGTCGTTTAAGAAACAGGAATTTTCCTGGGGCCCCGAAACTCGGCCAATGAGATTAGGCAATAAAAGTGGAGCCCTCGAAAGTGATGCTCGGGAGTCGGAAAAGGACAAAACCGAAACGGACGACAAAAATTCGACTGAACAATTCAGAAAAACCAAATCCGCATACACATGGTTAACAGGTTTCTTACCGAAAATCCTGAACCACGGCGACTCCTTTTCGAAAAGAGAAACGCAAACAAACAGTGGAGTAGGTGGGAAAAGTGACAGACGGCGGCGAAATGTAAGAAAAAGTTCGATCACCAAAAAATTCCGCAGTAAATCAAGCAAAGGAACGACCGAATCGTCTGAAATATCGCCAAACGAACTAAAAACGATGAGGAGAGGGAAATTTGGAAAATCTATTCCAGCTCACAAAATGAACTGGGAAACTTCATTCAAAAGACAAGAGTTTTCATGGAATCCTAAATGGATGAGAGAAGGAAACAGCAAACAAAAGCCGGAAACAACTGCGACGGACGGAAGTTCTAATGGCCCGCCGGAAAAATGGTCACACAGATCCGGATATGGGTGGTTAACGTCTCTCTTATACAGAAAACGGGATCGTAGCGGATCATTATCGGACACGAGAAAAACTTTCGGCAGTGAAGAGGAGCCAAAGCATTCCCACAGAAATAAAATTTCGCAAGTGCTTACACATCCTAGGCGAAGAAGAGAAAAATCTCGAAAGGGAAGGACCGAAATATCTGCTTCGTCGCTGTTTGGAGAGTGCGAGATGGAGAAAGGAACATTTATGTCGGATCGCAAAACAGACTGGAATGAATCAATCCGACGAAAAGAAAATTTAGCCGGGCTCCAGAGTAAACCGGAGAAGAAGAAAAGGAACAGACGCAATTCTTTTACAAAATGGGAAAAATCCGAAACTCCGAGGACCGAATCGACAAAAGGAAATCCCAAATTTTCGGCAAAGATGTGGAAATTGCTGACCAGAAAGTTTCACGACAAGCCGTCAAAACGTGGCAAAATCAAAACTGTTTCTTACATATTTCCGGAGTATTATAAGCGAATGGGGAACGAATTATGGGACAGTAATGCATGTTCGGGAATTTTAGGAAGCTGGCCGGAGAACAGGAGAAGAAACAGAAAAAGTAATACCGAGAGATCGTACAACGTACGTAAGCGCTCGACGACGGATCACGAAGAAAGAAATGCCGACAGAAAAAAAATGCAATCGCCAAGGAAGAAACTTGGTTGGCTGCTAAAACGGGGCAATAAGGAAAGCATGAAATATGAAAATGGATTGAGCGGAAAATCTAAACATCAGGAAACACCTCAAAAACATTCAGATCTTTCAAGTAAAAGGAACAAATATACTTTACCTCGTGAAAAATCACTGCCACCGAAGCACGTCACTAGTTCCAGTTCGTATGCAAAATCCTCTTCGAATGTTGCAGGCGCAAAGCGCAATAAGGTTAAGCGCGTTAGAAGAAGACAAGTGTACACTGTTGAAGATAGTGACTCAACCGACAGAAATGACTATGATTTTGATTTTGTAAGATACCCGTGGCAACGCAGGAGACCTCAAAGTGCGTTCGCGGACGTAAAGTTTAGGAGAAGAAAAAAAAGTACACTTGATGCGAAATTGAGCAAAGAAATGCAGAGAAATTTGGCAGAACCTTTTGATTATGACGGCGACGACGAATACAAGCATTCTGAAATCACTTCGGATGACAGCGATAGGCTATACACCAGACCTAAACGGTATCACAAGAAAAAATCTTCAAAAAGAAAGGAATTCGGTTTTAAGCTATGCGAAAGGACAGATTTATTGTCAAATCAGTCCGCGAAACGCAGCGAAAACGAGTCAAAACCAGAGAGCAACAAATTCCCAATTTCGCTGCAGTCCGACAGCGGCAAAGCCAAAATGCGACCCTTCGAGTTGATAAAAAAGTATCATTCGAAGGGAAACGAGAAAAAGCGAGCAAATCTTCCTGCAGGAAGACAGGAAAACTACTTCGTTTTTTATTCGATAGAGAAAGGAAGGTTAAAAGTAAGTCAAACAAAATTAAAGCCTGACAAAGTTGAAACAAAGACAAACAAAGGCATCGGTAAAAGTAAAACGGATCTCGATCAGAAACTAAAAAGCAAAAAGAAAGAGTTAAAAAATTCAAAGGCAAAAAGAAAGAAGTTAAAAGGCGGCAACAAAAACGGTGAACGAAGAGATTCAAAAGAAGAGAAGGGAAATTCAAACAGTTGTGAATCCGACGGTCAAAGCAATACTTTCAATAACGGGGAACTGGGAAAAGAAAAAGGTACAGAAGCAAAAGCAAATCCAAATGCAGAAGATGGCGCCGAATTCTCCGCAGAGAAAGTTACAAACAGAAAACGGAAATCGACCAAAGACATTTCAGGGCAAAAGACTGAAATTGGGCTGGAAAAACAGAAAAACAAGATAAAACGGAAAAGTGGAAAAAGTAACGCAAAATCTCGGGCGGAACCCGAGGACGAATCGTCCAAAGCTAAACCTAAATCGAAAAAGGACGTAAAAGATGGGAAAAACAAAAAGAAAACGGATCAAAAAAAGCAAAAGGACGTAAAAGATGGGAAAAACAAAAAGAAAACGGATCAAAAAATGCAAAAGGACGTCAAAGTTAAAGGCAGACGCAAAGGCCAGGAATCTCAAACCGAGCACTTTGAGGAAAAGTCACCCGTAAGCGAAACATCGCGGGTGAAGCCGCGGAATCGGAAAGGCAAGAAGAAGGCATCGACCGAGGACAAAAAAACAAAAAAGGAAGATATTGTGGTTAAAAAGGAAAGCAAGAGTTACGAATCTCAAGCCGGGTATTTTGACGAAAAATCACGTATAAGCGAAGCCTCGCGAGAGAAGCCGGGGAAGCGGAAGGAGAAAAAGAGAAGCGCGAGGGCAAAGGAAGAAAAACTGAAAAGAAAGAAAACCTGGCTCGCTAGGAAAAGAAACAGGAGAAAGGAGTGGAAGCCGTTAAAGCAAAGGAAAATATCGGATGAAGAATCGGATAAAATGACCGGCGAAATCAAACACCTCACCGTTTATAACGACTGCAACACCATCGGACCGCAATCCGTTAAAATCATACGGCACTACGGTTACAACGATTTCTCCGGAAAATTCCCGTGTTTGCACGTCGTCGGGAGCTGGCCCGACGCTCGCAGAAGAATGTACCGCACGAACGTAATACAAAATTCCATAAAAACCTTCGCAGCCGGAATAAGGGACGTCGAAAATGAGCTGCGGAGCGAGAATAAAGTAGAGGCCAGCGCAAAAATGAAAAACATTTTAAGCAACCTCTCAAGAGACTGCAAGGAAATCCTCAGGCAGACCGAACACGTCGAGCCGGAAGACACGAACCTCTGGAGAGAGAAGAGGAAGTTCTACCACAGTGAAATAAGGGAGATCATTTTTAAGGCCGACACGGCCGTGCAACGAAAGGTTCTCGTGCCGGAAGATGAGCTCAATCGATCCTACAACTACCTCACCACCATTAAGAGATTTGCGCAGGATCCCGAGGATTCGTTTCCGGACACGGAAATATGGCTGCTGAAGAACAAGCGGAACGTCGCACAGTACAGGATGAGAACCCGGAAGATAGTTTACTCTCCCGACGCGAGCGAAAGAGGAAGCAAGTCGGGCAAGATTCAGTCCGTCATATTTCGAGGGAAAGACGGAGAAATAATGGCGAAGTTGGAAATGTTCATGTGGTTCGGGCTGGGGAATCACTTCGCGGCCTGCAAGGAAATGCTGCCGTCCGGCTTTCAAAATTCGACACATCGCTGCCCCGGAGCGGACGTTGAAATACCGGAAACCCTGGCGTACGAGAATTTCCTCGTCTTCCAGTGTCGCGTTTACGTGTCCCAAGCGGTAATTCTCCAGCCTTTTGACACCTCCGGTTTTGCGGATCCGTTCGTAAGAATAATACTCGGGGGCCGCTACAAGGAAACCCAGACCCTGACGAGCACGCTGAATCCCGTCTGGAACGAAATGCTCGTGTTCCCGGACGTGAAAGTCTACTGGCCTCCAGTATACGTGCGGGATAATTCGATAGCGGTTACCGTCGAAGTGTTCAATTTCGATTTTGCATCCTCTCCGGAGTTGATAGGGAGGACCGTCATAAAGCCGGTAGTTAAGCTCGCGGAAGGGGAACGTTCTTCTCCCGATTTTCAACCCAGGTTCTCGTGGAGAGAAATAAGGAACGAGTACAACGAAACGGGCAAAATATTGATAGCAGCGGAGCTTCTGGAAAATAAGCTGGATGAAGAAAAACCTGGAGACGAAGAGGGAGTTTTGCCAATACCCAAGAGCGTCCAGCCGCACTGCGTGGGATATCGGCTGGAGGTCCTGTTCTGGGGCGTCAGGGAGCTGAGCAAGAAGCACTTCGGGACGCGGTGCAAGGTGTATGTCGCTTTGGAATGCGCGGGGAAAGTCCTCGTGTCTTCGTCCATAAAAATATCCAGCGAGGCTAAAAACTTTCCCGGAGTCGTGCAAACCCTCGACCTGGAGCTTCCTCAGGAGGACGAGTACAAGCCCCCACTGATCATGAAACTTTCTCAGACGAACGCAATCGGTTTCGAAGCGTTCACGGGAAAGTGCATAATCCCCAACGTCAAAGCCTTCTTCTGCCCAATGGTCGACGACGAAGAGAAAAGGAAGAGGGAAATCGCCTACAAGGAAATGATGGAGGAATCGAACAAGTTGAAGGAGTCAGAAATAAGGGAAGCTCGGGAAAAGGAAACGAAAACAACCAAAAGATCGGCGTGGAAACTGTTAAAACTCGGGTTATCCGCCCTTCAGAGACAACTGCAGTATTTGGTCGTGATAACCTACAAAAGCATCAGAGGCAAAACGAACAAAACTTACGAGGGCGCCAGATATCCGCTCCGGGCTCCCGCAGCGGAAGAAAGCTTGGACTGGTGGAGGAAATACTACTCGTCGAAAGACAAACCGACCGGAACTACGTCGGCGGAATCCCTGGTCATTTACGACGAGGAACTGGAAGCCCAGCCCGAGTTCGGTGGATTTGCAGACTACATTTACACATTTAACGTGACGACGGGAAAAATGAAGAAGAAGGCCGACAAGGAAATCTTTGTGGGTAAGGTGAAGGCCGCCATCAAGCTTTACAGATGGCCACTGGAGGAAGACCACCACGAAACCCTGTACGGCGTCAACATCAAAACGGGTCTTTTGAAACAGCTCCCGAGCAACACGGCAATCAAGTACATAGTAAGGGCATACGTGATTTCCTGCAGGAACTTGACTCCCAAAGACGCATCCGGTAAATCGGATCCCTACCTGCTTCTGAAATTGGGAAAGCAGAAGATAAGCGATCGAAAAAACTACATTTCGAAAGACGTGAATCCCGTGTTCGGCAAGTGCTTTGAATTTATGGGAATCTTTCCCAAAGAGCACTTGCTCTCCGTCAGAGTGATGGATCACGACACCCTCACGTCGGACGATTTGATAGGAGAAACGCGGATCGACCTGGAGAGCAGGTACTACACGAGGCACCACGCCAGTTGCGGCATATCCACGACTTACAACAAGACGGGTTACAATTTTTGGAGGGACGCATACAGACCGACGGAACTTCTCAAGTTAGTTTGCAAGCGATCCAATTTGTCGGAGCCGATCTACACCGAATCCGGCGTCACCATAGACGAGCACAACTTTCAGAAGGTGTCGCAGGGAAACCAGGACAATGCGGAGGTCCAAGCTCTGAACGTGCTGCACAGATGGCACGAAATCCCCTTTCGTGGGTTCCACCTCGTTCCGGAACACATTGAAACCCGAGCTTTGTACCATCCGTCATATCCGGGCATAGAACAGGGAAAGATAGAAATGTGGATCGACATTTTCCCGGCGGACTTCAGGTACGTCCCTCCCGTCATCGACATAACTCCGCGGAAACCGGTGGACATGGAACTGAGAGCCATTGTGTGGAACGTGGAAAACGTCACTCTGGACAGCACCTCGTTTTTATTCGGCGAGAAAATGTCCGACATTCTGGTGGAAGGTTGGCTCGGTGCGATGGAAGAAAACAGGCAGTCCACGGACGTTCACTATCGGTCCATGAACGGGGAAGGCAACTTCAACTGGAGGTTCGTTTTCCCGTTTAAGTACATAGAGGCGGAACGAAGAATGGTCGTCGTGCGCCAGAACACGTTTTCGAACGAAGTGCAAGAAATGAAATTCCCCTGCAGGCTGGAACTTCAAGTGCTGGACAACGATCTTTTCAAACAGGATGTTCTTGGATCCCTGAACCTGGAACTGTCCTCCATGCCCCGAGGTGCGAAGATATCAACGCAGTGCAACCTCTCCTTGCTCGAGGAAGCAACTCCCAAGATGGACCTCTTCAAAATCCGCAGGACTCGCGGATGGTGGCCTTTCAAGTGAGTCACGTTTAACAGGAGTCGAAATTCGCGCGAGATTTTCTCGTTTACAAAGCGTGAAAAATCTTCCAGGAAACTGCTGGACGAGGAGTCAGCGGAGTACAAACTGGTCGGCAAGGTAGAGCTGGAGCTGGAGGTGCTGACGGAGGAGGAGGCCAGCCAAGATCCCGCAGGAAGGGGAAGGAAGGAGCCGAGAGCTCTGCCGCAACCTAAACGCCCGGACACTTCCCTATTTTGGCTGACGAACCCAGTGAAGACTTTCAAGCACGTAATATTTCGCGCGTTCGGAAGACGCATCCTTTTAATCTTGCTCGCGGCATCGCTGATCATCTTCTTGGGGCTCGGCATCTACGCCTTGCCCGGATATGCAGTTAAGAAGCTGCTCGGAGCTTAACGAAGGTACCTTAAAACTCGACGGTGACTCACCTCCAGAGCCTTCTGCGCGCACTTCGGATCCCCGTACCTGTCGGCGATGTGGCTCGACCTCGATTCAACCTGCGCTCCGCACTTCCGACGGGCCGAATAACCTCGATAGCCTTGCAAATATAAAAAAAAAAATCGTTTTACTGAAATGCAAAATGTACCTGAAACATTTTCGCTACCATTCAGAGGGAGCAACTCCATGTGCAGCACGAAGGAAAGAAAAACTTTTCTCTTTATTGTTTTGCTCATTTAAAACTTCATATTTTTCCATCCTCTTCGTCTTCCTCAAAGAAATTGGTTTCCGGAGGAGCACTGGACGGTGTCGACTGCTTACCCATCTCTCCCTGGAGCAGAAGCACGCGCAGAGCGCCTCTGTCGATTTCCGCTATTTCTCTCTTCCCGTATCTGGCGTGAGTTTTGTCAGGGCCCTAATTTCACTTGCTCGTAGTACCAAATAATGATGGAACTGTCATTTTTATTTTACATTAATTTATTCCGTACGTGTTAAAACTTAACAATTTTGGCAAAAGTTGAGCGTAATAGGGAAAAAAATTTCTTCAAATTCATCAGAAACCTTATTAGACCATTTTTGCTGCACTTAATTCAAGCATTTCGTTTCATGACATCGAAAGTTCTTTTTGTATTGATTTTTAGAAGTACAATCCGGTTGAGCAAAAAGATCGTTTAGTAATGTAATTATTTATGGAAATCTCATATTTTTATTTTTATTTTTATTTTATTTTATTTTATTTTTTTTTTCATATTTAAAAAAAGAAAAAGAAAGCCTCGAAATAAATTTTCTCTTCACTAAACTGCTCAGTTTTTCTTTTGCCGCAATTGATAATGCTTTTAAAACATTGACGGCACCTCGAAACTCACAGTTTTGTATTAAAGTTGCTGCCTCCTCCGGACTGAACCTGTTACAACCCTTCATCATTTTCTCGAGCTTCTTCCCTCTTTCGTTTGGCTCCTCGTTTTCCTTGTCGCTGCTTTTTGCCTCGGATGTAACATTTCTGTTGCAGTTCGAATTATTTTGATGATCCTGTAAGCATTTTAAAACTGCACCGAAACATATTTTACAAGCAGATACGTTGCAATTTTTTCGAGGCCGAGCTTCGGCTCTCCTCCCGGCCTCCTTTCGATTCCGTACCTGGACAAATTTCTTAATGAGTTTCCCACCGAACCATCCTCTTTTGCTGTCCTTCACGTCCTCTTTCTTTTTCTTGTGCTTTGCCTTAGCTTTTTCCTCCTCTTGGGCATGCAGTCTCAGCATGGCAAGTTCCATTTGATCCTTCAAAGCAAGCTGTTTCCTCGTCAACCACCCTCTCACGTATCTCTGCAGAGTGATGGCACTCGATGATATCTGGGACTTTTCCCGGAGGTACCTCATTCTTGCCAACCATCGTCGAACACACGCTTGCACTAGTATAATCTTCCTCATCTGAACGAAAATGAAACGAACGTTGCATTATTGTAATACGTATTTCCGAGGAACCAATATTTTTGTACGACCGGAATTGTTCGAATAATTGCTCCTTCTCGGACTGGAAAATTCGCTGCGGGATCAAAGACGTAACAAAACCCTAACGACAGACAATTAAACCTACCTGTTCCTGATACAGTTTTGACAAATATTCAACGTGATAGTATTTGAGGAAAACTTTAGTCTTCCCCAACGCCCAGCCGTCCATTTTCAGTCGGGCAAGAAGAAGACGGCAATTTTCGCGCGACGGTGCAACGTGCTCCGCCCAGCAGAACACCAGAAACGAATACCTGCAACATTTATCAAGTGAACAGAAACCGCGATGGAAACTGCCTTTTCTTTTGCATCTTAGGACGACGCAGTGATGCCAACCTTTTTAGGAAATCGGCAAACGGTATGCGGTGGGAATATCCGTTCTGTCGAATTCGTATGGTCTCCAGGATTCCCGTGTACCGCAGCTGCTTGATGACTTTCGTTGAATCGAAGCAATGAGGTCTTCGGGCGTCGTTCGGCTTGATGCACCGCACGAACTGAGGGCTTCCGGCCAACATCTTCTGCAGCAAATCCATCAACGAGTACCTGAAGTAGGTGGCAACCGTTTGCTGTGTCCTGGACTGCGATGCCAAACCCCGACTGTTGCAACGACCCAGAGAACCGGGAGGACTGGAATTCAACCTCTCATCCTTAAAGAGACAGCGCGAATGCCGATTTGAGTCAACTTTTTAGTTAGCTCATCTTGATTGAAGGTTGTGATGAGGAAACATGGTGACAAATATTCAGTTACCTGAACCGGTGAATAAAGGTTACCGGTTTTAGTTATCGGACATTGGAAGAGGTGCCTGACAGTGTCGAAAGTTGAAGATCTCAGCACCTGAATTATTTCGGGTGGTAAAAAGTTTCGATTTTTTTCCAGAAAACCATCCGCCTTATAAACCACGCGGCCGGCATAATGCTGAACGGCAAAGCAAGGAGCATTGGATTTCGGTCTTATGTAGTATTTACTTTTTATGTTGGCGTGGAATTTATCTGAAAATACGATTGCATAAAAGCTCGAGCAACAGCAGCGAGTTCGTATTCGGTTTCTTCTCGGTGAACAATTTCTCACCAATCAAGGAAGCGTCGCTCGATCTGGGAAATCGACTTTCCTCATCCAGAAGAGCGAGGAGACCCATCGGCCTCGAGAGGAGCATATCCAAAACGGGTCTGTTGTCGGAAAATTCCACCAAATCAACGGGTATTCCCTCGGCGGTGTATTCCTGCTGCTCCCACGTGAAAATGTGTTGATTGAAATAATACTGAATTTGCTCGTTTGCAACATTTATGCAAAGCTGCTCGAACGAGTTTTTCGGGAAATTTTCGAATCCGAATATGTCAAGCAGACCGATGGAGAGAGGTTCCTCTCCTGCGCAGGGACACGACAGCAAACCGTTAACTTGATTCACGAGCCAGTCAAACAGTCTACCGTAGAGACCCTTGACCGTGGCATCCCTCGCGGCACCGGATTCTCCAACGGAATTGTTCCTGGTTATGGTCTCGCCTCTGGTCACCACCGTGCTGGAGGTCAAAGCTTCTAAAAACTCGGGATCATCTACGCCCAAAAGTTTCGAAACTTTTCGCAGGGGCACTTCGTCGATTATTCGGCTTTTGTTGTCCGTGTTGTCGTCCGTGGCAACTTCCCCGAAGACAATGTCACCCAAATGCAGAACCGCGGACAGTATCCGATAGACCGTGTCGATTTCCTCGGTTCTGAATCCTATTAATGCCAGCGCCGATTTCAACTGCTTGAACTTCTCCACGTTTACTTTTTTCGAGGATTCTGCCGTCGTGTCCTGAGTTAGGTAAACATGAAATTTGCGAATTTTCGGATCCAGTAAAAACTCACCGAGTCGGCCCTCTTTCTCCAAACCGTCGTAAATATAATAAAAAACATGGAAGTTCCTCTCCCCTTCCGGTTGCTGAACCACCCTCGATTGCTCCAAAAGATATACGAAAACTCTGGCACCGGTCACTTTACCGCTTCGCGTTAATATCAGGTCCAGGTATTTACCAAATCTAGATGAATTCGCATTAATGCCAGTCCTGGCGTTGCCGAACGCCTCCATTATCGGATTCACCTGCAGAATCCTGTCCTCCAGAGTTCTGTTTGGAGTTTTCCCCAAAAATACCAACTGTTTCAATAATAAATTGGCACTTTCCGTTTTGCCCGCGCCCGATTCTCCGCTGATGACGATGGCCTGAGGAGCTCTCTGGTGTATGAGAGCTTGGTAGGCAGCTCCCGCCACAGAGAATATATGGGGAGGATTATCCGACCGCGCTCTCCCCCTGTATCTTCTCTGTTCCAAATCCGTATAAAGCCCCAAACAAGTGAATGGATTGACGGCAATTAATATGTCTCCTATGTAGGTATAAATTTGATTTCGCTCGTATCTGCTCTTTAGCTGTTCCATTATTACATCTTCGGTTAATTGATCTAAAGCTGCCAAATCGTCCATGTAAATTTTCTGAGGTCTTGATTTCCGGTCAGACCTCAGTTTTCCGTGCTTGGTGGTCACGTCGGGCTGGGCGGGTTTGCGGCCTTCCCTCATTTGAAACCTTATTTCCTCCTGAAGCTCAAGCCTCACCTTCTCCGCGTGCACGAATCCTTTTCTGAGCAGGGGATGTCGCAACAGATCCTTCGCGAAAAGACGTCGTTCCAGATCCTTTACGAGACACTCCGAAATGAAATGGTTGAACTCTTTACTCCAGTCTTCTGGATGAGTGAGAATCGGAGGAGGGTTCCTAGGGATTTGGAAAAGAGCTCGCATGGGGTGCAGCTCCGACAGGGGTGGATCTCCCTCCGCCAGTTCGATGGCCGTGATTCCCAGGGACCAGATGTCGCAGCGAGCATCGTACCAAGCATCCAGTTGCTGTTCGCAAGCTATTACTTCCGGCGCCATCCAGTACGGCGTGCCTACCGAAGTATTTCTCCTCCCCAGAGTGCCCGTCAAATGAGAGGCCACTCCGAAATCGACCAGTCTCACTTCTCCGTTCTCAGTGAGCAAAATATTGTGCCCTTTTACATCTCGATGCATGCAGTGGTTGTTATGAAGAAATATGAGTGCCTCCACCGTCTCCCGAAGAACGTAGGATAACTGCTGTTCGGTCAATCTCTTGCCCCTTGCTCTCAATCCGTGGACCAAATCCGTTATGGAACCTCCAGAACACAGTTCCATCACGATCCAAAGCTGATCGTGCTCCGGCGCAGGACCTCTTTTCAGATAGATGCCGAAAAACGCGGGTATGTTCGGATGCATGCTGAGGTCCCTCAGAATCAAATACTCCTCTTCGATTTCTTCTATGTTGTCTGCGACATTTTCCATCACCTTTATCGCCACTCGACGGCCCGTGTCTGTCTCTCTGGCTGAAAATACCTATAAAAAATTACAAAACATGAAAAAAAATTATTTTCATGGCTCGCTTCAAAGGTTTCCACTCAGGCGTCATAAAACTTGAGCTTTATATACTGAAGATTGTGATTTGGTGAACAACCAAATAATTATTAACCAAACGCACGAAATCCACAGAAAATAATGATACCGGGTCTCGAAATGGTACGTACGGTACGCTAATAACCTGATTTGGTCTAACTTTTGACGGTTAGATCGCACCATGTGGATTCTATCAAAACTCCTCGTTTCATAGTATCCAAATTTAAGTAAACTAATAATACCATGCGAGTAACATGTTCTACACGAAGGCCAACGAATCTCAAAAATAATATAATTAATATTTAATAATAAATCCTTTTAGTTTAAAAAAAGTAACGTCAAATTCATATAAAAACTAATTTAATGATTTCAGAATGTTAATACACTTTATGAAAAATGTTTACAATTAGTTAATTTGAAAAGTGACTTTCATCTTGCAATATTCAGACTTCATATACTTCTCATCAAAAGTAATTTACAAGGAGGGAAAAATTGTATATAATTTTTTTTTTGCTGTCTACATGTTCATACACCTTGAAATTCATTTTTCATTATATTTTTAATATCAACCTATAAAGCAATATAAATGTTGTATTATGCTAGTCTGTATGTCCCTTATTTTTTGTCTGCCTATGTAAAGTGTAGTTCTAAAGAAAAGCAAGAAAATCCTTCGGAGCCTCAACGATTTTCATTTTGGCACGTCAAAAGAATGCCACTTTTAATTTCAGTTCCTTCTAAGGCGACTTCTTTTTTCTTAAATAGTTATCAAAGTTTGCAACAAACCTCCCCATATGTTCCTTCTCCTATAAGGTCCAAAATATTGAATTTGTTTTCTGGACTGGGAGTTCTGTCCAAATTGATGTGTCGACTTATGCCCTGGTAAGCCATTTTCCTTTACTCAATCCATCTGAAAATAGTGAAATAATATGTCTAAGTATGTGTTGCTAATATACGCGCCGCAGCAGATCAATGTGATTCATTATACAACCGTCCGTGAATTTTGTTTTGCCAAAGCGATTTGCGAAAAATCGCGCTTTTCTCTGATTTAACGCACAATGTAATTACTTTAAAACCGATTCCTATTTAAAATCACAGCATTCATTTAAAAACGTGAGACACAGAAATTCGTAAATTTAATTTTTCGACAGAAAAATATAAAAAAAAAAAAAATTATTTTCGCTACACTGTTGACCCGATAACGAGAAAATGTTAATTGATTTTGATTTTGCCGTTTAGCAGACAAACTCCATCAATTTTTAGGAATGGTGGACTTTGATACAGCCTTTTTATGTTAATCCGCACTAAAAATAAGTAAATAGGATTAACTAAAATGGATTTGGACATTTCACTGCCGAATAACACTGAGTTTATCAATTTCCGTTACCAATTCAAAAATTTTCAAATTCAAAAGTCAGAATAATTTTTACCATTTAAAAGCGAAAAAAATGTCTATATATATATAATTTTTTTATATAGACATTGATGTAGGCATATGTATCAGTGAATTCGTTTTGAAATACCACTTAATGATAATTAATATTAATTAGAATTCATGGGTGATGGAATGCGCACTCGGGCTTTAAATCTCCGGTAAGAAATAATCATATTTCATGTAAAAATGAAATAAATTACATGCATATTAATTTATCTTTGAATATATAGTTATGTGTCTTGCGATATTCAAACTGGAAAATATTTCCTTTTGAGTATAGCTGCATCCGATGGTTGTATCCATTACTTGGCTTTGCCATCAAATCAGAAATATAACTTGTGGAATTTGACTTACACATGTATTAAAATATATGCTTGCAATATTTTGATTCGGGAAAAAGATACAGTTCTTATTTTTCTGAATAAACATTGAATTAAAAACATGAACCAACAATATTTTTTAGGGTTTGAATAAGCTACTTAAACAGCCACTTTTTAAAAGAGTATTATAATTTTAATGTTGATATTGAATAAACCAGGTACGAACATTAATTCTCTTTTAACTGATCGAATATTCACAGTCACTGATCATAAATTTTATAAATTTACCAGACGAATTCTTTATTTATCGTGAAGCAGTTGATTTACTTTTATGATCATTCATTATTTATTATCTCTATTGTCTCTTCTTTATTTCTGGTGTATGCAACGAGTAAAAATAACAAAAAAATCCACAGAGGTTTCCGACCAAGTTGAACAACCCACGTGCGGCTCGAGTTTCCGCTGCAGTTCAAATAAGTGCGGGATTCCCCCATCGCGTGTGGCGCAGCACATGAAGCAGAGCGTCGTCCTCTGCAGCGTGGCAGCGGTGGTCATCCGCGTTGCTCTGGTACACAGCCGACTGCCATTTTGCGGTCCTCGCAGGGATCTTTGCGATAAGGAGCCACGAAATAACTCAAAGCCGGACGGCAAAAAGTAATTTCGAGCTAAGTGCCCAGATCGTGGCTCCGTTCGGTGTGCTTAACGCTGTCCAAACGAGGTCGATGCAGGTTCTTCGGCACTCGTGTCGGAGGCCAAGCAACATTCAAGGTTCATAAGTGAAACCAAACGTTTGGGAAAGAAAAAAAAAAGAAAATTTTCATTTTTTTTTTTGATGCCCTTTCTCGATGGTACAAAGTGATACTAAGTGTTTCATGCAAATTGAGGACAGAGAACCATTGTAGAACCGAACGCTTAACGTTTTCCAGCGTTTTTACCAGTTTATGTTAATTACATGTTCGCTGGGTTTCTGGTAGAAAGTATTTTTAATCCTACCATGCATCGTGATTAATTTTCTAAGCATTTGTCATAGGTCTTGACATTAAAATTATTAAATGAACTCGTTTCACGAATACGTTATGAGATAATTTCCTGATTGCCTCCTTTAATGGGATCTTTTTACGACTCGGATTTCGGCAAATGATCAGGTAAGGCTAAATGCATAATCCGAAAATAATGTTAAACCATTGAACAGAAATCCTCGATGGCATTAATTCGGTCGGTGAAAAGTGCAATCAGCATTGGGTCTCACAATGAAATACAACATACAAAAGGTCGAACGAGTTGTAATGCAATTCACGATTGGTTTTGGATGAAGCCGGTTCGAGTTTGAGAATTTTTTTCCTTCAGATTAATGGGGCTCTGGAATTTTTTGTTGTACAACAAAAAAAAATGCATTTTGATAACGTAAAATAAAATTCGAGAATCCTTTAAAAAAATTTATGGTACGATTCATTTTACTGAAATAATTAAAAAACTGAAGTATTTATTTAAAAATGTTTTGTAATTATTTTATTTTTACAAACGGTATAATTTTTTTCCATTATTAAGCAAGTTTAGATTATTAGTAATCTGTAAGAAATAAAATTTAAACATTTTATACCCATAAACTATATATGTATCTGGATGTACAAGGTGAATTTTTGCACTTAATTCCACCAAATCACAATTAATCTAATCGAAAATGGTTTAGATGAAACCATGAAACATGTGAACAAAAGTATTTTAAACATGTTTAAGTGTTAAAGTATATTTTTGGATTAAATGTACAAATTTTCATGGTGCGATAAAAATACCATGGATCCATAAAAATTTTACATTCATTTTTGAAATTTTGCAAAAACATTGTAGGAATGAGAACTAAAGATACTTTAAAAAGACAATATAAACTAATTTCTTAAAACCGCAAACTTATCCATATAATTTAATAATATAAAATTTAAGTCATCATGAGTTGATATTATAAAATGCCCGCATCAAATGTTTCGATTCTTTCTTTCAGCACAAATACGATGTGTAATGAAAAATATGCCGTTGAATATAAATAAAAACAATCGTATATATTAGCGATACTTTGCATTACTAAATTAAATCATGAACTGCTATTATATGCTGAAGGTTTACACATTGATTAGCAGAAATTTCTTGTACTACATCTATTATACACTTATTTTAAATTGTATTATGAAACTATTATATTAAATAATGCTTAATTTAATAAAAATTTTTAATGAAAAATGTTTTGTGGTTCCTTACACAAAAAGATACATATATTTTTTTTTTTAGTTCGATGTAATTGATTCTGTTTAATAAATTTTGACATATCAGGCAACACGAATATGACACTTTTTAAAATTTTTTTAAAAAAAGTTCTGAAATTAGTTTGCACATCCCAATGTTTAATTGAGCAATAATTTCTTGTTATATTCAAATCGAATTGGATTAAAATTTGAGCTATTCATATATTTATTTTTCCGATACCCCTAATTATACTTCACTGCATTCCTTGTATAATATTTTGGACATCTGAACAGAAAAAGCATTGACGGTGTTGAGCGATGAAAAGTACACAAAGAAATGGTTTTGTCTCGTCGAAAGATTAACGGATTTCAGTGTATTGTTCAAATTCCTCGATGAAGTTGGATTTGTTAAATTTGGCGTACAATTGCTATATCTCAATATATTGTAATAGTGCCCAGATATTTTACAATAGCCATGTGAACGTAATTTGTACAATTGCATATCCAAATTATGACTACATCACGGTAGACGATTTCATTCGTGTATAATATCGTTTTTTTTTTTTTTTGAAATTTTTAAGTCGAATAAGTCTCGTGGACTTGCCATAACGTAATCTGTACATTTTTTACAAGTTAATTATGCATTCCGACGCAAAAACTTACGATCTATTGCAGGTGGATATGATTGTCGTGGCCCAAAAGTCGTGAGTATTTAAAATATCATGCTTTCCCGTGTTCCAGTAAAATAATTTTGCGATAAGCAGCATGACTACGTGAGCTAATAATCGCGGTTTGCAAACAAAACAAAAAAATACCATAATTTGTCATTTTTGTTTTAAGCAATAAAACGAAACTATAACCGGATCTATATGAATAACATGCTCATAAAGAAAATTAGAATAAATAACATTTATCATCGAGTTTAGAGTAAATCCCCATGAATTTTAATTTATGACTTGCTAACAATATATATTGTAAAGAGTCTTAAAAGAGCTTAAACACAAAATCACATTACTCACGAGTGTCATTTGCTTTCAAGAAAAACACAAAAAAGACTTACTTAAGGTAGAATATAAGTTTTTTTTATATAGACTTTATAATAAAAGAATGAATAAAAATTTCAATTTCTAATGTTCATATAAGGCAAAGTTAAAAACTATTTATTTTGTTATTATTTAATAAATTATGTATCGAAATTTACTGTATGTAAAATAAGTTTTGTCACTTAATAAGAGTATTATTAAATTTAACAATATTATATATAATATAATATATATTATTAAATATAACAATATTGTGATAATAAACACGTGTGATTACGCGCAGGATACAGTGCTATGAAAATGTTTTAGCCTAAAATTCTTCGGCTATCTATTTCATTTGCCATTTAAAAAAAAAAAAGAAGGTTCATTTAGTGGAGATCTAAAGAAGTATTACCAAGCCGAATTATTATGAAACCTGACAGCACGGTTTTTGAAAATAGACAACCGAACCATAAACCAGCACAGACATTTGTGTTGTTCTCTCGAGAAATGCGAAGTCTTGGTCCGAAAACCGCGGAAGATCAAAACTCATGAACCGCAAAAATACAAAAAAAAAAAAAATCATTGCAGAAACTGTAATTTAACCATTGCTTTTCAATCAAATAATATTAATAAGGAAGTTCGAGATAATTAAGGCAACTGAATGAAAGTCATTTACCGGAGAAGGTTTTAAAATTCATAATGGACACGTTTCATTTGACGGTAATTATGGATTCCGGATTATGATTATGTCGGAGAACGACTTTCCGAGCTCTGCGAAGGCATTTCAACACGGGAAGAAGTACCGCGAACTGCATCCATCACCGAACCGCCTCTGTAGAGCCGAGGACAACGCAAAAACGGAAATTCACCCATTAAAGAGCTCCGAAAACGGAAGCGGCATCCGTTTCACTTGCGGGGAAACGAAGCGAATTCTGAGAATTCCGAAATGTCAGGGAAGAGCCGTTTCCCATCTTCCGGTTCCGCTCACAGCGCGGGGGGGGGGGGGGGGGGAATGTTAAGGCGCA